>CM053786.1:349598632-350103632 GCA_028749045.1 Cupressus sempervirens | reverse complement strand
ACCTAGAGTAAGAATTAGGGGTAATAGTTTACATTTTGAATTATTATCATGGTTATGTTCGTGACCATAGTCATTTCATCTCAACCATTGACTGCATATTGGAAATTGTACATTCATATGAATTTCCTCCTCTTTCCCTGCGCTTCAGCTTCTCAAGATTACAGTAGTTGGGATGGATCGCGAGGAGCTTTTGAAAAGCGGAGAAAGACTCCATTCCATTCTCGTACAACACGGTAGAGATCGCCCGAATGGAGGAGGTAAAGGTGGGCTTGTTCACCGTTGAATCTGGCGAGGCGTTGGCAGTTCATGCTCATTTGTTCTGAAAAGTTTCTTATACGACCATGCCATTGTTGAAAATCTATTAACCGAGGCCGACCATCATGGTGAATGTCAAAGCAGAAGAGCAGCATAATTCTCAATCTTTTCAGGAGAGATTAAGCGAGGTGCTTTTCTATTACTTTGATATGACGGACAGAAGTGATATTAGGAAGATGAGGTATGAAGAATATTTCCCTGGAAGTAATACAAGGAATATGATAGCCTATGGCGAGAAGGAGAGGTTTGTTAGGCATGTTGCAATTTATGTGTGGAGGCGTTTCTTCAAACAAGCAGGGTTCAGCGCAAAGAGCTTCAGCTTTCGATCTATGTATCAGGCTGAATTGTTACTACAAGAGCGTGCTTCCAGAGGACATTACACTCTGGATGCCGATGGACATGCCAATATTTTAAAGTGGAAAGAAACACCATTGTTCGCAGTTTCTGCATGGAGTGCTCTCTGAATGAAGTTTCATGGTGATTGCTGAAACAAATGGACCAAGAAATAATTGGCCAGCTTTGATTATATAATACTTTTAGTCTATAAATCAATTGTTAATGTATACTCTAAAGTTTACTTTTTGATAGATCACTGATGTAGATTTAGATTTTCTTTTAATCATTATAATTCCAAGCAAATATCTACTATTTCAATAGTCTTCTTATTTATTCATCTCAACCTTCCTTTCTTAATTGTGCATATTTTCTCATCATTTTGGTTATGGAGGTGGCCTGTTAATGTTTGGAATGTTGTGAAATAACAATATCATAGATCAATTTGTTAAGTGAAATTACTGGCATATCTCCAAATCCACCAATCTTCAAAAGTGGAATTGAATTCCTAGTGGTTCAAGAGTCGATTAGTCAATTCCCCCACTTCAAATTTTTTGACATTAGATATTCTATTCATTTCATTGTGTCTTTCCCATAAGTTTATGAGATCCACCCGTATAGCTCTTCCTTCTTCCCATGGCATATATTCTTTAACTTTCTATCGTAAAGATTTTTTTAAGCATTCTTGCATAGGGTTTTTTAAGAAGACATCTTTAAGTTGTCTATCTTCTTTCCACAGTTTAGAAAGGAAAAAGGTGTTAGTTCCATTGCCTATTATTTTCCTACTTCACTTTCTTATATATATATATTTGGCTTTATTGGTAGCTTTCATGAGAAAAGAGCAATTAATAACTTTACCTTTTTCCTAGCATAGTGCCACCTAGGTAGAGGGTCATATACTTATCCTATAGGATGATAGTCCACTCTTTTTTTCCTTTAGTTAGTTGCCATCTTATGTTATAAATAGAGTCTCTATTCATATCTTTGAATTTCTTTATCTCTAGATCACCATTCTCTAGGGGTTTGCAAACTGTCTCCCATTTGACCAGGGACATTTTTCTTTTGTCCTCATTACCATCCCACAAAACATGCTTTTGTATTTTTCCCAATGTTTTAGAATTTTTTTGGGCATGACCACCATAGACATAAAGTAAATATGGATGCTCTAGAGGAAATCCTTTATAAGTTGTAATTTTCCCTATTGACTTAGTAGTTTTCCTTTCCATGCAACAAGATTTTTCTAGAAACTCTCCACTACTTTGTTCAAAAAGGATAAAGGAAGTTTCTTAGGAGAAAAAGGGAGACTAAGGTAGATATCTAAAATAGAAGATATATCATAGCAAAGGATGTTGGACATTTTAACTTGGGTGGAACAATTACTATTAAAGAAGATAAACTCACTTTTTTGGAGGTTGATACATTATCATCAAACAATAGAATAGTTATCAAGAAAAGTCTTCCACCTTTGATCTTCCCTCTTCTAATATTCTCCAAATAGGGTAGTATAATCTAAAAATTGCTAGTGTATTGAGGAGTAGAAGAAAGGAGAAACTTTGATAACTTTTAGGGCATGACTGCTATTGAGAATGGATAGGTTTCTACCAAGGTCCTCACTCACAAGATTAAAAAGGTATTGGGATAAAGGGTCTCCTTGTCCTAGGCCAATATGCATAGAGAAGAATCTAGTGGGAGCTCGATTTAGTAGATTAACATACTTGTTGGTTTTGACAATTCATTATCATATCAAGGAACTTTCCTTTGAATTCAAATATTTTTAGAAATTCCTCTAGAGAGGTCCAACCAACTCCGTTATATTCTTTGGAAATGTCTATCTTAAGAGCCATTGAAGGTTGCTCTTTTGATTCCATAGTATGAACCAATTCATGTATAGTGATCAATACATCCATAATGTTCCTTCCTCCCAAAAAGTCTTTTTGTTCTTTAGATACTAGTTTATCAAGAATAGATTTTAGTCTAGTCACCATCACTTTAGAAACAATCTTATAAGTAGTAGTGCAAAGACTAATAGGTCGATAATCCATAAGAGAGGAGGGGTTATTTTTGGAATAAGGGAAATATAGGTGTTATTAAGGTCCTTTTCCAACTAACAAATTTTGAAGAAGTGACACACATCCTTGAAGACCACCTCTTCCATAATATGTCAATACTCTTGGAAGAAAGTAAGTGGGAACCTATTAGGATCATGAGACTTGAAATCCTTTAAAGATAAGGGAGCCAATTTAACTTCATCTATGGTAACTTTTCTTATAAGATTTTGGTAATCTGCTTTAGTAACAAGCTCTGGCATATAATTCAATAGGTCTCTAGGGTCTTCCAAAAAGGTGTTAGATCATGTATTCATGAAATTGCATCCATATTTAAGTTATGGATCTTATTCAATGTTTTAGAGTGGATTGAGAAAAAAAATCTAGTGTTCCCATCTCCTTCAATTAGCCATTGAATCCATGACTTCTTCTAGAATGCCTCTTTTTGTTTGGATATTTTTAAACATTATTCTCTTAGTACTTTTTTTTTTCTAGCCTTTTCTTCATCTTCATGATATATTTCCATTTGGTTTTTCACTTGTTCCATTCTCCCTATCATATATTTTTTCTTTCAACTAGGTTTCCAAAAGAGTTTTTGTTCTACCTCTTGAGTTGAAATTTGATCTTGTTAAACTAGTAGTAAGTCTCGGCTTCCAAAAACTACTCTTCATTTTTATCCTTGATCCATTAGATCTCTTCATGCAATCCATCCATTACTTTATTCCCTTATAATATCTTTTATATCCAGTTGTCGAGCTTATCTAGCTTCTCTATAATATACACCTCCATAAGCATCTAATACCTTTGACCTTTTTTTGATTTTTACACCTATAGGTCCTTGGCCTAGGTATGTACTTCATCATTCAACCCAAAATCTTTGTTCACTATGGAAACCATCTTTTCAACACTTGATTGGATGTGGTACAATAGGTTCAAATTGCACTATATTATTTGCACACCTTTCTCTTCAAAACTGTCATGCCATTGCTGACATGCTTCCAAAAATGGATCCAATTGTGTTCCTTTCCCTTATCTTCCTAATATCACTCCAAGAGTGACCTTTGGATTCTCTAGATCAATGGGGCCCACTAATTTGTTTAGGTAGCATTTGAGTAGCTCATTTTTCTTTTGCATCATTATTAGCTCTGATTCATCCTAATCCATGTGCCTCAACATGTCTTTCATGCCTGTTGTGATCATCACTTTAGTTGTTTCCACCACGGGATTTCCCAACATGACCTCCTTGATTTGGTAATCTTTCAGAGTTAGTTCTTTAGTGTCAGTGTGAGGAGGAATAAAAATATGTGCAAGGAGGTCCTAATCTTGGTTCTTCATTATGAAGGCCAATGTTCTTGCATCACCCTTAGGTGGCTCATGCCTTTTTACTACTTTGATAGGTTCCTTCATTCCTTCCCCTACTCTTAGGTCCAACTTCCTTTTTTGATGAAACATAATCTCCCTCTTCAGCCATGCTAGTGTAGTGCCCATGGGTAATGTATACTTCACTAAAGAGGTTGGTTCTTGAGTAGGATTGTTCCCCTTGTTACTTCTCTTTGGAGTCTTCTCATGTCAAAGATCTAAAGTAAGAGTCTTTGTCTCTTGTTGGGCCAAGGTCCCACCCTCTGTATCTTGAGGATTTTTTTGAATTTCTTCAAGCATTTTTCCTTCCATAAATACTTCATCAACATTATGTTGGAATTCTCGTTCCTCGATTTCTTGTTCTTCTTCTACTTGGTTAACTGGAGGAACTAGAGTTACTAACCCTTTATCCAAAATGGACAAATCTTGAGATGATGGTGGTGGAATTCCCAAAGGTCCTTAAGGTAGAGGAGGTAGTTGATTCCAATGTATCTCTAATCTTCTCATCTACCATCTCAACACCCCCTGGCATAAAGACAAAGTCAAAGAGGTTGAAGATATCAGTTTCCTCACTCTCCATCTCTACTACCTATTTTTGTTGTTCATCCTCTAAAGTTGATACCTAGATAGGCTCTCTTGGAGTAGATGGAGGTGTTATTTTTGAGCTTCTTCTCCTCTCTTCCTAAGTGGCTTTGGTCAAGCAAGTTCTTTGGCTCAAGGGGAAAATTTCTATTGTTCTCATTCTTCCTCATCCTTAGCATTTGGGATGGTCTTAGGAACCCATGGGGATGGGGTATTTGTTTTCTTTAGCCTCCTCTTCCATGTACCACCACATTTTTTTCAATGATTTATTTCTTTGGAGCTGAGGGGGAGCCTCTTCCTCTTCCTCTTTAGTTGTTACAAGTGGAACCCTCTTCTTCTCTACTTGTTCCTCTTTTGGCTATCCTAACCATTCTTGGTGTTGTGGCTCTTATACTAGCTCTATTTGAGGCTTAGCTTATGCCTATTTAGGTTGTACCTATTGTGGAGGTGCTTAAGCCTGAGTTGCTTGTTTCTTTTCCCTAGGAGGTACCCTCTTCCTCTTTGTGCCCTTTTCAGCCTCAAAGTACTAAACTTCTCACTGATGTTGATGTACCATTTTTGGCCTTACTAGGAATTGAGCAAGGAAGGTTGGTATAGTGGCCTTTACACATTTACCTTTGATAGGTCTAATTGTGGCCTATAAGGGTATGGCTTGAGTAATTAGATCCATTTGGAATGGCTTTCGGATCCATTCCCTTGTTAATTCAACTATATTCTTAGCCCAATGAGCTATGTCATCACTGTCATCCCACCTTGTCTCAACATTCATAATCGATTGATCATATATTTTATCTTTGTTATATAAAGGATACAAAACTTCTATGGCATCCTTTTCCATGGCCTTGAGAGGGATCTTTATTTTTAGAGTACTTTCTACTAAGTATAGAGTCATCCTACAATAGTCCCTTATACAAACATCATAGTCATCTATAGGTTTCATCTAGTGATCTTCTAACACTTCCAAATGAACAAACTCCTTTCCTACTAGATGTTGCATCATCCCAATGTTATCAAATAATGAGCAAGGGTAGCTATATTCATCTAAGGGATATTGATCCCATTTAGAGTCAAAGGTAGAAATATGTTGCTTTTGCTTCACCTTGAAGACACTAATTGTAATGGGCCAGACTCATATCTTTTTATGTTGTTTTCTCACTTTGTCATATGCAAAAGTGAGTTGGGGGGCTATCTCCAAGAGTAGGAGCCTATCTAATGGGTATCTTGGGAGATTCTTTAGGTACATTAGAATACCACCTACCTGAGGATATGTGAAGGTCTTGAATTGAAAGTAGTAGGTGCCAATCTCTATGATTCTAGCTGCTACCTTTACTGACTTTCTCTTTGCACAATTGCCTTCAATAAACTTGATGATTGCAAAGATAAACCCATCATTGACCACTCTGTATTCAACACTTTACAGTGAGTACTTCTTCTTTACCAATTGTGGGTATACCACATGGGGCCAAGCATTTGCATCTTACATGCTTCCCCTTCTATAGAGGCTTTGGTAATCCATGTTTCTAGCCACTAGTAAGTGCACAATGTATGATGCCATATAGAAGTGTAGGTTAGATTTGACAACTATTACTTGCTCATCCAGGTTGTCACTCATGATGGTAGCATAGTCAATGGGTATCTTTTTCATTGTGATGCTTTCAATGAAATGAACCATCCAAGCTTGAAGGTGACCTATTGGTGAAAGACACGTGAGTTTGCTGAAGAAGACAATCACATATTTGATATAATCCATCATGTATCCTTGGGTGATATGTACCTTGCCCACTTTTCCGCCCATAGGCATCCTATCAATTAGGAAAGAGGATTGCACTATTTCTCATGCCTCTTACAAATTATCCTTGTACCATTGTTTTGCTCCTTCATATGAGATTTGTAGGTATTGGTTCATCCTTGGAAAGTGAAACGCTTTATCAATGTTTCTAGGTTGGAGGTCCAACATAATTTCTCAAGATATGCTCTTGATGACCTTCTCTTTAGTTACATAGTGCTTTGCTAAGGTCATTATCAGTCCTAAGGATAGAACTAACATTGGGTGAGATTTTGCATTCACAAGCCATAATTGGATGAGTGTAGATACCATTGCTGACCTTTCCCTTGGTTTATTGCAGACTGTGAGGAATGTGTTCCAGTCTATATTTCTGAGTTTTGTGTCTTTGATCTCTGTGTGTTCATCTTGGAACCTTGAATTATTTGGTGCTCCTTGATACTTGAATGTGATAGGTTTTGGAGCCATTTTTTCTTCCATATAATAAAGAGGATGCCATTTAATCCATAGGGAAGAGATAAACATCAGTTAGAATGAAACAATTGACCTAAAAAATACACTAGACTAACTCCCAAATAGGTTAGAACTCTTCAAAGTAGACAAAAAAGAAATACCCCCCCATCAAAATAGCTTATTATGCACTTTAGCACACCTAAAACACCCTTACTTGTGTACTAGTGTGCTGTATTTAGCCTTGAAATAGCTTTTTGCATAGTTGCGCACCTACACACCTTGGTGAGGTGTGCACATGCACATGTGCACAATACATGTGCAAGTGTGCAGTGCAAATGGGTGGGGGGTAGTCTTAAGCCTCTCCTTTTAGAGAAGAGGTGAACACATGAGCATCTTCATAGGATTTGAAGATTTGTATTTTTTTAATTTAAGTTTTCTACTTGAGTAGAGGTATGCACATGTGCACCTTGTGGAGGTGTGCATGTGCATACCTTCATGGAGCCTTGTTCTTTTTAGCTTGTTTTATTAGGTTCCCTTTTCATGGTTGGTGAAGGTGTGCACATGCACACCTCATGAAGGTGTGCATGTGTACACCTAATGAAGTACGAACCTTGCATATTTTGTTTTGTAGGAGGGAGCAGAGGTGGAGAAACACAAAGGACTTGGCTATGGATATGTGCACTTTGGAGGGAGGTAAGAGAAAGTGAAGAGAGTGGAGGGGTCTAGGGCCTTATATATCCCTCGAGAACCTATTGCTTACCCCTGGGCTAGGGGTGTAATGTATATTTGAACATGTGTGCACTTTGAAGCATAATAGTGTAGAAAAACTCATTTTATCTAGTTTGTGGCTACTTGAACCTCCCTAGTCAGATATTAGGGTTTATCTTTGATCCATGAGAGGGTAAAAAATGACCAGTTCTCTGGACTAAGAGCTTGATGTAGAAATTTCAACTAGGGGGTCCCCATTTGTATGAGAAATGGGGCATGTGTTGTGAAACCACAACATGATTATACACATAGTAAGGAGAAAAGAAGGGAATTTATCATAAAAGGGAGGTGCCAAGTGTAGACACCTAAATTTGATTACACCACTTTAGTAATCCTATTTAGTTATCTCTAAAGGCATCATTAATTAAATTTTTATTTAATTAATCCTTTGCCATCCCCTAGCTGATTAATTTAATTAAACATCTATAGTCCTAATTGATAAATCAAATATCCTATTATTTATCAATTAAATCCTATTCTTCTATCTAATTCCAAAAATCCCCATTTATTAAATAAATCTATTTAATAAATAAAATGCTCAAATCTAAAAACCCCTAACCTATCCCTAAACCTCCATTTAGCCTAATCCAACCCATCCACCCATACTAACCAACCTTAGCCACTAACTCACCCACTCTCATTAATGCCATCCACTTGCACATCTCTAACTTTCCTAATCTAATCCTAAACCCAAGCCTAATCCACTCCCTAATGTTGTCACATTCCCTAAACAAGTTTAAGACTTTCCTAAACCAAATCAAAGTCTCCCTGCAAAAATCCCAACCACCAAGTCATGAGTGCTCTTACAAACCATAAAAGACTCTTACAAGCCCACTCATGACTTTTACATCCATCTTCCACACTCTTCGCTCTTCCACACTCATTCCTCTTACATATCTCTTACATGCTCAACCCCACTCATCATGCCTTTAACCAACCCTTTACCCTACCCTCTCACACTCATCCTCCTTGTGACAAGTGTCACCTTCTCATTGGTGCTAAACAAGCACAATACATGTGCTCCCCTTTGAGTGCATCTTAGCCTTCCTTAACCATCTCCCCATCCTTGCATCTAAGCCCTCCATCCCTCTACCCCTTGGCCTATAAATTGAATCCCATCCCAAGCCATTTCATGAACAATCTTTGAGCTAAAGTTACCATGCTATTTTGAGAACCAAAGCCATCAATCTTACCCTTATAATGCCAAATTGAGAGCTCACAAAGCTACCAATTTTCCATTACTCATCTCCATTGAAGCAGCTTTGAGCATCTTGAGCATACATCCACATCAAAGGACACATCTACAAAATCAAGGAAGCATGGAGTGTTTTCTCTTTTGAGGTTTGCATTTCTTGTTTGCTTTCTTTGTCTAAGCATATATGTGAATTTAGTTTTAGTTTGTGAATGTTTCTCTTATTGTTAATGTTCTTTGCACACTGAAATCTTGTTCTACACCAAGGCCCACACTTATTAAGATCAACTCTCACAATGACCATTCCTATGAAACTATTGTCTAAAACCTTTCTCATGAGATAATGTCTTATGAGCTCTTCATCAAGGGGCTGGAACTTTAAGCCAAGAGGTAGTTGTACACCACTCTTATCATGAGGGTAACCAAGGTTAAGAGCCTCCATTACTAAGTTCTCGTTTTAATATACTCTCAAAAAACAAGAAAACAAATAGATTCTTTCAATTGTCCTCCACTATATAAGCTAAGGCAACCTTGTCCAATCCTATAGATGGCCACTTAGCTAGCCTTTTGTAAAATATGATATGTGAGTTGTAGGGAAATGTTTTTTTGACTTCTTATATAGGTGTTTGGAGATATGGGCAAATGAGATGAGATGAGATGTATGGAGAGACATAGATCAAAGATAAATATAGGTGATTCCTATTGCCAGTCTAAAATAGATTTCCTTAGCACATTGTGCACATGCATAAGAAAAGAATCAACATAGAGAAGATTTATAGGTGTTGGAAGAGTGTGTATATATGACAAGGAATTTTTATATTCTTACCCACATTGAAAAAATCCCAACTATTTCTCACCAAATATTACCTAGCTTTCTAGATCAACACCCCATAAACTAGAATCAAAAGAAACCATAATGAGGGTCACTAGATATACTAAATTACTATATGAATTTTATGGAAAGGTGCATGTTTTATATTTAGGCTAGGGCATTTCTTTTGTGCTACAACTTAGTGTTGATATCTAGGAAGCTATCCTAACAAGAGTGGTGCCACGAATTATACTTCTCAAAGGGGGCAAGGGTTTCAATGTTCTTAGGTCATAATTGATGGTGTTTTTTAACAAAATTTATGTTATTGAAAGAAATTTATTTTCAAAATAAAAATGGTTTGAAGCTAGAAAATTTTATTTTTAAATCACATAAATTAGGTTTCAAACAATTTCATTTTCAAATCACATAAATCAAGTTTCAAGTAATTTCATCTATAAATCTAATAAAATTGAAGAAATACATCTCCTTACCTAGGTAGTGTCAATGAGATATGGGCTTGAAGTGTTGAGTGACTCACCCTAGAGTTTCACATTAAAAGCTCATCACACCTGAATTGTACCTTTCAAGAAAATAATTTAGAGTGTCTTTTATTTTTTACGTATTGCTTGTTATCATTGGTATTCTAATAGTCTCAAAATAGATAGTCATAATTTTGATTACATTAGGGGGAAATTAGAAAAAAATACCAATTTAACAAAAATGCACACCTGATGTTGGAAATTAACATCCAAAATTAGGGCCAAATATAGTAGTTTGCATTGGTCAATTCATGCTTGGATAGGTTATCCTAGAGATCTATTTTGTGGAATAACTCTAAAGAAATTAGATCAGTGGGTTTAGTTGACTTCCTATCAGCTCCTAGTAGGGTTGGAATAGCTCCTAAAAAGTTTGGAATCTTCTAACAAGGATTCAAAGTCTCCTAATAGGGACTCACATGTTCTAATTGTATATAATTCATCTTAACATATTCATACTATTTTGAAAGGAATTCTTATATTGGCACATCATCTTGTGGGGGTCATTCCTACTAGGGTTTTCCCTTAAATCAAGAATTTCTTTAGTTAACAAATCTTGTGTTCTTGTGGATGATTCTTATCTTATGGTTGTTTCATATATTAGTTATAAGATTTAAATTTGAGTGGTTCAACCACAAAACTGATTTAATTCCCCCCCCCCCGCCCCCGCCCCCCCCCCGCCGCCCCGAGTTGTATTGGCAGATTTTACTTTCTAATAACATACAACACATGTTAGCTCACAAGTTTTCTTTTACAAGTTAGCTGACCTATCTCAATTCAGTTGACATAGAAATCAAGTCATCAAACAACTCAATCTCTAGGCTTGTTACATAAAGCTTTCTACCAAACATGTTTTACCTAATCTCCAAGCCTCTTTTCTTAATCAAATGATTTATAAGAAAAAAATATATCTTGACAAATATGCATTTAAATTTCAGTTGTATGCTAAGGATTCTCACTTTTTTAGAAATGTCTAGCGCTATACATGACCTAGAAAACATCAGCCTACTATCGATCCTTACATAAACTACTTTAGAAATTCCCTCCATCTTAGTAGAAAATTTTGAATAATCATTTATAGAGATATTTCTCTCTCATAACATTACAATAACTAACAATATAGGGGAAATGATGTAGTTGCTACCCTAACTAACTTAATTCACCTTTATTTCCTAATATGTATATTGAAATTTGTTATTTTCTTCGGCAAAGCTTCATAGATGAGTGAAGAGCTTAAATAAAACCTTTTGAAAATCCCACATTTACGAAGCTCTTTGTAGAATTTGTAGAGTATGAGGTGGTCTAGAAGTGTCATTTAAACATGTTTGCCTAATACCCACCACTAAAACCCCCAAATAGAAACTATAATACTTTTTATGTAAATGGACAAACTAACAACCAAGAAAACTAAAAAATGATCAACTATTAGTAGGGAAAGTGCAAGAAGTTGGGTTTCACTTTTGGGAAAAAAGTGGAAATGTTTTTCCTATTTTGAAATTTCTTTTCAATTGATGTCAAAATTTGAGGCATTTAGAGATTGAATATTAAAAAACTTTAGGAATAAAATTTTTAGTGTTTAGAATCGAGATTTGGAATATGTAATTTATTTGTGTACCCATATGATATATTCTTTTTTGGGTGGATCTTAAAAAACCACTTTTTCAAAATCCTTGTTTCAGGACCATACCACACTTGTGTATGAACACCATAATTTGACATGAATAAATGATTTTTTGTAAATCCTTTTAAAGGGAGTTACCTAATACACCTAAGATTGATGATAATATTTTTTCTTAATTTTTTATTGAATTTTTTTATTAATTATTAATTGGCTATAAAAGTCAATTTTAAAACCTCTCATGTATGGACACCATAATTTGATCAAAATTTCACCTTTTTCAAAAATTATTATTTTTTACCTAAAAAGAATTGTATGTAGATTGATAACATATAAGTTAATTTAAGAAAAGTTGTAAAATAAAAAAGTTAAATTTTTAGTGAACTTCAATATTGTATATTTAGGTGCCAACTTTCATTAAAAAATAATGCAAAAATAGTAAATAAAATCATAGCACTATAAAACTTATATTAATGAAATTAGGACAGTGAGATCTCTAATGGGTTTTTGTTTCATAAAAAAAATTGATTGGGAAGACCCTCTATAAGTTATGGTGAGACGTGAATTTGTCAATTCAATGCCTTAGCCAAATCTTGAGAGGTCAAGACATAGGCTTGGTCTCACCAAGCCTATCCCAAAGAAAAATCCAAGGTAGGAGAAAAAAATCCTGCCCTATGTTGTAAGAAACGGGCACCCGTTATTTGAAATTCAAAAAATGGGTACCCATTTTGAAAAAGTCAAATCAACATTTAAAATCCCCCACCCCCCCGAAAAAAAATTTGAATTTTTAGAAATGGGTACCCATTTCTAAAAAATATAATTTTTTATGTTTTCAAAAACTGGTACCCATATTTTGAAAATAAAAAAATAGGTACCTAATTTAAAAAAAATAGGTTCCCATTTTTTTAATTTTGGGTTGGGTACCCGAACCTAAAATGGGTACCTGTTTTTGAAAGAGCATTGTCTCAATCCATGGACTTCCACAAAATTGAGACCCAACTTCTTGCTTCTACCTAGTACATATGTGATTTTCCATTAGTACCTTTTTATGGCAGTAATTGGGGGTTTGGACATGATGGCAATGCGTACACAGGTGGAAATTAACATGTTCCCCCTCCCTCCCTACATAAGCTATTATATTGAATCTTCCTAGCTCAGAATTAACATGCTCAGCTTGGACTTTCTAAAAAAATTTACACCCTTTTTCTATGATGATCTTAGTCCCTCCAAAAAAGGTCTTGTTGCACCTTAGTCTTTCAAATCATGCTATTTTCTCAACTGAGACATAAAATCTAAAACTACTATTTGAACATTCTTAATAAACAAAATATTTTTTTCATATACAAATAGTGATAAAAATGTGACCATTTTGATCTACATAATACACATAATGGTCATATTTAGATCTTATAAAATTGTAAATGCAATTATAAGATTTCCCATAAATCTTAATTGCGCGACCGCCTCATCAAACTTGAGGCTAAAAACTCACAGCTCCAAATAGCATGCTTAGTCTATCCTCTTTGGTGTTAGAACTAAAGAAACTTTTAGACAATTTTTCATTAGTCTTCAATGTAGGAACAATGGGTATCAAATCTGATATGGAATCTTTTATTGTGAGTTTGGAAGGTCTTGAGAGCTACAAAAATGCACAAGCTGATATAGTGGCTAAACATTCAATCTTAATGTCAAAGATAAAGGAAAAAGTTAAATCTTGGGCTTCCATTTGCAAAAACACAATCAATACTACACCTCTCCTAGGGATTGAAAAGTTGGTTTAGGGTAAGATGAATGATGAGTGGGTGAGACAAACATGTGAGCTGAATTTACACGTCCATGGCCTCCCCCCCACCGTTGATCCCTCCTTTGCAAAAAATTCCTTCCTCAAAAATTAGATTGGTATTCATGATATTTTACTTGACAGATGTTGGACATGCCCTAATGAAACTCTCATTATTAAGTTTCTCTCTTTACAAGATAGGCTATGGGTTCTTAGAGTGAAAAGAAAACCATTTTCTCTTCCATCTAAGAATTTTTTGGATGAGGATCTCACTAGACTACAGGTGACTAAATTACAATAGGCTAGGAACCTTGTCGTGGAGGCCAGACACAACAGTAAGTGGGCCATCATTAGGAAACTCAAAGAAGTGATACGGGATTCTCTACCTAGTTGGTGGGAATCGAGCTAGGCCAATAAGGCTACTAAGGCCAAATGATGACCATGCCAGCAGTTCGACAAGAGGGTCCCACCCCCCTCTGGCTCGCTCCTTATTAATTACTAGAATGGTGATGGATCCTTTTGGTCATTGCTAGGTCTTTTTTAGGATGTTGTTGGGTCAGTCAATATCTTAGCTATCACCGAGACCCATGAGAGTCATGCTTGTCCCCTTTTAGGTCTTGATAGTTATTGGAGGTTGTCAGTTTTTAGGGATGAGGTTCATTCCTCAGGTGGGGTGGGGGGGTCTAGAGGTGTTGCTTGCCTGATTAGAGAAAACCTCTTCAGTGCTACTTTTGTGGTCTAATTTAACACACATGCCAACTTTATCTAGATCCATGTATGAAATGATAGACACCATTAGCACGATACCTTCCTCATAGTTTGTTACTTTCTACCAACTTTTTCCGCCTATGCCATTCATAGTACTTAGGATGTTGATCCCTTTATTGGTTTTATTGAGTGTATTTCTAGATTCAGTGCCTTGGGTGACATCATTATCTTAGGCAACTTCAATGCATGGACTAGGGAATGATAGACCCCTACACATGACCAAGGCACATACTAGACTTGTATTACTGAACTTGATCATAGCAGTTTGGGACTCCAACATATTTTTGAGGATTGTGATGGACCTTTATTTATCTATGGTCATCACCTCCTCCAACTATATGAGTCTTCTGATCTGGTTATTCTGAATAACCTTCTTTATTTTCTAGGATATGAGCTTTTTACCTATTGGCCACATTGTAGGGGCACTAGTATGGTTGACTATGTTATCACTGGTGCTTCTTTCATCTCTTCCATCTGCAACTTCACCATCTCCCATCTCCCACTTGCCAACCATGCTCTTTTGTGCCTTGTGCTTCGCTTCTCCCCCTCCCTCTCACTAGTCACACCTTCCCTATATCGGGAAGGCCATTCCACACCTTTATCAACACCCTCACCTCTCGATTGATTTGGATTGCACTCGTAGCCATTTCCACTTCCACTTTGTTAAGGGTGAAGGGGTCCTCTTTACTTTCCACCTTCGTCAACTCCTATCACCTTTGTGTTTCTTTGAGTGTAACCATGCTTCGCCCATGTTGGATTTGTTAACCATAGCCATTTGGGAGTCAGCTTTACTTTCCATCCCCCACCACCCTATCCTTAGATCCAAGTTTTAGAACATGTGCCCATTGAAATGTTGGTTCGATGCCAACTGTAAAGCCTTTCACTACTACTTGACTTGACCTCCCCTTCAACTATTGCCAATTTTAAACATTTGTATCTTCAATTTCTTCATGCAAAGTAACCATGCTTCGTCCATGTTGGATTTCTTAACCATAGCCATTTGGGAGTCAGGTTTACTTTCCATCCCCCACCACCCTATCCTTAGATCCAAGTGTTAGAACATGTGCCCATTGAACTGTTGGTTCGATGCCAACTGTAAAGCCTTTCACTACTACTTGACTTGACCTCCCCTTCAACTATTGCCAATTTTAAACATTTGTATCTTCAATTTCTTCATGCAAAGAAAGACACTTACATTGCTTTATAGTGCATATCCTTATATGATATGCTTAGCCAGGTACCAAAACTCTTTTGGCACACCTTGTTCCTATGGTATATGCCCCCACCTTCCTCCATCAACCTGTGCTCCCTCATCTCACCCCATACCATCCTTTATGACATCCCAATTCAAATCTCACCCTCTCACTGCTATATCTCTACCACTTCCATCATCCATTAGGCCATCAGAACTATGAGATACAGTAGAGCTACCGATGAGTATGGCTTCTAGGCAAAATTACTCAAGCTTGGTAGCCTGGTGGTTGGTTCCTATCTTGCCACACTCTTTAATAAAGTAGTTTGTATCGACATTTTGGAGGCTTGGTTATGGCACATAATACATGCAATTCATAATATGGGATCAATTTATGACCCCAACAATTATAGGACCATCATGGTTGGGCATACCTTTCCCAAACTTTATGCCACAACATTGAATACTATTCTTTTGGGCAACTGGCCAAGATAAACTGTAGGACTAGAGATTGTGTGGGTTTCAAAGAAATATATCAGACTATGGACTTTCATAACACATTTGATTCCATACCTAGAGTTTCCCTTTTTTAGAGGCTTAGAGATATTGGTAGATTAGAGATTCTTTTGATGACCATTATGAGACTCTATGAGCAGGTTAAGGGTAGATTCAGGACTTCAATGGGGCTCTTTGATCATATTCAGATTACTATTGGGGTGAAGCAGGGGTGCCCTCTCTTTTCCACTCTCTTTGGCATCTACATTGATGAGCTTGAGGGATTTATTAGAGACTCTTCCCTTCTAGGTGATGGTTGTTACTTACATCAAGTTTTAGTCTCCATCCTTCTTTTCATAGATGATGTGATTCTTCTTGCCTCCTCACCTGTGATCCTTCAGAGAACTCTTGATAGCTTAGCCTCCTTTTGTTACTTGAGATAGCTTGTGGTTAACTTGGGGAAGACTCAGGTCATGGTCTTCAATTGCTTGAAGACCTCACACTTATATTTCTACTTCCAGGGCCAGGATATTGAGATCACCTCCTCATACACTTACCTTGGGGTCAAGTTCTCTAATCCTTATTTTAGTTTGAGACCCACCATTCAGCCCAAGATCAACAAAGGGATGGATTCCCTTGCCATGATTGAGAGACAATGCTTCAAACACCATTTCTAGGACACCTTGTGCAAGCTATCCCTCTTGGACTCTCTGATTAGACCTACTATTCTATATTGTTCGGTCATTTGGGGATCATCATTGTTTGATTCAAATTGGGCCTCCATTGAGTGTATTCAAACACTCTTTCTTTAGTAGATTATCATATGTCATCACTCCATCTCCTATATTATCATTCTGGCTGAGTTCAAAGCTCATCCCTTTAGGTTGGGGGCTATTTCTAACCTGATATGGTTTCTCCACCATCTTCATTTCTTTGTAGACTCCATAGATAGCTAAGACAAATACGCCTACCTAGCATGCTACTCCTCAGTTGTTCTTGCCGGATCTGACACCTTTGTGAGACCTTGCTACTGGCATGCTTAGGCTACATCCCTTTTGAGCTCCATTGAGATAGACATTGATAACCAACCCCCATTTTAGTTCTCATGAGACACTCATGCTTATCTTCTCCCTTCTAGAAAAGAGTTGAATGAGAGAATCAGACTTGACATCTACAAGTAGTACCTCATTACGACTTGGACTAACCCACCTGGGGGGTAAAGTTTGAGGATGGCTTTTTATGCTAAGCACTTTCTAGACACATAAGATGGGATTATTGCTTGACCCAAATATTTATCTCTGAGTTGTTTCCATGCTCTTCATTTCGTGCTAGGATCTTTCAAGGTTGGTTTGCACTGTCTATGACCCCAGATAGACCACCACATTCATAGAGAGGACCATATTTTTAGGCTATGCACATTGGAAGTAATTGAGACTGAGTTACACATTATTTTCCATTTCCCTATTTATTACAAGATCAGAGGAAGATTTTATTGTTTATTCAAAGAATGTAGCTCATTGACCTCCTTCTTTAGCTACACAGATAAGAGATGTTTGGAACTTTATCTCTGAGAGGCAATGTGGCTTATTGATCATACCCTACAACTTCTATTCCCCCTAAAGCAGGCTGCATAGCAGCTCATTACGAACTTCTTCTCACCCTTGCCCTCTGGGCGGGGTGTGAAGTGGCCCTTGGATACCTCCACCACTATTCACTCCAGATCCATGCGACCTCGCAGGGCTTATCTTCATCTTCATCTTCATTAGTATCAACCCACCGGTAGATCTCAAAGATAGCTAGATGCTCTCCTTCACCTGGGTCTGTATCCTTCAGTGCTGGACTTCTTCCAGCCTAGGAAGAACCCTTAGTTTGTGCCTTGTATCTAGTTTTCTTTTCTCTTATGTTTGCTTTTCCAACCATTGTTTGGTGGTCTGCTGGTTATTTGCTTCTTGTTCAGTAAGTTTTTAGTCCCATAGACCCTTGTTGGTCTCTTATTGGACATTAATAAATTTATCTTATCTTATCTTATCTAATGAGCACACCACAATTAATTCATCTAAATAAACTTTTACTACTTTCAAATGGTCGTGTCCATGATTAAACAAAAATAATAGCCTTGCATGCTTGTGAGACACCAAAGATACAAAATAATCCAATCTAAGAACATTCTCGACATTATTGATACATTATAAGACATAATTTCCACAAACATTCCCAAACATTATTGATACAATATAAGACACATTTTCCACAAAAATGAAGGTATATTATGTACTATGATCCATCTAGGGCATGACAAAGCGAACATCTCTTTATCGTTTCCTTTAGATAATTAACTAATAGACCAAAAGCATGGAGAACTTATAGACCAAATTACATTCTGGACGACTGTCTTTTAGCTTTTGAGTTCTTTTATGTAGTAAGTATTTTTTTCAAACATTTAACAAACAATATTTCATATAGTTGCAAGAAGATAGTTTATTAATATTTTGAGCTAGATGAAAAATGGCAGTATTGTTAGATTTTTTTTTTCCACAATCTATAACAATGATTGTTTCGGAATTAGGCTCAGATAGAGCCTTACCTCTTCCTCCTAAATTATGAGCAACAAAAACAGAACAGAGAAAATTATGCATAATGTAATTCTATTGTCACGAGAAGAAATAAGCAGTTGGATAAAGAAAATAGAGACAATTATATTAAAGGAACAAAAATACAATAGTAGTGGTGCATTTTCGCAGTTCAACTTATCCAGGCGTCAGATAGTATTGCTTCGACTTAAATTGTCAAATAAAACTCACATGTTTGGCCTATACAGTTGTTCATGCAAATGGGGCGACTAAATCTAACCAGATTATTACAAAGATTATTTCAATACGTAGGCACTTGTTTCAGAAAACTCCATCAAACTTCATTCTGCGACCTCTCCGTGCCGAGAGTGCAATGAGAGGTGTTCCTTTCCACTTTATAATGATGGCATCTCCATTGGCCTCTAGAGTATAATATTCTCTTGAGGCACAGTCTGCTAATAACAATCTTGCCTGATATATACCTTTAAAGCTGAACCCGATTTCCCTGAACCCTGCATGTTTGAAAATACACCTCCACACATCAGTTCTAACATGCCTAACGAACCGCTCATTCCCCTCACAGACTATCATGTTCCTCAACTGACTTGCAGTGATCAATTCCTCATGCTTCACCCGCATTATATCATTTCTGTCCGCCATGGTAACATCCAACAGATCGAAATACGCAATGTAATGCGAAAGCACATTGCGGAATCTATTGACAAAAGATGGAGAATTATGCTGGGCTTCCATTTCTACATTCACCAATATTCTTGGTCTCATTTTATTTATCACACTAATGAGATTTTCCAAAAGGACGGGGTCGTACAAGAGACTTCTGAGAAAAATAGGAGCATAAACTGCCAACGCCTCGCCTGATTTTACGGAGAACAAACTTTCTTTAATGTCAGCGATGCCTCCGATCTCCACCATGTTGTATGACAATGGAATCGCGAAAGATTTAGCCAGCTCATGAAGCCTTATTCCTGTTTTCAAAAGCTCTTCGCTGTCCGTCCCAACTGCTGTAATCTTGAGAAGCTTGAGCCTTGGCAAAGAAGAGGAAATGGATCTGTCCAGTGCGATCCAGTTCGCTTCCCGAGATCAATCACATGAATTTTCTCTGCCTTCCCCACGACGTCTATGATCGCCTGCACAGCCGTGAACTGGAACACATTGACAAAGGGCAGAGCAATATTATAATAAGCAATTCGACTAAAGAACTCTTTTTTGTCAAACTCAGCATCAATATTGAAGGCGAAATCTGGGACTGGTTTAGCTGCGTTATTTAACGCTCTGAGAGTCTGGCGTTCGATTCTCTCCTGGAGTGCCACGGCAATATAAAAGCGGAGCCTCTGTGTGCCATTCCCAGTCTGACATGACAATTGTTTGCATTTGGTCACAATTTCAGCAGCCTCTTCATATTTCTCCTCGCCTATCAATCCTCCAGACAGTAGCAGAAGTTGAACCAATTCCTCTTCTTTCTCTCCATTAAGAGCCTGGTCAATATCAGAGGTAGCGCATACACTTATTGTCTTACCTCCTTCCGAATTAGGGTTCTCCTCAGACGACAGGATATCAGTGCTGGGCAGCCCGGAAATATCATTTGCAGCCTTGGAATTCCCTTGCCTGGAAATTTCATAGCTATTTATGAGTTCGTTGTCGAAAGGAAATATTTCATGTTGTGGAAGACCAAAGATGTCTTCCACATTCGGATACTGGTCAAGCTCAGTAGCTTCTAACTCACATGAGGGGACCGACATGAACATGGAGACAGGATCAATTCCATTGTTAGATAAACTCATATTCAGTCTATCTCCTTCCAATTGGCTTTCATTATCTACTTCTCTTGCACAAGGAAAACTTTCATGGTATGACAGACCAAAGATGTCGTCCATGGGCATGAACAGATGTGGGTCGAGCTCACTACAATCTGTGTCTTTGAATGTAGAATCCAATATGGAAAGAGGAATAGTGCCAAGTTTTTGTTTGGTTTAATTGGCTTTTTCAATATCTATTCCACTAATAAGAAGATTATTTTACAAAGCGAAATTATTTCACATAAGCTGCAGGAGCACAGAGCACAACGTTAATGTTGTCGTCTAGGTAAACACAGCGACATATGGGCGATATTTCACATAACCTGTAGGAAACAGTCTACAATGTTAATCTCGTCATTACGTCAAATACGATGACATACATGCATGTTCGGCATATACCAAATACACCAAGATACATACAAACTCAGAATATAACGTGATTCGGCAGATATAATTCCAAGATACAATTTGGGACATTATTACTGTTTTTTTGTGTGCAATTAAATCAACTTTAGTAACAGATAAATAATGATTATAATGAAGATTAAACAAGCAAACAGTAATGAGGAAGTCACAAAACAAATTTTTAAATAGTTAGATGAATTTGTATAAAACATATATCTGATTTTTGTACTATAATACAATTAATTACATCATCAAGAAATAAGAAAATCAGATATCAATGCAGAACCTCCTAGTGATCTTGAACACCAAAATAATAACAAAGGAAGACCTAGAATCATACACAAACTGCTAGGAAGGTACATATAGATGTGAGGTATCTCCCAAGCACCAAAGATTACAAGAAGTAGAGAGATGACGACATTGGGAAGATGAAAACATATTGTTAAACTCTTCCCTGAAAGAGAACTGGTGTGGAAAAAGTAATAGAAGCAACTATCCAATTAAGGTCAAGTAATGAAACCTCAAAATAAGGCAAAATATAATAATGATGCTGCCAAGTGCTAGTACTCATATTTAGAGTTGCATGTAGAACTAGGGACATCATTAATCAAGGATCATTTTCTTGTCTTTGTAACATTGCTAGACAATATATTTCTTGAAAGTAACACATTGACATGCAGACATCTTTTTAAGATCCCTATGTCAGGATTTCTTGAATCTGTTCAAGTGCTACTTTGTGGATCACAAATTGAACCAAACCTGATAGCACACAAAAATTTAGTCAGTTATTCTTCATTAGCTATTATATTTAGATTAACAGACCCTCAAGAATAGAGTGAAGCAACATTAATATAATATACATTTAAAACAATTTTGTAGAAGAAAAATTAAAACTATGTGTTCCCTCTAGTAGGTTTTGGCTGAAATTTTGCTTGTTTGAGTATCCTAAAAAATTATGGAACCATATTATTAGAAATTAATTATCAATTACATATTATTGGGTTGTAATGGTTCCTATTATCTAATTCTTTTCAAGGACATGAACAATACCCAATTTATTTTACAAATAGAGAAGTTTTAAGATATAGCTCAAATTATGAGGTAAAATATTGAAAGACTCATGTGTTTCCTAATAAATTTTAGAAATAGACACTAGGATTTATATTTCTCAAACAAAACAAAATAGAAAGTGCTTTTGTGGAAAAGGAAATTGAGGATGCAATGAACAAACACTAGGAAGAATTATAAAATTAGGAATCCCACACCTAGATCATTTCTTACATTGGAGGGAAATATGATCCACTAGGCTAAAATATGTTGAAGCATTTTTAAGTAGATGCAATGGATTTCCTTCCATTAAAAAGATATTGATGAAAATGTAAAATTGAAAGTGAAAGATGTTTAGTAAGGATATAATACAATGATTATATAAAGATAGAGTACAAGTTCTAAACCCAATTTTGATACTAGATTTAGATATTTGAAATGAAGACTAAGATATGCTCCAAATTTGAGATAAGAATAATAGGTCAATGATGACTTGGATTGTATGGAGTGACCAAACTTGAAGAATTTCACTAGAGGTTCCTTTAGTCTAATAGCTTCTAATGAGACTTATGCCACCTATTACTCTCATTAGATCTAGTGATAGTCCTGAATTGACTTGTACCACCTATCACCTAAAAATAGAAAATGAGGCAAGTATGTAGAGAAAGGAGTTTGCATAATTAAAACCCTTTATAGGAATTAATTATGAAATTGACTTAAATTACTCAAAATAAGAGATTGAAATGTTAGTAGTAGAGGTTTGAGTAAAACAAGAAGGTGTATTGCACATCAAGTGATCCAATCGTGCTTGAAAATAAATGATAACTATTAATGCCATAAATGGACACCACAAATAAGCTAAAAGGATGTAGCAAAAAACATGCTTGCATAATGACCATTTTAACTTGATAGAAGATTAAGGATATGGTAGGTTAATATGGCTTGAATTCTTGAATCACTTCATCTCTCTTCAATTCAATTCTTAGGATAGAAGAAAATTATGATTAATTGATTGGTAGATCATTGGATGTCAAAATGAGGAAGACCTAATATTTCTTTTATGCATCTTTGAATAATTTCAGGCAAAAAAGTAAAAATGGGTAACCATGACTTAGGAATCCTAATTCCCCAATTTATATTTGGGGCTAAATTTATGGGTGTGTAGTGTCTCATGAAATAATGAATGACCTATATCACCATGGGCCTTATTGGGCTCCGTAGACCAAACAATTGGGGTATGAAATATTAATCAAATATCAATCATGAAATGATAATTCTTCAAATGTACATGAAATGATTGTTTAATATTGTCATACACACAAAAGGCCACATAAAGTGAAATATTGCTTATAGATTCTAGATGATTGAAATAAAAGATATTGAAAAAGGGATCAAACCTACAATTTAGGGTCCACAAGTCAATTAAGTTTGTGAATGATATATATTGATTTATTTAATAAATATATAACAATTTTTTTTAATACATGGAAGAATGAGGCATGCACTAGAACCATTAATAAATAATTATAAATGCATACTTTATCAAGGTTTGTATAATTTACTACAATAAATTTGGCTTCAACTCTAGCTAGAGAAATAGATCTTTTCTAACAAGATGCATACATCCAATTATATAAGAGATTGTAAACAAGAATGTAAACCTATGGAAAAGGATAAGTATCCTTATATATAAAAACTAATCCTTGAAATAGAAGACATCATATGATAAGAGATAAAAACTTTATCAAAGATATCATATCTACTTTATAATGCAAAAAAAAAAACATTGGCCTTGTACTACACAAATGACAACACAGAGATTGAAGAACTAGAATTAATTATGCATAGCTTTTTTATTTCTGTGTTTAGGTATACGTGGAAAATGATAAAATAGAATGATCACAAAGTGATAGATAATTTATAATAGATATCATTTCAAGAAACTAGAACATTGTGAACAAGTATAAAGACCTCTAAAAAGGAATAGAATCCTCATGTTGAACAAAAATTCTATCCTATAAATGATTTTTAACATAAAAAGAACACTAAGATGATGAATGAATACATGTTCTAACATTCAATTTGAAAATTAATCTTCTTAAACAATAAATAAGTCTTTTATATATTCCTATTCATGCACATCTTGAAATGAAATGATGTAGATAAATGAAAAATGCTTAAACAAACTTGAAAGACAAAGCTCATAAAAATAATCATAACACAAGATTTTTTATGGTAGGAAAACCTTTACCAGGATGGAACAAATATCATACAATGGGAACTCCCTCACTTAATACATAATGGCTAACTATCTATATTGGACACCTCAATCATAAATAAGAGTGCATCATTGATGACTAGAAGTGATTCATTATATAAGCAACACTAAAATTAAAAAATCAAATAGAGTGATTATAATCTATGTCTTAATATGTCTCATTTTTGGACTATCTCATTACCATTCAGATTCAAGAAAACCTATATAAAAAAAGTGTACAACAATGCAGTACACAATTTATGTTGGTCTCAACTAGTATGGGGTGGGGGCGTAAATTAGTGCATCCAATTCTACAAAATCTACTAGTTAATTTATCTATCTTAAATACAAACTTTGTTTCTAATACTTTTACTATTAAGGTAATGAGAATATATGATGTAGAACCGTATTAGATTACACACAGATGCATCCATGAATGACATATATTTTTAAGTGGAAATCTTTGGTGGTAGGGTGAAACCATGGTGGGAGTAATATACCAACTATCCTTTCCATTTAAGTGTGGTAGCATTTTTATTTTACAAATTTTTTTTTTTCGAAATGATTATAGTGCACCCATCTTCTCCATAATTGACTAAGCAATGACACATTGGAAATGGAAACTAAGGAGAAATCACAATATTTTGAATATTCTTTAAGTTCAGATCAAGGTGGAGCTCTTTAGTTTCTCAACTAGGAGGTTAATCTAGTTTGGTTAGGTTTCACATTTTTTCAACACCCACTTTACCTTCCTTTCTATACGAATTGTCTCACATATTTTGTCTTCCTAAAATTCATTTGCATATTGCCTATAATTCTTTAAGAACTTAACCTATTACTTGTAAACTGCAAGAAGATAAATCATTATCCTGTTAAAAAAAATATTAGAAACCAGATGATCATGAAATTGTAGAAAATATAGCTCAATTCCAGTATTTGGGCTGTCATTATAATGAATGACTCCTTACAATTTAAGCTGAGATGATGGACACCCTCCATCCAAAATTGTTCTACTTCTACCCAACAACAAATACAAAACTATTTTCATCTAGGTTCACAAGAGGGAAAATATTTATCAATGTGGAACTAAAGAAATCCTTTCACTAGATTGTGTGGGAGTTGAGATTCAAACTTAACCAACATGGTGATAATACTGACTCGGAGTTAAGGTTAGCACAATAGAAAAAAAATGGGGAATGGGAATAAGGAATGAAACAAGAAAATCTAACATAATAGAGAAGGGTGGGCCCACAAGCCACATTATGGACGTATCATTAAGATTTCATTTTCTTAAAATCTTACACCATAAATAACATAATTATTTATTTAGATTTTGGTCGATATATTATTTACTATTCTATCAAGACTATAAAATTGGGTGGTACTACAATAATTTTGATTTATCCAAAATGGCTGCTACTATCTACAAGATTTCCACTACAGTGATGCATACTCGTAGGCTAACACTTAATTTCCACTTTCTATTGTTATATGAATTTATACTTCCAAATTAAAAACCAGTCACCTTCTACCATACACCTCCATTGAATAAGTGTAGGTTAAGCAATAATAATTATGCTACATAGACAATTGTTTAAGCGGTCTTTTTCTCAGCCCCATTTCGGGCTGTCGAAAGGATCAACGCTTCGAATATACTTCGAAGGCGTGCCTCATTTTACAGATATGTCTACGAGTGTAGATAAATTTGAATCTGTATGTTTCTGGTTTTACTTTGTACAATGAGTATATCTGAATCACGCCGACGTTGTATTTGATGAGATTACAACATCAATATTAATGCAGAATTTGTATATATCTCTTTGTATTTGATGATATTACAACACCAACATTGATGCAAAATTTGTAATAGAGTTCTTCCCTTTGCCAGAGTGACGTAGTTCACGTCTGTGCAGGCAATCATTGATGTCGTTGGGAATGCTTAGAAAATTCATGTAATTGATCTGGGCATGCGAATTGGGTCACCTTGGACGGTACTTATGGAATATCTGGCGCACAGATCCATTTTCTCTGATTTCCCAGCGCTTCAGCTTCTCAAGATTACAACAGTCGGGATGAAATCTGACGAGGCATTGGCTGTTCATTCCCCATTTGTTCTGAAAAGTTTCTTACACAACCCTGTCATTGTTGAAAATCTGTTAAGGATTATATGGAAACTGAGGCCAAGAATCATGGTGAATATTGAAACAGAAGTGCAGCATTATTCTCCATCTTTTACGAAAAGATTCACTGAGGTGCTTTTCTATTACATGGCCTATTTTGATCTGCTGGATGTTAGCATGACGGACATAAGTGATATTAGGAGGATGAAGCGTGAAGGATTGTTACCTTGAACTCATATTAGCAATATGATAGTCTGTCACGGGAAGGAGAGGTTTGTTACGCATGTTGGAAATGATGTATGTGTTGGGATATAAAGTCCAACTGTCACTGAGTGTTCATTCTCCCTCAATTCTGCATATTCATAAAGATCTTTATAAAGGCTGTGTGCACCCCATGTAATACATCATTTAACTAATATAAGAATTTTCTGTTAGAGTGTGGATGTAGCCAAGTTTTGCTGAACCATAATAAATACCTATCTATTGTGTTCATCTTTGTTGTTTACTATTTTATCTCATTTATCTGCTTCTTTAATATTTACAACTGGTATCAGCACCTAGTGAAGTTGAGCAAAGATGGAAGAAGATGAATTTGATTTTGTTATCAATGAGTTTGCTGATAATTTAGAAAGAGATCTCGTGTATGTGAAAGTAAGAAAAGAACATCGTGTACGCAGGTGGGATGGTTGGAAAAGAGAAAAAGGACTCAAATGAAGAGAAGGTGAAAGATGGAATTATTTCCTTTCACAATATCGATGCAGCTATGACATTTATGTAGAATAATAGCTAGCCTCGTAAGACAAATTTCCAACTTATTTTTCCTATGTTGAAGGGCGAGATAGTTTCTGGTTTTATGAACAATGAAGGTTCAAAAGATTATTCATTAGAGTCCAGGTCAAAATTGATCCGAGTTTGCCTCTCAAGTTGAGGGAAATGCAGCTTGCAAAGTGGAGGCCAAAAGGAAAGGCATGTATATTGAATAAGGAGAAGGTCAAGAAGTGCAAACTACTGCTCATCAACAAGAAGAGGTAGATAATCTATCAATGTTGTCTTCTAAAGATGGAAGAGCTCGAAAGGAGCTAGGTAAAAGATATCGTAAGATATTGGTAAGTGGGAGGTTTTATTTTTCTTCACATGTGGAAGACAATGATTCTCACAAGAAAAATGAAGGATGTTGTATGATGCATGACAAATCAAGTTGGGATGGGGATGACCAAACTTGCACCCAAATGAATGGGAAGACGTATAGACACTTGAGTGAATAGGAAATGGGTGTGAGTGTAGATGAGATGTTTGATAACAACATGCTTGAAGAAGTCATAAAGTCAGAGCTGGTGATGATGGATTTGATTGGGCCCTTGTAGAAGTTATTACTTTCAAATAATGAAGATGAGAATGGTAGTGGTAAGAAATGTAGGAGTTTCATTGATGCAGTAGTGGAACCCCAAGTAATGGTGTGTAGGAAAGTGAATATGTAGGACATCTCGTGATGTGTAAGGGGAGTTTTTCTTCATCTTGTGTTGGGTGAAAAGATTTGTTATAAAATAGAAACATTTTCCCTACCTAGTTCTCATGTGAGCATAATAGTAGGCAGCTCAAACTTGTCACATGAATCTAGGTTGGACGTATCATATGGCATGGGACATATCATAGTATTGAGAGAAGATGAGACATATAAGAAGGTTTTTTGCTACTATGAGATTCTTATTGGGACTTCTAGTTATAAATGGTAATGCCATATTTATGCCCTGCAATATAGAATTGTGCTTCAATCTCTTGTGATGTTTCCAATAGAGACATTGAGTTTGAATGCCAATAATAATCAATTGGATGATGGAAACATTTCGCATATAGGTGGAGAGTGGATGCAAGAAGAGGTAGACAAGAATGACATATGTCACTAGGTAAAATAATAGTTTGAGGGCTTCCTCCAATGTTTTTAGCTATCAAAAAGTGACAAGATGTCTCCTAATCAAGAAAGTAAGTGGGAATAACTTACAACAGTATCTCACAAACTTAATGGACAAGAAAGGTACTTTGAATCTATATAGAGTGGTTTTTCTCACCACAAAGTTATGGAGGAATTTTTATTTGGAAAAGAAGGTGTTTATGATTCTAACCTAATGTGGAGAAGACTTATCCATAGTGTGTTGGAGAAAAGTTCGACAACTTTGAGATTGTCTCGAGACCTTATTATTTTCTAAAATTTGAAATGGGAAGCAGGGATGGTAATGACATGGGTGTAGCAGTTGGACTACACTAGGGAGTTTATTGGGATATGAAGCCCATTTGTCACTAAGTGTTCATTCTCCCTTAACTCCTCATATTCATTAAGCTCTTTATAAAGGCTTTGTGTAGCCCATGTAATACATCATTTATGTAATACAAGAATTCCCTACTAGAGTGTGAACTTGGGCTGGTTTTTCTAAACCATGATAAATACATTTCTATTGTGTTCATCTTTGTTGTTTATTATTTTGTTTCATTTCTTTGCTTCTTTAATATTTATAGTGTTGAGGTTCTTCTTCAAATGAGTAGGGTTCAATGAAAAGAGCTTCAACTTTCAAGCTATGTATCAAGCTAAATTGTTATTAGGAAAATGTGGTTCCAAAGAATATTATACTCTCAATGTTGATGGACATGACATAATTGTCAAGTGGAAAGGAATGCCATTATTTGCACTCTCGATGTGGAGTGGTGTCTGAATTAATTTTTTTGGCGAATAGTGAGTCAAATGTCCATATTCTTTTAAGAGAAAATTGTTTTTAAAGTATGAGATAGCAGCCAAAAGGATGGGGGGTTGACCCCAAAGTAAAAAAAAGCTAGATCAGCTGGAGGTTACCTCCCAATCATCTAACTGATACCATTTTTATACTCATATAAGTTCAAAAAAGAAAATAGAAAAGAATTCCTATTACTAATCTACAAAGAAAATAGAAAAGCATTCTAGCAGCAAGGGAACAAATTGCTTCTATCAGTCCAACAATTAGACATATACATAAATAATATAACTCTATAGGGCACCAAGTTTAGATTAATCAAGAACATAAGAAAAAAAGGCTAAAAATAGAATTAGGGCTAGTTGTCCTCATTCTTTTCTAGTTCCTCATTCTTCTTCTCCTCAGGCTCATCCCTATTCATGTCCACACCCTCCTCTTTGATAGATTTTTCCAGTATCACCTTCAGCTAGTCCTTCACTAGAAAGGCATAAATAGAATGGGTGTTTTCTCTCTCCTTTCCTGAGTCCTTCATATCCTTATTCGCCTACAAGAAGTAAAGAATGGTGGTAGCAGAATGCATAACATTTGTGGAGAATTGACCAATATGTCATTTTTTTGGCAGATGCCAATGTGATTATCTGCCATCTCCTTCATTGACTTCTCTAGCCTATGCACTTAAGCCTTTCTTTGGCTCTAACCATGGCTATGCTTCCCTTTTTTCGTCCCACCTTTGGGAGTTCCTTTCATGGGGGAACTGATGTCCTTCCCCCCACTTCTAGCCAGGGATGGGGTAGCTTCGAGGATGTCCAAGATATGTGAGGGACTAGGAGAGCTAGAAATAGGCTTCTTTCCAATGTCCTAGTGAGGTCTCTTCCTCTTGGTGGATTTTATCTCACTCTTGGTAGACTCAACACTAAAATCCTATTTGGTGGGGGATGAACTTGAATTTCTCCAATTGGAGAAATTTTGTAGTTCTCTAAGTATTTTACTTGCTCTTCCTCGTGTTTGTATCCAAATCAATGCGGATTATTTTAACTTTAGGGGCAGAGGTTTTATTGATTTTTTTGTGACTTGAGCCAGGGCTAGACTTCATAGTTATTTGGGGAGTGATAGTAGCTAGCTTGTCAACCAAAAGTAGTGAGTTTAAGGCAAGATGATAGTTATACATTTTATTTACAAAACCTTGGTGAATGAGATAAAAGGGATTACTCTGCTCTTTCTTTTTGCTAGCCTTATATACACTATCGTCAATTAGGAAAGGAAATCTGATCCAAGTTCCTAAAATGGGGAAATGATAGTAATAGAGTACTTGGAACCAAATCTTTAGGGTAATATTCCTTATTATGGTGTAGCAAATAACATCATAGGGCTTAGGAAGATCCTCTCTTTAAAACCCACCACACATTTGAACCAGTTCCTCATTGAACTTGAAGAATTTTTAGAGACTAGTTTCATCATTCACTCTACCATTCTTGTGCCACTTCTTGCCCCCCAGGGAATACCCTCCAACCTTACAGAAAACCTCTTCTATGACTCCAACATCATCCCATTGATGTTCACTTTTTTGTCATTCCACGAGTTGAAGAATTGTGTTGTGATGTTCTCATCATGTTTTTCCATCCCTTCAATAAATAGTAGTAAATAACCTTCATGAAGATAAACCATCACAACTCGACTCTTACAGATGTAAGCCTTAATCTCCACTAGTTCAATGTAGTCACTAGTGCCCATACCTCCACCCAGCTCAACCACAAGCTCCTTATATTTTTCTAACATCATGTTGTTTTAGGTTTGATAGTCACCACAGGTTAAATAAATTGCACCCAAGATGAAAATGTTAAGGCAATAAAAACCCATTATAATACCACAAGGTTTCCCAAAAACCAAAAAAACCTCCCTCAGCAACATGTGTTACTAGTCCCTTTCCTTCTGTGATCACCCTTCAAAAACTTTAGTTGGAGTGGGGTTTGATTAAAGAGTCTTTATCATTTTTTTGTTAGCTTTTTAAATTTTGACAAATCCACTCTATTCATCCTTTTATAAAAATAATTAAAGCTCATGGAAAGAGGATCATAAAAGTGATTTTTCATGCAATCTTACCAAACTATCACTTGATGAAGGGAAATCCTCTTGCCTATCCACCCACATGGATTCTTAGAGTTGTGCCACCTGTTGTGATGATTCATGTGGCATTGTAAGAAGTACGCTCATGTTCCATCATCAATTAAGTTGATGATGAAATTTCATTGACATCCTCCCATTTGATTTTCACATGATATTATGGCCAAATATTTCCAACTCATCCACCACGCCATTTCCTGCATGATAAATGTGGTCCACGTGGATCTCTTGGCACCCCTCCATCAACTTGCATATTTTTTCTATTGTCACTTTGATTATCCAACTACTTTATCCCTCCCCTTTAACAACTTTAATAATTAACATTGAATTCCTCCCAATAGCTAACTTTTAAAATTCCTCTTATCTTCACAATTCTCATTCCCCATAGAAGAGCTAGGGCTTCCACTTCATTGTTTGAGCCCCCTCCTGAAATACCAATATAGGCAACCACCAGTTCCCCCATATAATTATTGAAGACACCCCAAACAATAGTACTCCCTGCCATGACCAAACAATCAAAATTAAGTTTTATCCATGTCTCATGGAGGGGGGGGCTAGGGGTGGGGGCCGGGGGTGGGGGGGGAGTGGTAGAGGGGGGGTGGGGGGGGGAAGGGGGGTTTCCATTGCCATATCTAACTACATTATTTTAGAAGTCTAATAACTTGTTGGACCACCACCAAACTAATAGTGGCTTTTTCCCTGAAGATTATGTTATTTTGCTCCTTCCATATTTTAAATGATACATACAATGGGATTATTGTCCATAAATTTTAAGATATGGGTGAAATGATGGTCTGTCCTAGTGATCAAATTGCTACAAGCGTTCATTGGCATGTCACTAGACCTCACATAAGGCAAGGACTCCCAACTACACTTCTGAAGAAAAAGGTTAGTGGATGAGAAGGTGTGGGATAGATTTTTCCTCTTGATTACATAAGACACAACATTTAGCTAGCTGACACCCTCTCTTTTGAAGGTTATCAATTGTGAGGATAAAATCATGTAGGGCCATACACTAAACTAAATTTATCTTTGGTAGGATCTGAGGGTGCTAGAGTTTTCTCCAATGTCCATGGGCCACCACCCCCCTAAGACAACAAAGATAAGCCAACTTCATCATGAAGTCTCATGAGGGTGTAAGTATCCAAACCAAGGAGTCATCCAATGGCACGAAGTGTGACCTGCTTCATAATAGGTGTATCATAGTCATGCACTAGGCGTTGTTTAGGAATGATATATTCAAACTAAGAACTATTTTTCCCTCTATGACATGCATTTAATCTTATCAATGCAGGGATGTATACTTGAAATGGTCGGCATAGTATGTGCACTAGGTTTCTTAATGAGTCACTAAGCTTATGCTGTAGGAAAGTAAAAATGGAAGGAAAATAACTTACACTATTGCTGTAGGAAACTAACACACTTAACTGTATGGATATTGGAAATACAATGAAAAGATAACAAATATTCCAACTTGGCTCATCCACAATAACTGTTCTCACATATGCTGCAGGAACATTCACAAAGTGCGATGCTATAGGAAGGAACTTACAACTTCTAATTATGAAACTAAGAATGCTTGAAAATAAATCTATTCTATCCTAATCTAATCCACCTTCAAAGTGGGCCCCCTTGGTTGGCTTCTCTGAACTACTAACATAGGATAGAAGTGAAAAAAAACTATTCCATTCAATTTAGAAATTCATTACATAACACAGAACTATAAAAACACAACTATAAAAGTTAACAGTCTCTTCTGAAAAACTCTTTCTTCTAACTAGTTCCCAAAACTCAACACACTTGGGTCGATCCCTATATATATAGGAAATCAACATTTATTCCATAACAGAAAAGTAAATGACCTAGCTTTAAATCTGCAAGAGAGAAAATAGGAGGATAATAACTAAAGGCGGGAAGAGGGAATAACAGCTCAAGGTGGGAATAATAAAGTCTGAACATCCACTCACCAAAGAATAAATGAAAATAAGGCAATGAGTCTTCATAGTTCCTCCTTAGTCATTGCTGTGTCTTCTAGAACTGTTACAACTTCCTCCACCATGGTTGCTCCTTGACATTCTCTTCTCCTTAAATGTTGTTGACGCGTAGCTTTTGTATTCCTCCAATCATCTTTCAGTATTCATTCATAGGTTAGTTATATTTCAAAACATGTTTTCAAATAAATATTTATCAAATTAAATTCAAATATAAGAACACACATTCTAATAACTATATGAAATACTGCATACTATGTATAATATTAGCAAAAGATGGCATAGTTTCTACTCCATAGGTTTATCATAGGTTCGGCAAACATCGGTCCAAATTTTTTTTGACAAAGATAAAATAGAGTATCAAAAAAGTATCTTAAACATCATAAAATAAAGGCAAATTTTGGTCTCATCATCTACCCCCTACCAAACTAATGCTTGTCCTCAAGCATTGCACTACCTTGTTAATGACCTGAATTCTCCAATCTTTGATCTTCCTTTTCTGTTGCTCTTGAAAGTGTAGTAAAATGCTCTGGTTCTCTCCCACACTTCTCTCCTATGATATTCTTTCAACTTGTCAAGTCTATCAACATTAATGTCATACAAGGGTCACAGGAACATTGGAGGTTGCATTGTTAAGGGACACCACAACTCTGGTCTAGGTTGTTTCCCTAATTCTAAATATTTTGGAACTCTGTGAAGTGCTACTTCCAAGTTAATAGGGCTATGTTGTTCTCACTTCTTAAGAGATTTAGGTAGTCTAGCCCACCTACTCCTAGCATTGGTCATGGCTCTCTAAAATGCAAAGTAGGGAAAATTTTCATATTGAACATAAACCTTAATTTTAGCAACAAAGATCTTCTCCCTCACTTCTGGATTCTTCTTTCAATAGGTCAATGTGAACCAATCTATGAGCATTTCATCCAGCTTGCTACTTTCTGCTCTTAAAGGTAAAGGTTCTATTCTTTCCTCATCCTTTTAGCTATTCAACTACCTATCATAATTCACTTCATTGGACATCCATGACACGAGGGCTTTTAGGTGTACATCTCCTACATAAAGCAAGGGATTCCATTCAATCTTTGAAGGAATAACAAAATTATGAACATATAATTTTCACAATAAGTTATGTTGCCATGGTGGCAGAGTTTGATATAGTCCATAAAATTTATGTTCTAATTTAAACTCTACATTCACATTCTTGAGGGTTAACATTAATTGAAACAAAAGATATTGCTATTTCAAGTAGAGAGCATAAACTCTAGGTGGTGGCCTACAAACAAGGGCCTAGTCAGCTAGCTTAAGAGCATGGTCCATTCATTTTTTTGGCTTGCTAACTATTTCTTTAATTCTAAAATTTCTTCATTTTGAGGTACTATAATCTTATCCATCTTTTTCTTTTCTTCTTTCCACAATGTCTCAGGAAATAAATATTGTCCATACAATTGAAAGAGGAGTTTCTCCAATGTGATAGTGTTGTTGTCTTCTTCATGATTCCTTTTCCTCTTTCTTTGTTCTTGCCATAGATGTTCTACTAAAAGAGTGATCCATGTTGATCTATGTGTAACTAAGGTAGTGTTTGGATCAACATATTCAGGAATTGTCTCATCCCTATAGCTAGAAGTGCCTGGTAAGTTTTCTGGGGTATCATCTAGATTTTCTTTAATTTCTTCCCTACACTTTTCAGTAAGATTATTAGGAGTGCTTGTAATCTCAAAATGAGGAGGAGAATGACCAGAAACAATTTGCATAGGGGATTCCCTGGTAAATTTTTTAGACATAATAGGATCCTTCGAAACTTGCCCTCTCATTCTAAGGCTTCTACTTACAAGGGTTTCTTTCTATGTTACAACCTTTTTCCTACCTTTCCCCTTGGGTATTTCTACTGTAGGACCCTTCTTTGTTCTCTTTTGTTTTACAATTATAGGGCTCGGTTCTTGCTGAACGAAAATTTCTTCTGGTAGTTTTCACTTCCTCTTAGCTTTGCTAGTAGTAGGTTTAGGATTTTCTTGTATAGGTGGAGGCACATTTTCTTGAATAGGGGTAGTTTCTTGTTCATTTCCTTGGGCCTTTTCGGCTTCAGCCTCTTGAATGTTTTGTTCAATAGGCTCACTAGTGGGAGCTACATTTCCTTCACTATGTTGTTCACTAGGGCCACCTTAGGGTTGCAAGGTTTTAAATTGCACAAATTCATCCCACATTAAGGGGATACATCCCTAAGTGACCTCTCTATTAACAACTTAATTAAAAAATGATGAGTAACAAAATTCTCTTTTCCTTTTTGAGTCTCCTCTGCACTAATGCAAAGAATATTATACAAGAAATTTGGAATATTCACAACAAGATTATGCCTTACACAACTAAGTAGCTTGAAATGATGTGCATGCAGGTATGAAAATCTGCCTTCGCATGTAAAATACTTGATTATGTGCATGACTAATTCATTGTATGGTGGTGGTAGTGACATTCTCTTGCAACCTTGTTTTGTGATATCCAATTGAGGGTTAGGTGGCTTGGTAAATTGAGCTCTTGCTGACATCACATCATTTCTGCTGGGATAATGTTCTCTAGCTACAAGTAACCTAGTCACTTCAGCAATGCATTCCTCTATTGCAATCACCCTTAGACCCGAAATGAAAGCTTCACCCTTGTCGAATGTCCTTGTAAATTCGGTGGCTACCTCCTCATCAAATGTGGTTAAACTCGTAAAATGCCCTAGCCATCCGCATGGATTAAACCTTCTTACAGATTCTACATCTGGGAGTAACATAGTGTGCTCTACCGGCTCTCTCCTTTGCAACTGCCCACCCATTTCCTTAACACTTCCTCTATTTACTTTGTTTTCTCCCTTTTTGAATTCAAGCTTCAAACTACTACATTATTCTTCAGAGTCATCACACTTCTTTGTTTTAGGAAGCAATTAATGAAGGTAAATCATAAATTTGTGTGAGAATCGTCTAAAAACAATGTTTGAATGATAATTTTTTTTTTAACATAGGTCACATCACAACTTGACACAAAAAATCATTCAAAAATAGAGAGTACAACACCTCACTTTGCATACTTATGGCAATAAATTTTTATTAAGGAAGGGTAATGCAAAGATTTAAAAAATCATCATGAATAAACAGACATGCCTTTGGATATTATGACCTTCCCTTCCCCCTGCTAAATTTAGATAGTTGTCCTCACTTGTTAGACCCGATGCAGGTAAGGGACTGACATAATGTTTCCATTATATAGATTATGCAGTATTAAATATAATTAACAAAATCTGTGGACTATCAATGAAATATAATTTGAAAATGTTATACTTGTCATTCTGATTATCACATGTACCAAAAAGGTGGTAGAAATGATATCAATGGTAGCATTCATCAGTATTTCATAGAATTTTATTGAAAACATGGAAAATTTGATGATGTGGAAAGTGGGTGGATGGAAGATAAAGAAATGAGATGAGGTGGATGGGTGGAAGGTAGAGAGATGAGATTGAAATAAAAAGTGAACATAAAAGTGGACTTTATCTGAACATAAAGTATTTATTATGAGCATGAACAAAGAAACTAATGTTGAAGAGCAGTAGTCAGAAGGTTGACACCTTTGGTTGCAGGAAGAGTTACTTGAGTCGTATTTGAATCTAGCTATTGAAACTGCTATAGGAACTCTGCTTTTGTTTGGGGCCATTTGTATAATTTCAATCTATGACCATTGACTAACAGTTTGAAGGGTGCCAGATCAATGGTAGTTAGTTGAACAATTCCATTATCACAGACATGACTAATTTCATATGGTCCTAGCCATCTTGTCTGTAGCTTTCCTAGCATATCTTTGAATCTGGAATCATATAGGAGTGCCTTGTCACCAACTTGAAATTGTTTACTGATAATATGAGAATCATGTTATTATTTACTTTGTTTAGGAATCAGTTCAGTATGTTCCAAAGCAACTTTGTGCATCTCATCCAAAGAATTAAGATGTAGAAGATGTTCTCTTTGTGCTACAGGAAGTTCAATATCCAATGCCAATGCTGTCCTTAGAGTTTTATATTCAAATTCAATTAGAAGCATTGCTACCTTACCATATAAGAGCTCAAGTGGTGTGAATCTTGTAGTAGTCTTCCAAGTTGTTCTATAAGCCCAAACAACTTCTTGTAATCTGTTAGTCCAATCCCAACAGTGAAAATGGACTATTTTTGTTAGAATATTTTCCATCTCCCAGTTTGTAACCTTTGCTTGTCCATTAACTTGTGGATGATAAGGACTAGATTTTTGGTGCTTGATGTTATACCATTTCATCAATTTTGAGATCAGATTAGAGGTAAATTGTGCACCTTGATTAGTGACTAGCTCTTTGGTTACACCATAGTGAGTAAAAATTTCTTCATATAAGAATTCAACAACTTTTTCATCACAAGCATGCTTCATAGCCTTAACTTCAACCCATTTTGTTAGGTAGTCAGTGCACACTAGAATATAGGACTTCCCATTAGATGGAGGATCAATTGGACCAATATAGTCCATTCCCCATTTGTCAAATGATGCTAATGCTATCTAAGGATTAAGAGGCATTTCATCTATTTTGGTTGGTCGACCAATCCTTTGACACTGGTCACACTTTCTTGTATAGTTGACTGCATCCTTATGAAGTGTAGGCCAATAATAACCACTTGTCAGGATCTTGAAAGCTATTCTTTTTGCTACAAAGTGTCCTCTGCATGGTTCATTATGACATGCATGTAGAATCTCAGATGTCTGATCTTCTCTTACACATCTTCTCATAACTTGATCAGGTCTATGTAGAACAAGAGATTATTTATCCAGGAGAAATGAAAACTTTTCTCTACAAGTAGCTTCTTTTCCTTGTAAGAAAAATGTGTTGGTATTTTATTGGCTGCAATATAGTTAGCAATGTCTGCATACCATGGAGTTTGAACAACAATATGAAACAAATGCTCATCCACAAATGCATCATCTACCAAGGTAGTGTCAGTATCATCATGATGGATTCTTGACAAATAATCAGCTACAACATTGGCTTTTCCAGGCTTATCAACTCTGGTTATGACAAATTCTTGAAACAATAATAACCATCTTGGTAACCTACCTATTATAGTAAGTTTGTTCATGAGATATTTAATTGCAGCATGATTAGTATGAAAAAATATGGAATAGCCAGTTATGTAATGCCAAAATTTGTTCAAGGCATAAACTACTACTAGCAATTCTTTTTCAGTCATAGTGTAGTTTAGCTCTAGTCCATGAAGGCTCTTACTAATGTAATAGATGGCATTTTCAAGATTTTGGGAATGTTGTGCTAAAAATTCACCTATGGTATAATTAGAGGCATCTATATATATGTGAAAAGGTAAATTCCAATCAGGGCCTTGTAAGACCGGGGCTATGGTCATAAGTTTCTTAAGCTATAGGAAGGCTTCATCACATTCAGATGTCCAACTAAATTCAGCTTCTTTTGTGAGTAACTTATACAAAGGACTAGCCATTTTGCTGAAATCTTTTATGAAACATCTGTAATATCCAACATGACCTAGAAAGGATATTACATCTTTGGATTTTGTAGGTATGGGCAATGTTTGAATTACCTCTATCTTAGCTGGGTCCACTTGTATTCCTGCAATAGATATGAAATGACCAAGTACGATGCCCTCCTGCATGAGCATGTAACACTTTTCACTGTTAAGTGCCAAATTATGTTCTTGACATCTTACTAAAACCTTTTCAAGATTCACCATTGCTTCTTCAAAAGTGACTCCAAATGTTGTGAACTCATCTATGTAGATTTCCATACAATCATGTGATATATTAGCAAATATACTAATAACTGCTCGTTGAAATGTTGCAAGAGAATTGCATAGACCAAATGGTAAAAAAGAATATGCAAAATTACCCCATGGACATGTAAATGTGGTTTTATCTTGATCTTCAGGAGCAATACTGATTTGTTTATAACCACTATACCCATCTAGAAAAGAGAAATACTTCTTTCCAGCTAGTGTGTCCAAAACTTGATCTATGAATGGTAAATGAAAGTGATCCTTTTTAGTAGCCTTGTTCAATTCTCTATAATCTACACAAATTCTCCATTTTCCTCCCTTTTTAGGTACTATAACTAGGGGTGACACCCATCTACTATCAGATATAGGATAAATATAACCAGTATCGAGTAATTTTTGCAATTCAGTTTTAACTATCTCTCTAAGGCTTAGATTTATCCTTCTCTAGGGTTGACAGAGTAGTAGAAAACCTTCATTAACGTATATCCTATGAGTGCACAATATAGGACTCAACCCTTTCATATCACTATAATCCCATTCAAAAGCCTTCTCATGCATTTGAAGAAATTCTTTTAATTGTTCCATATGTGTGGGTGTTAAACATGGAGATTATAACCTTTAGTCAGTTCAATAGTAGTGGTGGACTCTATCATAGTAGCTCTAGAAATTGGGCTTGCTTCTAATTCACAAGGTAAAAGTGGATAAAGAATTTTAGGTTCTTTAAGAAAAGCACAATTCTTATCACACTCTTCATATGTGATTAATTCCAACATAGAACTTTCAGATACATCTTTTTCTACCACACATGGACTATTAGTGAGGATACTCTGAAGTATTGAATCTTCCTCTTGCAATTTTAGAAAAGATTGTCTATGCAACATCATGAGTTTTACTATAGAGTTTAAATCCTCTTCTTCATCTCCTAAATCCGACCAAACAGATGTTCTCAAATCTAGTAATGGTTGGGCTAGAGGATATAAATCAAATTGCTTTGTTGTTTGGCCATTTGATATGGTCATATTCCCTAATCTGCAACTTATGTTTGCATCAGCTATGGCTAACCATGGTCTACCTAAGATGATAGGATAACTAGATAGATTAACTTTGGCAGATAAAATCATGAAGTCTGTAGGGTATTCCAAAGAATCTAAGGTTACAACAATGTTTTCTATCATCCCATTAGGGGTGACAGTGGAACTATCTACAAGCTATAGAATGGTTGGTGTAGGCATTAATCCTTCTATTTTCAACTTCTTCATAGTATCCTTGGTCATCCCATTTATAGAAGCTTTGAGATCTATTAAAGCATTTCTAACAAACTGACTATTTATACTAACATTCACTACTAGACTTCCTAGATCAGAGTATTTTGGCATAATCACTTTCCCTAGCATGATGTCAGCCAATTGTCCCACAAAATGGACTATGGTGGGGTCCTTTTTATTCCTTCCAAGTTTCTTCAAGTAGGCTTCCCTAATAGATTTTCCATAAATGGGAATATCCTTAATAGCTTGAAATAGTGGTATTTGGACATGCATGTTTTTCAACTGATCAACAATATTAAAACATTGTTCCTCTATTTGTTCATGTTTCTTTTGTATCAAAATTTTTCAAGGAAAAGGAGGTTCTACTATTGGTTGAGCTAGGGTTAACATAGTAACATTGGTTGGGTCAACAGTTTCAGCAATTGAGGGTTCTGATGTTGTAGGAGAATTTGGTATTTTAGTTATAAGAGGTGGTTTAGGTGCTGGTAAAGTCATACTAGATCTCAAATGTATATCTACAACACCCAAAGAATAAGTAGGATACTGCTGAGTATCAACACTATACATAGGCTGATGTGGCTATTATCTATTCAGATTTGGCTGAGGTTGTGTAGGTAAGTGTATTTGCTTTTGAGTTCTAGGATTTGCAAGTGGTGGCATTAGAGTAGGTTGTTGAACTGGAGGGGGTAATTGTGGAGCACCAGTATTTTGGTTAGGCCATTGTCGAGATCCCTTCCATTGGTCCATAGACTACTAATTCCCTTGGGTTCATTTCCATTGGTTCTGCTAGTTTTGCCAGTAGTTTTGTTGGCTATGTTGGTTCTATGGCCATTGGTTACTTTTTTGATTAGGCCACGGTGGTTGGGAATTCTGAGTCCATTGAGATTGTTGTGGGTTATTTTTCCCAAAATTTTTCCAATTGGATTGATTTTGTGGAGGACCTTGGGAATTATGTTTTTTCCATTGATTACCATATGAATTTGCACTTTGCAAGGGGTCCTAAGGCATACCTTGACGTTGGTCCCATGGTCAGTGTTGAGAAACAAAGAATACATGCTCATCATCTTCATCTATCTTGATGTATTCAATTGGAAGATGTGGGTTCTCCATGCTTGCGACTAGTTTACATTGGCAATCCTTCTTTTTCTTCTAGCAATGAGGATGGTATTAAACTAGTTGTAATTCAGCTTCTTCATGCTTCTTCTTTTGTAGTCATTATGTCCAGATGTGTAGCAACATTGTTGACAATGTCTTGTTTGAAATTTGACAATAGGTTAGACATCTTAAGCTTTGAAATGCCTTGAGTGATTCCTTTAGTGACTGTGGAACGAGGTCCTCAGCCTTTCTTCATGGTTGACCTTGAATAGTTTTGACAGATCTTCTTGAGATCATCCCAGGAAGCTTGATATACATCACCACTAGCCATTAGGTCCAATGCTTCTAGACAATCATCATTCACACCGCTTAGAAAGACTAGCTTTTGTGAATCTTCAGACAATGTATGTTGAGGGTTCTTTTCTAGGGTGTATAAGAAATGCAAAACATAGTCTTCCAATATTTCTTCCTCCTTCTATGATATCCTAAAGATATCATTCCCTCTTGAACTAGATGCTTTGCAATATTCTTTATATTTATCCAGAAACAGAGCTTGCATTTCATCCCAAGTTCCTGCTGCATTGGCTCCTAAGTCCATGGACCATCATAGAGTTGATTCTTTCAATGTTACTAGAAACAATTTAAGCTTTTGGGCATCAATGTTGTAGCCAAAACTATGACAAAGTATGTCAAAATCAAACAAGAAAGTATTAGGGTCTTTAGTTGCAAGACCATAGAACTTTGGAAGAGCAATGGGAGGTATGTTCTTGAGATTGGCATTGGTTACAAGACTTGGAAGTGGAAATGGAAAAGTAGGTTGTGCCATGGATTAAAGTATTAGATTTTGAGGTTGCTACTGAAAAGGGACATTGGGTACTAGATGATTAACAACTAGTGGATTCATAGTAGTGTTATCAAGAAAACTAGCCAAGACTTTAGTGAAAGGTTGAAGACTACGTATCTCTATTGGTTCAGCTCTTGATGATGATGCTATGGGAAAAATAGGGCTTGTTTCTTCAAAATGTAACTCAACTTCTTCTTCTTCAATTTTTTCATTCAAATTAATAGATTCCCGTGAAATAAATTTTCCATATTCATCTTTTCATCTTCCTCTATGATGCATGCAATAAAACTCTTCACAATAGTGAAAGAAACTTCAATCTAGAGATTTCTAAAAAAAACTTAATCTAGGAACTATGAATGAAAAATGCCCCTAGCTTGACACCATCCTCGGCAACAGCACCAAAAATGACCTGCCTCACAATGGATGTGTCATAGTCATCCACTAGGCCTTGCTTAGGAATAATATATTCAAACTAAGGACTATTTCTTCCACTATGAGGTGCATTTAATCTTATCAACTCAGGGACATATACCTGAAATGGTCAGCATAATATGTGTACTAGATCTCTTAATGAGTCACTAAGCTTATGCTACAAGAAAGTAAAAATGAAAGGAAAATAACTTACACTATTGCTGTAAGAAACTAACACACTTAACTCTATGAATACTAGAAATACAATGAAAAGATAACAAATATTCCAACTTGGTTCATCCACAATAACTATTCTCACATATGCTGCAAGAACATTCACAAAGTGTGATGCTACAGGAAGGAACTTACAACTTCTAATTATGAAACTAAGAATGCTTGAAAATAAATCTATTCTATCCTAATCTAATCCACCTTCAAAGTGGGCCCCATTGGTTGGTTTCTCTAAACTACTGAAACAAGATAGAAGCCAAAAAAAAACTATTCCATTCAATTTAGAAATTCATTACACAACACAAAACTATAAAAGTTAACTGTCTGTTCTCAGAAACTCTTTCTTCTAACTGGTTCCTAAAACTTAACACACTTTGGTCAATCCCTATATATATATATAGAGGAAATCAACATTTATTCCATAACAGAAGAGTAAATGACCAAGCGTTAAATCCGTAAGAGAGAAAATAGGAGGATAACAAGTGAAGGCAGAAGAGGGAATAACAACATAAGGTCAGAATAATAAAGTCTGAACATCTTCTCACCAAAGAATAAATGTAGAGAAGGCAATGATTCTTCATAGTTGCTCGTTACTCATTGTCGTGTCTTCTAGAACCATTATATCTTCCTCCACTGTAGTTGCTCCTTGACGTTCTCTTCTCCTTAAATGTTGTTGACGTGTAGCTTTTGAATTCCTCCAATCATCTTTTAGTCTTCATTAATAGGTTAGTTATAACACCAAACGTATTTGCAAATAAACATTTAGAAAATTTAATTCAAATATAAGAACACACATTCTGATAACTATATGAAATACTGCATACTATGTATAATATTAGCAAAAGATGGCATAGTTTCTACCCAATATGTTTATCATAGGTTTGGTAAGCATAGGTCAACAAATGTTTTGACAAAGGTAAAATAGAGTATCAACAAATTATCTTAAACATCATAAAATAAAGGAAAATTTTGGTCTCATCAAAGGGAATCTAACAACAATAAAGGTCTTTGTAGTTCCAAGGAATGGCCCATCCCAATAAGCTCTTGATTCCAAATTTTAATCGATTGTCTATCTGGGCTGATATAGTTTTGAGTTAGAGAACCATTATGTCTATTACAAAACTAATGAAAGGGTAGGAACCTTGTGTTCATGAGGGGGTTATATTGGTGCCATTGGTCTTCCTAGAGATCAATGATGTTTCCATCCCCCACAATCTAGTGACAACCCATCTTCAAATATTTTTGGGTGTTCACCACATTATTCCAAATTTGAGAACCCTGGGGGAGAGCATGGATTCTTATGAAGTGGTGGAATGGTGTCCTTCCAAGGTACTTCACCACCACAATGTTATACCAACTACCCAAAGAGTTCAATATTCTCCAACCAATCTTGGTTAGGAGGGCCTTATTCATATGTCCAATCCTTCTTATATTCAAACCTCTAAGGGGCTGAGGTCGACATATTTTATCCCAACTCACCAAACTCATCATAGAATTCTCTTTAGTACCTTACCAGAAGAAATTATGTTGATTTTTCTCAAGAATGTCTCTATATATTCTAGGAAGTTTAAAGATAGAGAGGAAATACACTAGAATACCCTACAAAGATGTTGAGAGAAGCTGGAGTTTCCCTTTGCTACTCAGAATCTTTCCCTTCCATCTCACCAGCTTTCTCTAGAAGTGTTCAACCAGGCTATTCCAATACTGATTGGAGACTTCTTTAATTGTGAGTGGGAGACCAAGATAAGTATTTGAGAGAGATGCCTCCCAACATTGCATAATTTTGGTAACCTTTTCTCTTAGACTAGCATCAGTTTTGAAAAAATAAACTTTTCTTTTTTGATAGTTTATACATTGTCATCAAACCAACACACACTAATTTAGGATAGTTTTCCACTCATTGGCTTCCTAGACAGAGGAGATTCCAAATAAGAAGGTGTCATGAACAAATTTATGAATAATTTGTGGTGGCCATTGGGACGTAGGTTTAATGCCTTTTATTTTGGTAGATTTAGCCATGGTCACTGAATTTCTTCTTAGAACCTCTGCCACAATAATGAATGATTAAGGTTATAGGGGGTCACCTTGTCTAAGACCTTGGGAGAAAGAAAATAATCTCCCAGGGGCCCACTTAACAAGCACCAAAAATGTGATAGCATTCACCGTATTCTTGACATTTATGATAACATGAGCCTATATTAGTCAAGAGAGAGAAAATAAATTCCCTCCTTACATTATCATAATCCTAGGAAATATCCAGTTTAAGGGCCATAATTAGGTTCTTTCTCCTTTCCATAGAGTAAATTACCTCATGTGTGGTTATGACTACATTAAGCATCTACCTCCCTAGTACAAAACCATTCTAGTAGGGTCCATTGAACCTGTCAAGGAGGGCCTTGATATGGTTAATCATAATCTTGGCGAGAACTTTATAAATCATGTTTCAGAGGTAATGGGTATAAAAAATTTTAGATATCTAGGGTCATCCATCTTAGGGACAAGAAAAATGAAAGTCTAATTAAGTTCCTTCAAAAAATTTCTTGTTTTGATGAAGTCACTAGCAATGTGGACCACATTGTACTTAACAATATCCCTAAATTCTTGGATAAAATCTAGCAGAAACCCATCAAGACCAGGGGCTTTGTACCGATTCATGCTAACCATGACCTTTATAACCTCCTCCTCATTAACCTCATTCATTGAGATATTCACCACTAGATTAAACGATCTCAAAATTTTATTCTGTATGTTATTGCTAACCTGAACAACTGAGGAGTTATAGATTTCTTGGAAATAGTTATTGGCCTTACCTTCTATCTCCTCCACTTCCTTTATCTCCTTACCATTATCATCCTCCAATAGGTTTATGGTCTTTTTCTTTTTTCTCCTTGATTCTGATCTATGGAAAAAGGTTGTATTTCAGTTAGTCTCCTCCAACCATGATAACCTTGATCTCCATTTTTCGAAGATTTCCTCCCAATTTAGGAGGGTCTTCCACTTTTCCTAACACTCCCTCTCCTCCTACTAGTGGTCAGCATTAGCATTTCCCTCTGCTAGATGATTTTGGAGAGATTCCAACTTCTTTTTAGTAGACTTCTTTTCTTTGGATATGTTTCCAAATGAAGATATGCTCCATCCTCTCACCTCTTTGTTGGTTTTATCAAGTTTTATAGCAATATGGAACATAGCCATTCCTTCAATTGGATTTGTCCACCACTGTGCAATACACTTTGAAATCCATGCATAAGTACCACATGATCTCATACCTGAAGGGCCTTCATCTAGTAGGTTGACTCTGCATCCATGAAAAAAAAAATATAGAGTGGTCCACTATAGTCCTCAGATCCACCCTTAAGGATGTGTGTTGGACAATGTCCCAGCCAGATAAGATCAGGGCCCTATCATTTCTAACTTGAATCAAAATTTTCCCCAATCTATTGTTAGACCACGTGATGGTAGGACCCTATAGATCAATATTAATCTAGTCATTCCTCCTAAGGAAGCCCTCCAAGTCATGCACTCTTTCAGAAAAATTGTCCAATCACTTAATTTTCTCCAAAGAGTAGAACGGGGTATTAAAATCCCTCATGCATAGAATATTTTCCTGTCTCATAGCATCAATCACTTTAGTACCCTCATCCTAGAGAATTAACCCTTTTGATTTTCCAATGTGAAGCTAAGCCATATGCTATGGGTTGTGGTTAAGATATGCTTGCATAATATATTTTGGAGGCACTAGAGAGTTCATGTGTTAATAGTAGTCAACATTTCTTTTTGGGTGATTAATGGTATTTGCATTAGAACAAGAGAAAAATTGTGTGTTCAGTATAGGAGATTCAATGTTTCAAAGCGCATTTTTTTTATATGAATAGACCTTTCCTATTGATTAAATATTAAAGATACATAGCCACCAAAAAATGGGCAGGGGGATACAAGATCACCACACAAATTTGTAGAGATTTCTCTCTACTTCTTTGATGTTTTCAGGACAAGTACCCCATTTAGGAGTTTCCTTGTCTTCCTGAGACTTGAGTATGATTTTCATATACCCGTCAATGATTTCCTCACTCAATTCATAACCCATGGGGTCTATGCACTTAAGTCTTGGTATAATAGCCTCCATGTAAGTCACATCTACTTCAACCATGAAACATATGTCCTCTTTTTACTTTTCTACCAATTAGGGTGGAATTCTATACCTTTGCTTCATCGTAAATTGAAATTCTCTCATCATTCTACTAATGTATTCCATAATCTTTTCCTCTGATTGTCTTCTATAATGGTGTATTACCAAGCTCATGGTGCATTGATTCATGTTATCCCATTCCCTAACAAGAATACTAGGGAATTGCCTCATCACTAGAGAGAATAGGTGAACCAATAGTAATTCAAACCTAAATAAATGAAACAATAATGATTCAAACCTAAATACTGCACTTCTAGTTTTCTTAAGCTTATTTCAAATGTTCTTTGAATCCTAGTCTCTAAATTTACATGTTTCTACTGATTTAAATTATGTTGAATTTGTATGTTTCTAGTTTCACTTTGTGTAACAAGTATATTAAACATCACACCAAACTTGTATGCATCTCCTTGTATTTGGTGAAATTATGATGTCAACATCAATTCCAAATTTACATGTATTTTGTTGTGTTTGGTGATATTCTAACATCAAGAACAATGTAAAATTTGCATATATATCATCGTATTTGATGATATTATGACATCAAAGTAAACATGAAATTTAGATATATACATCTAGTTATATTTGATGGGAGAAGGACATCATTGAAATTGTGGTCTGCTAACTGATGTTTATTCTTTTACTAAACTTTTTAGGATACTCTACCATGGAAGCCATTGGACGTTTGTGAGACCATGAATAGTTTCCTTTTGATGGACGGGAAGAGAAGGGACATAATTAGTTCAACAAATACTCAAGTCTAGACATATGATAGGTGAGGGTAAATATGGCAAGGCTATAGAAATGGTGACCAAATGCAAACAATTCACTTATCAGATGGGGAAAGCCACACAGAAGATTGACTATTATGTCTCCCTTGCCCTATAGGAGAAAATCAAAATCCATATTTATCCAAAATTAAATAATATAGCTAAATTACTCCCTAATTTTTATTTTGATGTTGTTGGTGAATTTGACAAAACTGAGTTTTGTAGTATCATTGCTTACTATAATAAATTTCTTCCCTATTTCAGAGTGACATAGTTCATGTCTATGTAGGCAATCATTGACATCATGGGAAATGAAGAATAATGATGATTTAACTTCATCTTAACTACCATTTTCTCAATGTATAAGTGGTTTAAAATGCATAGTACTTTTTTTCTTATTGATGCATGAGTTTTTAAGCCGATCATGAATTATTGTTTAGACTGCATGTAACAAAAATTGAACTAATCTTACAAGCAGTTTAAGTGGACATTCTGCACCATGATTACCTTCATTCAGAATTTAATAAAGATTATCATAAGTAATGAACAAACATGGCAATCATAGGTTTCAAAATAGTATATTTTTCTTACATTTTGAGTTTGTAATAAATAGAAAATGTTGTAATATTTCTTAGCATTGACTACTACTGCTCCAACAAATAAAATTTATATGTTTCTATTGTTGTTTATTTTGTACATTTGGTATTAGAGTTGAAGGTGTTTGGAAGGAAACAACATGGAATTTTTTTTGCATATCTTAGAGTTTGATGGAGTTGATTACCAATACTAGTCAATCAAGATGAATACTTTATTTATTAGAAATGATTATTGGGAGATCATTTAATTTGGATATGTAGAAATTGCAGATTGGGATATTCTCCAACCCAATGATAGAAGATTTAAGAAGGAATCTAGGAAGAATACTACAATGGTGTTGTTTCACATTTAGATAGCTTTTAAGAAGAGCTTATTTCCCATAATTTCTGATGCATAGACATAAAAAAGGCTTAGAAGACTCTAAAAAATGCTTACCATGGCAATGATCAGACCAAGGTTGTGAAGCTACAAACCTTGAAAAGAGAATACGAGAATTTGAAGATGAAGGAAATAGTGAATGTGGTAGATTTCTATGTCACAGTGAAAGATGTGATTCATAAAATAGCCACTTTGGGTGAGCCTATGAGCCAAGAGCATGTGATACAAGGTATTAAGATCTTTGATCCCAAGATGGAATATTGTAGCAATTTTTATGGAAGAAAGAAAAAATTCAGCCACCATGGAGTATGATGAGTTGGTTGGATCTCTCATATCACATGAGGATAGAATAAGGGACAATTCTACAAATGTTAATGAGAAGGCTTTTGCTTCCTAATTACAAATTTCAAAGAATGATGGTGCTAGTAGTAGCAATAATAGCAATAGAAGCTCAGGAAGTGATTAAAATGAGAATTATTAAATCAGATCTAGAGGAAGAGGAGGTGCTCAAGGAGAAAGAGCTAGAGGCAGATTTGATAAAAGGAACATATGCTACTATCATTGCAATAAGTATGGACACTTTGAGAGAAAGTGTAGACTGAAATTAGGTAACAATAATGCAACTTATGCTTAACAAGATGACGATCCTTCCTTAGGTAATTTGTTTTTGTGTTATGGTAAGATGACGATCCTTGCTCTAATCATATGTTTGGTAAGAAGGAAATTTTTTCAAAGCTAATTGATGGTTATAGATCCAATATTACTCTTGGTAATAAGAATATAGTTGATATTGCGGCCAAAGGAGCCATCGATGTTTAGACAAAGGAAGGTATGAAAAATGTTCAAGATATTTATTATAATTCAAAATTGAAGCATAATTTATTGAGTGTTGGGGAGCTATGTGAGAAGAATTATAGAGTGGTATTTGAGAATATGAAATATACTATCTATGTTAAGAATTAGAGAAAAAAAGTGATTGCAGTTGTTCCTATGAAAAAGAGTAAGATATTTCCTTTGAAGTTTGGTGAAAATGATAATCATATTGTCAATATGGCTTATGAGGATAAAAGTTGGTTGTGGCATCTTAGGTATGGCCATTTGAATTTCAATAGTTTAAAAAGTCTAACATCAAAATGCATCGGTTCTTGGCATTCATAAGGTTGAAGAGCATAAACAGATTTGTGAAGTATGTGAAAAAGGGAAGCATGCAAGGGAATCATTTCCTAAAGGAAATGCATTGACGACCCAAAACTCACTTTAGCTTATTCATTCAGACATTTATGGTTGTATGCAAACACAGAGCTTGGATAAATCATCATATTTCATTACTTTTATTGATTATTACTCATGCATGTGTTAGGTATATTTTTTTTCAAGACTAAGGATGAAACCTTTGATACATTGAAGAGGTATAAAGCTTGTGCAGAGAAAGAAAAAGGGAACACAATTAGATGTTTGAGAATAGATCATGGAGGAAAGTTTTGCTCTAAAGATCTTCAAAAATTTTGTTAGATGAATGGGATCAAGAGATGACTCATAACAACATACACACCTTAATAAAGTGAAGTGGTTGAAAGGAAGAATCATACTATAGTAGAAATGGCAAGGAGCATGTTATAAACCAAGGGTTAGAAAAATTTTTATTGGGCCAATTCAATTGCTAAAATCATGTATATATTCTAAATAGGAGTCTTATCAGTGCCTTGGACAAGATGACTCCATATGAAGCATGGCATGAAAAATGGCCTAATGTAAATCATTTTAAAGTTTTTGGTTGTTTAGCTTATGTTAACATCCCTAATTAGAAGCTAGATGCTAAAAGTCTATTAAGCATTTTTGTGGCCTATACTGAGGAAAGTAAAGCTTACAAATAATTTAATCCTATCCCTAATAAGATTGTTGTTTCAAGAGATGTGATTTTTGATGAAGGCAGAGTTTATGGTCATCCAAAAAACCATTTAAAAAAGGTAAAATCAGTTTTGGATGATGATATTATTGCTCATAATGATAATGATAAGATAGCTAATGAATCTATTTTAAGATAACCAAGCCCACCAAGTAAGACTTCACCAATTTCAAGAGAAAGACCATCCTCAAGTCCTCCAAGAAAGGTAAGAAGTTTTAGTGATATATACGACTGGTGTCAAAATCAAGCACACGAAGAAGATCTAATAAGTGAGATGGTAAATTTTGTATTACTTGCTAAAGTTGATTTTGGGCCATCATGTTTTGAAGATGCATGTATTAATGATATTTGGATGCAAAAAATGAATGATGAGATAGATTCCATTCATAAGAATGAGACATAGAATCTTGTAGAGATTCCACATGAGAAGAAGAAGATTGGCACAAAATGGGTCTACAAGATCAAGTATAATAGTGATGGGAGTGTTGAAAGATACAAGGAAAGATTGGTTGCTAAAGGTTTCACTCAAAGGTATGGCATTGATTATGAAGAAACTTTTGCACTAGTAGAAAGAAATGAAACTATTAGGATGCAAATCACTATTACAACTCAAAAGAAATGGAGTATTCATCACATAGATGTGAAAAATGCCTTCTTAAATGGGTACTTTGAAGAAGAGGTATATGTGGGACAACCAAAAGGTTTTGAGATTCAAGGGAAAGGAGATCATGTCTACAAGTTAAAGAAGGTTTTATATGGCCTCAAGCGAGTACCATGTGCATGGTATGCAAAGATTGATGGATGTTTTTAGTAGAATGGCTTCCAAAGAAGTAAGAGTGAACCTACACTTTACTACAAACAAAAGGGTAATGATATTCTCATTGCAATTTTGTACATTGATGATTTTTTATATATGGGTAGTGGTTCAAAGATGAAAGATGAATTCAAAGTTACTATGATGAATGAATTTGAGATGAAAGATTTAGGTCTCATAAATTATTTTCTTGGGATGGAGGTTTATCAAGGTAAAGATGAAATTTTATTTATCAAGAAAAGTATGCAAAGGATATGTTGAAGAAGTTGATATGGCTGATTGTAAACCTCTTTCCACTCCAATTGCTTATGGAGTTACATTATGTAGAGATGACGGTGCTGAAATTTTTGATGAGATATCATACATGAGAAATATTGGGAGTTTGATGTTTTTAACTCACACAACGCTTGATATTGCTTATTCAGTTTCATTTGTTTTAAGGCTTATGACAAATCCTTCAGATGAACATATGAAGGAAGCTAAGAGAATTTTGAAGTATGTGAAAAGCACAATAGATTTTGGCATTCACTATTCTTCTAATAAGTTTGAGCTTGTTGGCTTTAGTGATTTAGATTTGGGAGGTGGTTTGGATGACCAGAAATCTACATCTAGTCACTATTTTCCTTTTGGTTCCTATTTAATCACATGGAGTTCAAAGAAGAAAAGTATGATAGCTCTCTTTTCTATAGAAGTGCAATATGTTGCAGTCACTTCACTTGGAACAGAAGCGTTATGGCTTAGAAATCTTCTTGAAGAAATTGGAGAAGTACAAGTTCTGCTTGCTGTGATTTTTGTGACAACATAAGTGCCATCAAATTGGTCAAGAATCCAGTTTATCATAGTCAAACCAAACATTTTGGTTTGAAACAACACTTTATCAAAGACTTTGTGCAGCAGAAAGAAGTTGAGTTGAAGTATATCAACACAAAAGAGTAAATCACAGATATCTTCACAAAAGCTGTTACAAAAGATTAACTTTTAGCACTTCGAGATATGAATATTAGTCCTCTCAGTATCAAAGGGGAGTATGAAGTATAATGACGCGTTAAATTCATCTTCACTGCCATTCTCTCAATCTAGAAGTGGTTTAAAATGCATAGTACTTTGTTTCTTATTGATGCTTGAGTTTTGGAGACGATCATGAATTATTGTTTAGACTGCAAGTAACAAAAAATGAACTCCTATTACAAGCAGTCTAAGTGGACATTCTCCACCATGATTCCCCTCTTTCAGCATATAATAAATAGTGTCACAAGTACAGATCAAGTACATGGTCATCCTAGGTTTCAGAATATTATAGTTTTCTTACATTTTGAGTTTGTAATCAATAAACAAAGCTGTGATATTTCTTAGCATTGATTACTGCTACTGTAATAAAGATGATTTATATGTTTCTACTGTTGTTTATTTTCTATAGGAAATGTCGAGAAAATTCATGCGATTGATTTTGGGATGCGAATTGGCTTGTACTAGACAATATTAATGGAATATCTGGCGCACAGATGCATGTCATCTGATTTCCCTCTGCTTCAGCTTCTTTGGATTACAAAAGTTGGGATGGACGACAGGGAGCTTTTGAAAAGCAGAGGAAGACTTCACGAGCTCGCTGAATCTTTGGTGATTCCATTCTTGTACAAAACGATGGAGATCGTGACAGTAGAGGAGATTAAGGAAGGTATTTTCATTGTTGAATCTGGCGAGGCATTGGCAGTTCATGCTCCATTTGTTCTGAAAAGCATGTTATACAAACCTGCCCTTTTGAAAAATATGTCAAAAGGTTATAAAGAAACTGAGGCCGAGCATCATGGTGAATGTCAAAGAAGAAGCGCAACAAATTGTCCATGTTTTACGGACAGATTCAGCGAGGTGCTTTTCCATTACATGGCCTATTTTAACTTGCTGGATGTTAGTATGACAAACATAAGTGATAGTTGGAGGATTAAACATGAAGAATTGTTACCTTGAAGACATAGGAGAAATATGACAGTCCACGATGGAAAGGAGAGGTTTGTTAGGCATGTTGGAATAATCTATGGAGGTGTTTATTTAGACTAGTAGGGTTCAGTGAAAATAACTTAAGCTTTCGAGCTATATACCGGGCTGAATTGTTATTACAAGAATGTGCTTCTAGAGAACATTATACTCTAGATGCCAATGGATATGCCATTATTATGAAGTGGAAAGGAACACCATTATTTGCATTCTCCACATGGAGTGTTGTTGAATTCTCATTGTGAAATAAATGGAGGGAAAAATATTAAGTTTAGAAGAAAGTTAATTTTAACTATCTAATAATTTGTTTTAGTATATTGTCAAAAGTCAAACTATTTAATAGAATAATGATTTATATTTTCTTTTTTTCATTATAATTCTAAGAAATAATATACTATTACAATAGTACTATTATTTATTTATCTCAACCTTCCTTTATCATCTCTCCTTTTTTTTAAATCATTTTTTTGTGGAGGGGACGTTCAATTTATGTTAAATTTGGAATGTTGTTATGGAGGAGGCCTTCAATTCATGTTAAAATTTGGAATGTTGATAATAATATTATATTTTAATTATTAGGTAAAATTAGCTTTGTGAATATATCTAGAGGATGCAACAAATAATGTAAAGATTTGAGATCCATAAGAACTAAAGTGATGCACAAAATGTATCTCGCCAATTATGTCTTTGCAAATTCAAATATAATGGTCAAAACTATGGAGAATATTTTGTTAGTTAGCTGATTTTACATACAAGTAAAATGTTGATAGATCTCCAAAAGAAAATTGTAAATGAGTTTACACAATTTTCTATGTCGTACTTCTTACATGTTTGACATCTAGACCATTTCTCATACTTCTCTCAGTAAACATAAGAAGATAGATATCATATGTACTCAAAATAATATTTAGCTTTTTTATTATGTTCATTAATAGATACTTGATAATACATACACTATATTTTTAACACTTCCAATATATTAGAGTGAGATATAATAGGAATTAACTGCTCTAATAGAAATAGTGCACATATAAAATATTGTAATCAAAAGTTAGTGTTATCTTTCTATCAAATGGAGAAGAGATTATTGAAGTGTTTTGATTGCTCGCATGCGCGTGCATACACACACACAAAAAAAAAAAAAACTAGTGCTATTTTTTTATCAAATGGAGGAGAGATTATTGAAGTATTTTGAATGTGATTCAAACTAGAAATCAGACACACATAAACTAGAAATCACACACATAAAGAGGTGTTGAAGCTCAACTATGAGAAATTTTGGTCCATTTTTCATATATATTAATTAACTATAAGAGTTCAAATTATAGTCTATTAAATAGAAGATGATGCTTGCACAAAAAGGATCTCAATCAAGAACTTATATGTTCAAATTGTAAACACAAATACACACACTTTGCTCCTATTCTCTTACTAGTGCACATCCATATATCATGTAAGAAGAGGAAAGGATTTTCTTTACTTGAATCATTCACCATATATTCATTTAAGCCTCATTTTCCTTTTTTGGAAGTTTTTTTCTACTAGATAGTAAATTACTAGCTATGGTAGTGATTTCTAGCAAACTGCTAGTTATACATGTGGTGTTTAATTTGCTTGTCATCTTTAATTAGAACGGTGTTAATGCTAGACACTTTATAGTGGATTACCATCTTCTTATAGTTGGCGTACATACTTAGCGAGAACAACAAAGGGGACCAAAAAATTATCAACAAACACTTCGTATAGTCACATTATATTATATACATCATAAGATAAACAATTTAATAATTTTGCAATGTGCATTTTTTTAATAATATAAGTTAAATGTGTGTGTGTGTGTGTGTGTGTGTGCATATATATAGTTATAAATATTTCTATATGTGTTTGTGTGTATATAAACATGTATATATGTATAAATATGTATCTATGCATGCTTATTTATATATGTATATATGAAGTGTATATATATACATATATGTATATATGTATATATATCTGTGTATATATTTATATATCTATATATTGATATATATACAAAGATATATATGTATATACATATATATTTATATATATGTATAAATGTGTGTGTGTATATATCTAAATATATATACACATATACATATACATACATATACACATACACATATATGTGCACATACACATACACATACACATACACATACACATACACATACACACACATTGATATTATTAGTTAAAAATAAGAACTCTAATTTAATTTTTTGATATACAAATACAAGTATTGCAAAGATAGATTTAATAAGAAAAAATGCACTCCTTATGGCACCAAATATAAAAATATTGAAGGACATGCCTAAAAAACTCAAAGCACTCATTTTAAACTTGATTGGACAAGAAAAAAATTTAATAGAGGAGTAAATAAAGTATGTTGAAATATCTCTAAAACTCATTGTAGGTTAAAAACCCCCATGTTGTTACCCTACAATTAACTATTTTTTATGAGATGCATAAAAATTTCAATGTTAGAACAGGTGGGTAGGAGAGTATTTTCAAAACATATTCAATGCAATTAGTCAGAATGACAATTTTAAAAATGAGTCTAACATTTATGAAATGACAATGTCTATGCTACCTAGGATTCATTTAGTGTCCTTTTTAATTAATTAACTAGAAATCTTACTTTAGTAGTTATTTTAAATAGGTAGTAAAATTTCTAATCTCACTTTAATTTTTTGAATATAATCTATTATATTAATAGTTCTATTTTATAGTAATATAATAAAAAAAATAAATTAAATGTTTTTTAATTACAATTTAGTGTGAATAATAACATTTAAATTTAAATCTTAATTTTATTTTTAATTAATGATAAATAATTACAATTAATTATCAATAACATTAATGTAGTTATTTAAATATTGAAGAAATAACATATAATTAAAAAACATATTAATTTGAATTGAATAGAAATAAAAATTTTAATAATTAAAAAGAAATTAATTTTCTTTGGATATGCATATATCTTTATGTTGCATATTATTGTTCGAGTAGAGTTTAAAAACTAATAGTTACATATATTGAAACCCATTTTTATTTGAGGGTACAATTTGGAAATTCATCTTATGGTTGAGTTTATACAAAAAGTGGAAGGAACAAAAGTGCATTTACATTTCTTGATAGTGTCTATATTTCAAGGTATTACAAACATTAATTTCATTTGAAGGGAGATGTTTCATGACTTTATAGTAGTTTTTAAAATTTTGTAGCTATATTGAATATACAAATCCAAATGTATATTGATTTCTACATATGATAGATTTTTTTTCTTGAGAGTTTTTTTGTTTTTCCTAATATTCAACATTTCTTTTAGAGAATTCTATTGTATTATGTTGATATTGCATTACAAAATCTATTTTTAAACCTTGATGATAAAACCAATTACAAAGTAGAAAAAAGAAATTCTTGCCAATTTAACTTTTAGATGTCAATGGTCTTCATTTATGGTCATTGATGTTTATTAGAAAAATTGTTTTGAAACTCTTATGATAAAAATGTTACATAGTCAAACAAAAAATTCTTCTCAATTTAACTTTCAAACACTAATAAAATTGTTATAAGTTATCTTGATTTCTACCCTCATTTAATTTGTCTATTTTAATTATCTAGATTTTATGATGAATAGAAGAATGCAATCTAAAATATTAATTCAAAAATTAAGAAAAAACAACCTAGTCAAATCTAAAAACCTTTCTTAATGTTTTCTTATGAATTTAATATTTATATGTTATGTACAATTGGGAATAAAGAGTTAATAATGCAATATGTTAAATTGAAAAATATATTTGTCACCACTTTTACAAAGGTATAATATACTATTAGATATTTATATTAAATACATATTTAATATTGGATCGATAATATAGATATACAAGTACTATATATTATTAATAAACACATAATTAATAAAATTATATTAGATGTTATAAGTGAAGAGATATAATATAATATTTTTATTTATATAAAGAAGATTGTATAGTGGAACAAAGTAGTTCAACAAGGACATAGGCTTTATGATGTAACATGTTATAAAACAACATAAGGCTTTTTATGAGCATCCAATTGTTAACATTAATTTAAATTAAACAACACTTTGCTTCTATAATAGTTAATATAATTTACTTATTAAAAAATAAAATTAAGATATTGTAATGCACTCTATTTTGTAACTTAAGTAATACCCAGAATGATATTAATACCCACAAACCATGCATAACAATTCAAGTTTTCCAAGAAAATCCCATTAAAACTTAATTATTTTTTATTGGTAATAGGTCAAACTCAAGGTTAATAATTATTATTTGTTGTATTTAATTAGTAATAGTGGTAGTGGTAGTGGTAGTGTTAGTGTTAGTGCTAATAGTAGTGGTATTAGTATTAGTAGGAGTAAAACTCAAGTAGATCTGAACCCCCAACCTCCTAGATAAGAGACTCATAGTTTACATATGTTTTAGCCCCATGTCCATTTTTAATTAATTAGTATTATATTAAAAATATTTACTTAATTTTTTTATAAAATTAAAATTTAATAGAAAATGCTCATTATAGGTATATTCTAGAGTTATTATATTGTTGTCCTTTTTTGGGACAATGTCTATTAATTGGCGATTTCATTTTATATGTGCAAGGTTAGCTAAACAAAAAAATCGTCTATATTTAACTAGAATGAGTTTTTAATGAAAAACTGTAGCCATTTATCTTTGGATGGCAGCTCCCTATTCACCACCCTCATATAAAGTTACTATGGAGAATGATTCCCCCATATGTTTGCTTGTAATTATGGAAGGAAAGAAAAAATCAAATCCTCAAGGACAAATTCTCTCCCCTTTCTATCATTATCCATATGATCACAAACTCTTTATATGAGATTATCACTCGGTAGAAATGATGGATCCTTGATTACCACTCAACTCCCTATGAGTGTGTTATTGTGGATAATTGGCATATTAGGGGACATGGTCTCCAAAATTGACAACTCTAAATTGATCGCCAGAAAGAGAGTTAAATGGAACCTCCCTCCCCCCTCTCTATGGCTCAAACTGAACTTTGATGGTTTTACAAAGGAGGATTAGGCTATTGCAAGGGGTGTTATAAGAGACCACTATGGAAACCATGTTTTGACCTATGCCTACAACTATGGTGAAAATAGCAATAATTATCGTGAATCTATGGGTCTATTTTGGCAAATAAAATTAGCCATCCCCTGAGACATGTTAAAAGTTAAATTGTTGTGACAGAGATTCACAGTTAATAAATGGGGCTTTAAAAGGAAGTAACAATATTGGTTTTAATATTTCCCATCTTACTAATGATAGTCATAATTTTATATCGAGACTCTAGAATGTGTCCATTTTACACATTTATGAGGAAGCCAATGGCATAGAAGACACACTGGCTAGGATTGGGCATGCAACCCTTGATACATGTACCTAGGGAAGTATGAATGAGCTTCCAAATCATATTCAAAACTTAATTATTGAAGATGCCAAATGATCAGGATGTCATTTATGATGGGTTTATTTTTAATCTTTTGGAACGTGCAATTATTATAGCAAAGGATTCACCAAAATGTGATCATATAAGTATTAATTGGGATATCATTAGATTGGCTAGCAAAAGGGTGAAAATGATGATAAAGCTTGCTAAAGTTGGTATGCTAGTTTTGTGAGATTTTGTGGAATCATGTTAGAAGTGAAAGAATGAAGTTTTTTAAAATTAAAAGTACTCATATCAAAAGGAGTGCAAGTGGGGCTTTAAATGAGGTGGAGAGTACCAAGTGTAATGATGAGAGTTTTTTGATCAAGCCTTTTGAGTGGTATCATTTCCTTGTGCCATTGCATTTGAGCATTTGATCTTTTTCTTAAGCCATAAGTTTTTGGGTATTCTATCTCATTTTTTTAGTCTCATCTAGGTTGGGCTTAGGTTAAATGTTAGATACTTCCAAAAATTTCATTGAGGATTTGGGTGATAGTAGAGAGATGGGAGAAAACTCTATCCATATTGAGTGAAGCCCTATCAAGAATTATAAGGAGGTGGCATGGACATATTTGAGAGAAGGCAGGTTAGTGTCATTTATGTAGTGCATTTAAGGATGTGACTAGGCTATTTCTGTGTAGTTTGTGAACTTGTGGAATAATAGGAGGGTGGTCATGAATGGGATCTCATTTGAGATCAATGAAGAGGTCATATATAAAGTTGGTGAGATTTATTTGGAAGGCAAAAAAATGAAGAAAATAAATCCATGTCATTGATGAAATGAGGCCCAACCAATTCTTCTTTACTTGGAAGCCTTCCTGTCATGTAGGTAATGGACTCAATGACCTCCAACCTTCACCCTCTACATGCGAAGAAGGAAGGACTTAATTTTGTGGTAGGGGTGGACACCACTAGCTCTTTCTATAAGTTTCTATCTAATGATTGGCTCCAACTACTACAAGACAAGCTAGAGGTAAAGGAGAAGAACAAGGGGATATACTAATCCCTTTTATTTATGTTTCAATTTTTTTATTACTATTACAACACTTAGCCTATGATAGTTCTATTAATGGTTCTTTTATAGACTTTAGTTATTATGAAGTTTCTAAATCTTATGTTGTGTATTGTTTGTAGTTTTCTTTATTATAAATGGGACATGTTAATATGGGTTTTTTTTAAAATTGAAAAGTGAGGTTGGTTGATTATGTATATTCCTATTAATTAGTTATTTTTCAACATCTTGTACTTTGGGTTAGGCCCCATTTTTAGGTTGCTTTCATTTTCAAAAGCAAAAAGCCTATATAGAGGCTAAAATGAATTTGATTAAACTATTTCTTTGTAATTGTTAAATAAATTAAAATTAGTTTTTTCAGTAATTTATTTTCTTAGTTCTATTAGCTTTTATTTCTACAGAGTTGGCTGAAAGGTCTCTACTCTAAAGAATTTAGGTTTTATTTTCTAATGTGGTTAGTATTTTTCTAAACTGTTTAGAGGAGAAAATTAATTGGGGAAATAATTTTTTTAGAGGCAAATGTTTCTTTCATATAGTTCTTTTTTTTACTTTTGTAAGATAGTTTTAAATTTTAATGCCACTCTAGGATTTCTAATATGAACACATCCTATTATTAAAATTAAGAGTATTTCATCTAAGGAATAGTAAATGCAAGTATCATTATTTTAAGAAAGTGCAAATGAAATTTGTGAATGAGAATTCATATTGTAGAGCTCATCTTGCCCAAATAAAGAAGACACAATTCAATTGCATACATTGTGTAGATGTATAGATCCACTCCTACAAGTGGAAGGAGGATATAAAAAGTGGAACTCAAAGTGAAATGTAGAAATCTAAGAATGAGATGGGGGTAGAGATTCATGTATAATACTTTAAACTGAAGTTCCTACTGAATATGGAAAATTAAGTATTCTGATTTTAGGAAATCAATAGTTTACCAAAATTGTGCAAAGAAATATTAAGAAGGATATTTTGTGATGCAATTTATATCAACCATGACAAGAAAAAGCTGAAAAATAACTTGAATAATACATAGTTTAATATTTATGGTCTTAGATGTTTTTATTTTGTGAAAGCGTTATTTAGCCAATTAAATTTTTAAATGAAACCTTCATATTATTACTTTTACAATAGTCTTTTAAACAAATCATATGTGGAGTGCATCATTATCTCATCAAATTTTTGAAAAGGCAGTTTCAACAAACGATCTCAGTTCAAAGCATGAAATAATTAAAGCATATTGTGCATACATGTTTAAAACTTTCACCAAAATCTATCACAAAACAAAAGTAACAGAATGAAATGCGAGTAACCAATTGAGAAATTATATAAAAATGCCGTGTTACCTAAGGTTACGACTGAGCCTTTACACTATAACGTGAAAAAAAGTCTTCACAAAAAAATCATTTCTCTATATAGTTTGGAGACACAAAACATGAGATAAAGCCTCACATTCAAACAATAAACAAAGGGTACAAGCATATGTGCAAATCATATTATCAGAATCTATAATGTTAGATGTAAAAATCTTCATAAGATTACATTAAGAAAGAAGGAATGGTACGATATATTGTCTAGGTTTTAACTAATGATTAAAATCTTTACAAAAATTGAGAAAAAGTAACCCACTTTTATTATCTCAAAATATCTCTTCCATTATAGATAGTAAATTTTCTTATTTATCTTCTCTATACATAAAGTGCACATGTCTCTTTATACAATTTTTAGGATAAATAACATGCATCTAATTCTGTAATACTTTTCTTTATCTGATTTATAATGCAATATTTCTAGTTTATAATATAATCTTTCCAATATTTTTATATTATTTGAGTTATAGACAATATTTCCTATCCTATAACTAGAAGGCTTAAACATCACACATTGAGAGACTCCTAGAAAGAAATATTAAATAGTCAAATTTGACTTACTTTTAACAAGCTTTATTTTTCCCTTAATGTCTAGAATGTTTAATAGTGATTGTAATGCCCTGCTAGAGAATTTGGAAGGACAACACTAAGTTCGGTAAAAACTAAATTGAATAACTTTCATTTACTAGTTTACCAATCATAGATGTTAGATTCCTAACAAGTTCTCTAGAATGGTTCCTAAAGAACATCACTTTTATCTCAAAATATCTCTTCCATTATAGCTAGTAAATTTTCTCATTTATCTTCTCTATAGATAAAGTATACATCACTATTTATACAATTTTTAGGAGAAATTGTTGCTTTTTCTAACCACTATTTTCTACTAGTGTCAACCACTTAGTCATTTACAAGGAAGAGTCAAATGGTCATCACTATAACTAAGCTACTCTACATAGGTTGAGTCATGTACATAAGATAGTTAGTATTGAGCTATACTTTAGAAGTCAAGTATGGTCACAAAGAAATTTTCAATATGTACCAAGCTCATCAATGAATGAGGATGTCATCAATGATTGAGTGAAATTCCATGTATATAAGTGTAGAGTGATATAGTATGTGCCAAGAGTAATATACGTTGATGATCAAAAAGATAACAAAGGCCAAGTAACAACAATTTTGAGCATTGAGAATGGTAAAGGCCGAGCAAAGTAGTTTTTACATAAAATTCTGGAATTGAATAGAGTTTTATGCAAACTGACTATTAGGCTAACTTGGAAGGTTTATTTAAGTATAGATCATTTAATACTTGAAGAGGTTGTTACAGAACATTAACATGGCATGCATTACATATCCCCATGTGTATGTTCAATGATCAAGATGAAAAGGAAAAACATGGAACCATCTAGAAGACTCTTCATGGGATCTTTAAGTAGTAATGATCTTAACATAGATTGAGTGCATGGAATGAGAAAATAAGGAGAGAGAAAATACGAATTCATTCAAGGGTTCTCTTATCATCTAACAAAGCAAGTGACCTATTCATAAGTGGTTAATGTGAAAGGGAAAGACAAGTGCTATCAAATTAGAGGAGAGGATCAGTTAGTAATGTGAAGACTAGAAATTGGCTTGCAAAGAAAACTGAGAGTCGAGTACTAGATAAGTTTTAACATACTTGAATTAGGGTAAATATCTTAGAAAAGTAGTCTTAATAGATCTTTTTAAATCTCCTAATAGAGTATTTACTTAGTTGTAAGTGTAAAATCTTTTAACAAGGTGAAACCTAATAGTTTTTGAAGCCTTTAACAAGATAAACTCATCACAGAGTAGATCATATTTTCTAGTCAACCATTGTAACCTTAATTGATTAGCTTTAGTACTATAGTACTAAAGATTTTTTGGTGTCATCCTCACCCCACTTTTACCTTCACCTTGGAGGGTTTCTAGGTAAAAAATATTGTGAACATTACATGTTATTACTTTCATGCATGCAATTGAATTAATTTATGTGTTACATAAAGTTTACATTTATAGTTTTGCATGCACAAGTTATTGATAGATTTGGATGAATCTATGAAATGGATAAATTGTTATAGATTCTGATTCAACCCCCCCCACCCCCCCTTACACCAAGTATCTAGTTTACTCCTCCATAAATCAGCAATTGGTATCACAATAGGGGTTCTCTAAAAGAAGCTTAAATGATTCAAGATCAGATCTTGGAAGATGGAGGCTTTCAAACTAGACAAGACTATTGAAAATTAGGTGATTGGAACCCAAATTAAATTGCATAAAATTGAGAAGGAAAGAGAAGATCTAAAGGATTCCCTAAAAGGGAAAAAAGGTAAGTGCCATCCAGATAAAGAAATACTCTTATGAAGAAGTTGAAACTGAAGGACTATTTGAATGAATCAGTCCCAATGACAAAGCATTGACCGAACTAATTGAAAGGAACAACCTACTCAATAAAGAGATAAGGGCATTGAAAAGAGAATATGAAATCCAATCATTTAGACTATGTGGAGTGATTGAACAAAGAAAGAAAGTTGAAGAAGATAGGACTATGTCAGAAGAAGACAAAAGGGTAATGGTTACCAGACTTGAAGAAAGGATATTAGATGTATAGAAGCTCACTAATATACAAATGGAATTAATGAATCAACTAATAACTTCAAATTAAATAGTCAATTAAAAGCATATGGATATTACAAACCTGAAATCTCACAATGAGACACTAAAGAATGAACTGAAGAATGAGAAGGAATCTATGGAGAAATTCAACAAACCAAAGGAAGTGGTGAAATACTTTGAATAACTTATGAGGTCATCAAGTTGTTCTAATTGTTTAGGAAATTCATGAATTAAGAAAGGAAAATCATCTAGGAATGGAGAAATGAGAAATGAAAAGTCAAAAGAAAAACCAACATGCTATCACTATGGAAAAATTGGCCATACTAAAAATATATGGAGGAAACATGGTATGCAAAATTCTAAACCTAAGTTTATTGGTTATGTTTTTATTGAGAGGAACAAGGACATCAAATACATGAGTATAGGTCAAGACTAAGGAATACACTTACTACACCTAGATTTGAAGGATACTGCTACAACTATTAGAAATATGGGCATAGAACATTTGAATGCAAACTAGATACAAAAATCTATTGGCCAAATTAGAAGAAGACGAATTATGCATCTAAAACTACATGTTCCAAGTGTCAATATTTTGGACATCAAAGCAAGAATTGTAGGACTCATGTTCATTCAAAAAATAATATAAAGGATAAAGGAAAAGGAAAAGTCGACATTGAGCAAGTGAGGAATGAAGTGAACTAGAAATGGAAAAAGAAACTAGAAGATGGAAATAGTACTAGAGCTTATACAACTGAGGTCACACAATCCAATGGAGAAGGTGATCATGTCATTTGCAACTAAGAAGAAGAGGTATGTATGGAACTGTATACCTACATGATATATCATACATCAGCTCCTTACATTAATACGTGCTAAAAGTTCATATCTGCATATATAAGATGCATGAGAGAAATGTTTTTGAAAGGTTTCCAAGTATTAATAAAAATATCTATGTGGATAGAGCATTGAAACATAGATCAAGAATTCCAATAGAGACTGAAGCTTTTGGAAGAGATTGGGTTGGTGCACTAGCTAGCTTGCACTCAATAAAGTATACAATATTAATGGTGAACTTAATTGATCAAAAGATGAGGTTTCAAGACAGCAACAAATATTAAGTGATTTGGACCTTATTGATTGCAAGGTGAGGTTTCAAAGAGCTTAGAGCAATTAAGAGATTTCAAACAATTGACAAAGATTTCTAGAAGTAATTTGATCAACGAGATTGAACAAGTAAAGATTGTGAATGAGCATTGAGTACCTAGAAAATGAAGAACAAAAAATCCTAGTTATGATCTTGGAAACTTCATTGAATGCTATAATGAGTCAAAAGGTTAGTAAAGTTAACTAGTGAGAAGTGACACCTATCCTCCACCTAAATTTTGTGCTATTCCAAATATTGATGTAAAAGGAGACTCAATGGGTGCATTATCCTTGATACCACCTAATGTCATTATGATACATAATTTAAAAAGTTGTTACACATTCAAAATTGGAGAAGTGGGAGATTTTGAAATCAAAGAAGCTTATGAAAAGTTGTGTAATGAAGGAACTTTAAAGAAGTTTTGGATTGTTGAGAGGAAAGGGTTAACTCAAGCCCTTGAATTTATGAGAAATTTTAGAATTGAATGGATCAAAGTTATTTTAAGAAGAGTTCATGATATTAAGTATTGGTTACAGAATGGACTATTAGAAATCATAAAGAAAATGATACATATGATTACAAGTTATCCAACCCCAAATAAGAAGAAAACTATGCAATGTTTGAGCCAAGGAGAAGTTGAGATGAATATAGGAGCTAAGTGGAATGGACATGGTCTATCTATTACAAAAATTTATGATCCACTCATAGAATTTTCAGTGAGAGTTGTTGCTCAAAAACTCTATCAATTGAGTAGATTGAATAGTTTGTTGAGTATGGATGTGGACAAAGCATGGAAGATTATGATGAAAGATCATGAGTATGATATTGTTGAATTATAAATGATATAGCTGGCAAAAAATCTATCATCAATAAGGAAGGAAAAGAATTCAATGTGTATGTTTGGTTGCCTAATTGTTTGTACATTCTTTTATATCCAAAAGTATTTTCCTACTATAGGTAATGTTTTATGGGAAAAAGAGAAACTAGTGACAAGGAAAATCAACAATTTTATTACTCAATTGGGAGACAATTTTGATAATACAATGAATACATATTTTTATGAATTCAAGTGAATGATGAGAAGAATAATGAGAATTCCAAAGGAATTGTCAAAAATTATTATAGTGATACATGTTTCCTTTTTGATATGGATAACACATTTTTTTAAGTTATAAAACCAAGGCATGGTTACAAAGCTTTGAGTATGAGATAAATAGTGATCATGTAAGTAAAAAAAATGATGCATATTAAAAATAAGAAATAGATGTTGAGGCCAAAGCATTTGGGAGATATGAGGAAAAGAAGGCAAGGATAAAAATGGACATCAAGATAGCTTCCAAAGAGAATAAAAGAAAGAAGATGATTGAAGACCTAGAAGCTAAACTGGGCACCCTAGGCAAGGGTAAAGAAAAATTTCAAATCACACAAGGTCTTGGTGAAGATGAAGAACAAGATAATGGTGATGAGGAAGATGAAGCAAAAGAAGCTACCAAGGGTAAATCACTAGTTGTTGTCATGCCACTGAGAAAGAAGGCTCAACGAATAGAGAAGAAGAAGGCAGTGACAGGTCCACCACCAAACAAGCCAATGACCATGATAACTACTATTGTTGAGTAGTCTAAAAAGTAGAAAGTAGTAGAGAATGTTGAACCAAGTGAACCTCAAACTAGGAGAAGGATATTGTTTAGAGGTCCACCCTATAAGAAATAAAAGTCAATTAATGAGGTATTCTCATATCTGATAAGATCAACAAGATTATCTAGATTTAAATTTGTAAAGTGTGATATATTAGATGATTTAGATAGAAATAAGGTAGAAAAACTATTCAAAATAGTAAAATAGCCCCTAGAAAAATAGAGGATAGGATAACTCAAGACCATTATGAAATATTAAAGAAAAGGTGGCAATAGGTAGAGGAACCGGATACAAAGATAAGAATTGGCACATTAGTTAGAGCTATGCCTAATCTCTCACAAGATCAAACAAACACATTTTTGGACAAATATAGGAGCATATTTTATCATAAGTACATAATGTTTTTACTATTGTAAAATAAAGAGGAAACCATACAAAACAAAGATGAGCTACTTTGGAAAAATATTTTTGGGATAACTACAAAGAAAGTAAAGACTGTAAACATTGATGATGAGTACAATAGTGGAGAAAGCTCACATGTGTTGAGTCTACAAGGCAACATGTATCCTATACATGTCGACACCCCTGATACTCCAGAAGTTGAGAAGTCAAGGCTTATAGAGGAAGAAGAAGATTGTGAACATGGAGAAACTAATGAAAATGAAAAGATTGTTTCAACACCTGAGATTGAGAAAAATAAAGAATCCAATAACGCCGAGCCAAGCAAAATTGTTTCTACGTTGAGCATAGATGCATAAACAAGACCAAGTGGTGACACTCTCTCACCTACTCCTAAGGTAGTGCTGAGAAGTAACACCTCTTCACTGAAAAGGAAGAGAAAAGAAATAAAAGACATTTAACCAAATATTGAGGTTAGCCTAGATGAAAACATTGAGATGCCAAAATTTGATCTGGAAAATCTCACCTTATAGAAAAAAAAAATTCTATAGGAAATTTTGAAGAAGAAAAAGAGACAAGAAGAACTCAAGAGAGAGCTAAAACAACAACAAACACTACAAGATGTAAAGCATATTTTCGCTAATGATTTTGACTTATTGAATGTATATTAAGAGACACCAATCATTGATTAAATTGTAAATGTAATTGATCAAGTTAGTGCTGAAAATTTTGAATCCAATGAGAAGATAATGGATTAGTTAGCAAAAAGAATTGAGACCAAGGTTGTGGACAAAGTTTTCATAACTATAGCTAAGCAGAAAGTGCTATTGTAGGAAAACACATTGGTAATGATGAATCTTATACAGAGAGTACATCATGTGTACACAATTTTTTTATATGTGACAATATTTATAAATAATATTCAAGCACAAATAGATAAGACTCATTCTGAGATGAAGGCATCCAATAGTGTTATCTCAAAGTTAGCAAGATCTAGCATTGATCACTACAATATTCTATTAAATTCTTAAGGAACAATTGTTGAGCTTTAGGAAACTTCCAACACCATGAGATCTGAATTTATCCTAGTTTAGGCAATATTGATACCTCACTTGGAGGTCATGTAGAGAGAACTGAAAACAACCCAGGATCTTATCATAGAAGATCATTACTTATTAGTGGCTAAGAGTTTAATTGATTTAGTTGAAAGGCTACAACTGTAGAATCAAATTTTGGAGGTGACAAGAACCGCATGGAATCATGCACTATCCATGATCACCAAAGTTAACATGAAAGTAATTGAAACATATGGATTACTTCAACTCTTTCAATCCCAGCAGTAGTGACATTAAGTGCTCAAAAACAAGGTGGAAATGTATACAAGGGTGAAGTGTATATAGAAGGAGTATATTGCAGAAGGAAAGAAGAAATATAAAAGTATAGAATAAAATTTATAAAAAAAATTTATTCATTATTCATAAGTCATAAGACCTAAGGGTAGAGCTCATTTTATTAATTTTCGTAATGATATGACAATGTGATGTAAATATAATAAAGTATTTTTTCCACTCATGTCAAAGGGGGAGATTGTTGGTTTCTCTAACCACTATTACCTATTAGTCTCAATGACTCTGTCATTTACAAGGCAAAGTTAGACAACCATCACTATGACTAAGCTACTCTACATAGGCCAAATCATGTACATAAGATAGTATGTAACAAACTATACTATAGAATTTGAGTTAAGTATGGTCAAAGAGAAAAAAATTATATGTACTAAGCTCATCAATGAATGAGCAAGTCAGAATTGATCGAGTGAAATTCCCAGTGTATATACCAAGGACAATATATGTCGATCATCATAAAGTTAACAAAGGCAAAGTAATAGCAACGTTGAGCATCAGAAATAACAAAAGCCAAGAAACGTAGAGTTTACATAAATGTCATGAATGGAATAGAGTTTTAGGAAAAAATACTCTCAGGCTGACTTGGAAGGTTAATTTAAGTTTTGAAGAGGTTTTTATAGAACATTTAATACTTGAATATGTTGTTACGAAATATTAACATGTTATGGATCACATATCCGCATGTGTATGTTCAACAATTAGGATTAAGAGGCAAAGCATGGAACCATCTAGAAGACTCTTCATGGAATCTTTACATAGAGATGATCTTAACCTATATCGAGCATGTGGAATGAGAAAATAAACAAAGAGAAAATCAAAAGTCATTCAAGGGTTCTGTTATCATCTAACAAAGCAAGTGACCTATAAATAAGTAGTGAATATGAAAGGGAAAGACAAGTGTTATTAGATTAGAGGAGCGGATTATTTAGTTTGGAGAAGACTCAAAATAATATTGTAGAGAAAATTGAGAGTTAGGTATTGGATCAGTTTTAACATACTTGAATCTGGGTAAATCTCTTAATAGAGTGGTTTAAAAAAATATATGTAAATATCCTAACAGAGTCCATACTTAGTTGTAAGTGTCAAATCCATTAACAAGGTGAAACCTAATAGTTCCTTAAGCCTTTAATAGGACATACTCCTCATAGAGTAGATAATCTTACCATTGTAACCTTAACTAGTCAACTTTATTACTCCAGTAATGAAGATTTGTGGGTATCATCCCCATCCCATTTTTACCTTCACCTTGGGGGGTTTTTGGGTAAAAAATATTGTGTTATGTGTTATTACTTTCATTTATACGATTTAATTAATTTACATGTTACAATGAGTTTTCATTTATATTTTTATACGCACAAGTTATTGGTAGATGTAGAAGAATATATGAAAAGTATAAATTGTTATAGATTCTGTTTCAGCCCCTCACCCCCTCCCAGTATCTAGTTTACTCCTTCATAAATCAATAGAAATAACATTCACCTAATTGTATAATACTTATGTTTATATTTTTCATTTCTTGGTATATAATTCTTGTCAATTTTCTTAATTGATTACCAGTTTCTAATATTTGATATCATGTAGGACTTAGCCAAATATAATCATATTCCTTAATTATTACTCACTATTTCATTTCTAAAATTATATCCTTACTACTTAACCCATCTATAATTATAATGTCTACTTATGATTTGATACATTATATGTCCTCATATCTATCTCATTGCTATATTAATTAGGGTTTTAAATATATTATTCTCGTAGATCTTCAAATAGGACTTAACCCCTTTATTCAAGCTAAATCCACATATGACCTTATATAAGTTAGGCTATGAAAAAAAAATCCTCAATAATCTTTCCAAAATATTTGGTTATCAATCCCAAACAATATTTGTACAACTTACATTTCTTGTGTAGGAGATAATGTCTTAATGTTTGTAAATCAAATGCATCTAGGCTTAACTTGTAGTATAGACACATTAATTAGCCTTAAACCATTAACCATGCATGTGTACCAAATTATATTATATTTACTAATTACTTTGATCATTTATTTGATAACATTATGAAGAGTACATGGTTCTTTTATTCATCATACATATCAACATTATCACCATCTAAATACAAGGGGAAGTACAATGCCAAGTCATCATTATTACTTCAATCATATTTTGAAATAATACAATATGTTCACATATTCATTCATTACCCCTAGAGATAACCTTTACCCTTTTACATATCTTTTCCATTGATGATATATATACATATGGATTTTAACTTTTTTCAAGAGATTACATTAAAATGTTTCATAGATTTCTTTCAAGGAAATGCAACATATGGAATTCAAGAAATAATCTTCAACTACTACTTAGAAATGATCCATGCAAAGCTATCGATGAAAAATTGAATAGTACCTCGAAAACATTTTACCACCCAACCATGTGGACCTATAAATGCTCCACTCCCTTGAGCTAGGAGATAAGACCATGATCCATGCAGGTTCTAGGGTAATCTTAGGCATGTACCCCAAATTCAAAACTAAAAGAGATCATAAAGCCACATGAAAGAATAAGGAAAAATATGAAGTCATAAAGAAAATTTATTACCATAGAAAAAATCATATGTGAGAGGTTTGACCACATCTAGGCTAGTATGATCATACACTCCTATATATTCAGATCAATACCCTAAGCTAAGGACCATCTTGTTGCACAAAATGTGCTTACTACAAGTACTCCAATGAACACACATATGACATGCCATAATACATTTATATAATGTTGGCATCAATCCCTTGAGACAAAGATCATCCTGTCACATATAATCTATTTTCCTTGAATACTCCAACATGCATGATATCCAATTATCTTGATTATTGTAAATCTACAAACCCCCATAATCCACTAATTTATTGATATTTTCACTCGATTACAAAAGCTCGCATGTAGAACCAACCTACATAAGGCCATATTCTCTAACATATAGGATCTACTAGTAATAATTTTTTGGCCTCAAAACCTATGGCAAACCACTCACCTAGGGTCTCATACCCCTACTCCAAAATCCTAACTCATTTATGAAATTATATCCACATTATACTACATCCTACAATCACAATAATATAAGAATACTATTTTTTCAATATGTCACAAAATATGTATGCCTCTGATGATTGAAACAATTCATTTTGAAATCCAAATAAGCCATTTAATAGGGGTAAATAGTTTAGGGTGCATTTTTCTAGAGTCCAATGCCCCTGAGTCATTTCACTAAACCGTAATTCATCATATCAGAAATAAGTTGGAAAAAGTTCTTTTTTAATAAGAGAAGGAAGGAATGACATATCTTAAAAATTCTTCTAGTCCAAACACAATGTTATAAAATATAAAAAAAATTTCTAATTCCTAAAATCCAATTAAGGCTAAAATTTCTTAAAAGTTTCTAGAATGTAAAATGTTTATTTTAACTCTTGTGAGGTGAAACCTAGCTCAAAAGGTCTAGGATGTATAATATGAAAAGTAACTTAAAGTATAAGGAAGAAAAAATATTATTATTATTATACTTAAATGTTCAATTTATGTTTCACCCTAATGCTAAAATTAGGCTCTAGACATCAAATTGATAATGTTTCGTTATTGCTATACTTCTATTCACTATACCTGCCCATTTGTTTAGCTGAGATGCACATATATGACTTATTTTTACTCATTTATATTATATATTTGTGCATCCATATGTATAACTTCATATTTGTTTAAGTTATTTAGATCTATGCATCTATCAAGTAGACCTACACATAGCTCATATATTTGTACTTTGGTTTCATAAAGTTGTCTATTTGTTTCTTATAGATACACTTTTGTTTCTTAAATTTATGCATTAGTTCAAAGTGATTGATAAACTATGAAGGTGGAAATTTGCATATATGTATGTTATTCTCATGCATTTGTGTAGTATACCTATGCATTTGTTCTATAGAATACAAGAAAATATAAGGAATGTGAGGAATTAAAGTTCTAGGCTGGATCTAGTCCATAACCCTTATCCCTAGGAGCTTAGTTCATCACATTTTGCATTACAATCATAGTGTAGAATCCTCTATGGCCTTCTAGGAGAAGCAAGATATCATTATACAAAACATATTTAAATTTAAAGGAATATTTATCATACAAAATAGGACTTAACACATCGACACACAACATACTAAAAACTAAAGAATTTGTTCATATAAACATTATCAAATTTTATTTATGATTATGCATTAATTATATTTTATAATTTTGATTCATTATTAGAGATGGATAAGGAGAGGATAAATGAGCTACTTGGATTTTAGCTCTATAGATTTTCAGATGCCTAAAACTATCACCTTACATCTCTTAGAATCTCCCCCAACAAGCCCTCCACCTTAGAGCTCATTTGAATTTTTTTGATTTTTTTTTTTTTCTGATGTATATTGGGCATCCATAGCCTAATGCTTTTTGTTCCTCACAAATCTTTGTATTTATAGAAGAAAGATGTCATTTCCAATTGGTTGCATCCATTGGAAATGAATTCCTACTATGGTTTGATTAATTAAATCAAACTATTATTAATTTAGCTAGTTTCAAGTTTATCTAATATATCCTAAGGCTTTTATCTTAATCATTACACATAAAAAATTGGTTAGTTTTACTAATTATCATTTACTAACATACTCCCCAATTACAAATTATAATCTATTTCCTTTATAATGGTTCTTGAAGACCACACTAGGTGAGATGATAAATAAAAGGTTTAGTGGGTGAACAATCATGAGTTCAAGTCTCAAGAGTATGGTAGTTTTATTTAACTTTTTTCTTTCTTTATTTATTTATAATCATATTTTGACAATTTTTATTTTACTTTTTAAATTAATTCAGAATTGTATAATTAAGCTAAGATTCAGAGTATACATAAATTAATACCACACATGCAACTAATAATAAATGAATATTTATTCAAGCATATATGTGTGGACCCATATGTACTTGGATAAATATACCATATTAATTTACACATACATCATGAAATAATACTCATGTATATTTAAAAAAATATTAAAGTATAAAAGTATCATCTCAAGATCAATAAACCAAACTCTTCACTAAGTCTTTTCTGTTCTTCCTTAACATCCTATTACAATGTATATTGTGATCTAGTTGAAACTTCATGCTATCCAACTTCCCCCCTTTGAGCTTGCTTGCAAACTAGGTGCATGTCTTCACAATCTTTGTAGGGATGGAGTCCCCCTACCCAACCCCTCCCTCCTCCACTAGATCTATTGCAAGATTGTCCAAACCTTTTTCTGGTCCTTTCCTCCAATACCCAGAATGCCTAAGAAGGGTCTTCTTTTTCTCAAGGTCTAAATCTAGCTAAGGCACTTATAGTCCTTGATGAGTTGGCTAGTTTGGAACTCCTCCCTTTAAGGGTCTTCGTAGAGGATTTGAGCCACATGAGAGTCAATTGCCTCAAACCAAACTAGTTGGAGGTAGTTGTTGCATCCAAGAGTCCTCTTGAGACTAGGGGGAATCAACAGTGGTTTTAAGTGTTAGAAAGCTGATGATTTCTCTCCTAGATTCTTTGGTTGACTCAATTTCCTCAGGACTCACCTTGAACCTGGTTGGTAACTTTTTTTGGTTCAAACCTAATGTGGACATGGTTAGGAAATGGTTCTCTCAAAGATGGAGACTATCTTGATTGGTAAAGAACTCACTGATGTCAGGCTTTCTTTGCTTGTTTAGATTCATAGCCCAAATGGACTAGAACGCCATCTTGGAAAACTCTTGGCACTATGGAAAGCATTTGTTAATGCTTGCTAAATGGAAACTAGGTTTCTACCCTAACCAAGACCTATTCAGTTTGGCACCTATTTTGGTTAGGTTACCTATGATTCCTCTAGAATATTGAGATGACAAAGTGTTTAGATGGATTGAAGATTACTTTAGACACTTTATTAAGGTTGATTTAACCAATAGCTCCAAGGCTAAGCTAGGTTTTTCTAGGATATGTATGAATGTAGGGATGAACAAACCTTTACTGATTACAATGGCTCTCAAATTGAGATGGGATGCTTTGTCACAACTTATTTTATATGAAAATGCTACACCCTTTTACCAAAATTGTAATATGTTTGACCATGTGGTTGTGGACTATAGGTGGAGTTAGAAATGTAAAGATAAAGTCTCCTCACCTAGAGTGGTTGTGATAGAATATTTGAAGAAATCAGATGCAAAGGACTAGGACAAAGTGAAACCCCCGGGATCATGAAGCTAGTGGTGGTTCATTCTTCTTACGAGAAGGAAACAATCTTGGAGAAGGATGTAGAATGAACCAAGAAAAAGGAATTGGATAGGGCCCTATAGATGTGGGATACTACTAACTCATAAGAGAGGGTGGCTACTGATAGTATAGCTACATGGTAGAGGGCGACGTAAATTCTTAACTTAAAGAAGGGGATAGTGACACATTACAGATCAAGCAGATTACCCAGTTTGTTGGGGGGAAAGATAATTTCTTCTTGAACCTCCTAAATAAGGAGGGATGTCCTAGTGACACAAAAACTTGTAACATCTCCTTGATAAAGAGAAATAGCTCACCTTTTATGGATGACACTCTAGTGGTTGCACTACCTGGTATTATTGAAATCCATTCCCATACCCAAAATGGAACTAATAATGACATCCTAGAAAGGGATAGCTGGACTATCCCCAAGAGGAAGTTAAGGGTAGGTAACAAAGTAGATGTTGGCATAGTGGTGAAAGTGGGGAGACCTCAAACTAAAAGCCTTTGGAAAAAGGAGAGAATAAAAGATATAGCATAGGTGAAACAAAAGACCATGGTTGAGATCCAAACATAAAGAAGACAAAGATAATATCTTGGAATCTGAGAGAGATAAATAGCCCCATGTAGTAGTATAAAGTAAAACAAAATATTATGGAACTTAAGGTTGACATAATTATTTTACAGGAACTAACAATGATGGAGCAAGTGTTCTCTAGAGTGGTTGAATATCTATGGCTAGGAGGTAAGTTCTTTCATAGTGTTTCCATGGGTTCTTTAGGAGGCATTGCAACACTTTGGAACCCAATAGAGTGATGAGGAGAGATATTTAACTAAGCTCCCATTTTCTAGTGGTGGGTTTCACTGCCAAAACTTGTAATTGGAACTTATTTAACTTCTACCTATAATGGGTAGATTTTGGTATGGGACAAGGAAACAAAAATTAGTGATACCATGAGGCATGTAAACATTTTGTGTATGAGATACTTTAACACCCCTTGGGTCCCTCAAAAAAAAAGGATGGGCTGGAAGACTTCTCTAAGACTATGCATGACTTAGCGAGTTTTCTAGGGAGAAATTATTTGATTGATATTGTTCTCCAAGGAACCTTGTTTACCTAGTCAAATAATAGATTGCGGAACAATTTGATTCAGGTTAGGCTTGATCATGCTCTTATCTCAGTGGGTTGGGACATTCTCCCATACACCTCATAAAATGCCTACCCAAGGACCATCTTTGATCACTCTATGTTCTTATGGAAGTAGAACTAGTTAAATAGGTTTAGAACCTTCAAGTATGAGATAATGTGGCAGTCTCAACTAGAGTTCATAGAACATATTTCCCAATGGTAGAACATACATGTTCAAGTTTCTGCTACATTCCAAGTTGCTAGGAAACTTGAAAGATCTCACAAATATATTAGAGGATGGAGAAAGGAATCATTTAGTAACATCTTCAAGGAAAAGTAGATAAAAGAAAAAAAGTTAGAATCCCTCCAAGAAAGTTTGACAAGTGCTATTTATTCTTCAGATCATCCAAATGAAGAAAAGGAATGTAGGACTAAGTGGAAAGTGTTTTTAGAAAGGTAGGAAATATTCTAGAAGCAATGGTCTAGAGTTCAATGGTTTGAGGAGGGTGATAGGAACATTTCCTTCTTCCATAGATCGACATCAAAGAGAGAGAAAAGAAACACCATCAACCTATTGGTTGACCACAATGGGAGGAAACATTGGAGGATGATGAGATCGAGGACTAGACCTCTAAATAATTTCATTAGATCTATAACCCCCCACTAGGTTGAATTCGTATTAACCTTCATGGGGATATTTTAAGGATCCGACATCTAGTTGTGGATGAACAAATGAACAATGACTTAACTTCCAAGGTTATGAAGGAGGAAGTGAGAAAATATGTATTCAGTATGAACCAATTTAAAGCCCCAGGCCTGAATGGATTTCCCCTTACTCTTTTTTTAGGGATTTTGCGATATCTTCAAGTAGGATATTCCTCATGCTATGGGTGATTTTTTTGGAACAGGCAAGCTATTGAAGGAACTCAACCAGAATTTCATAATGTTAATACTTAAGATGGAGGGATCAAGATGTCTTAAGGAATTTAGACCCATAAGCATATACAATATGATTTATAAGATCCTCTTTAAGGTCATGGTGAATTGTATCAAGCCCCTACTTGATAAGTTTATAGATCCATATCAGGATGGGTTTGTCTTTGGTATACAAATTTTGGATGTGGTCATCACAATCCATGAGGTGCTACATTTTATGGAGAGGTGCGACAACCTGGGTATGGACTTCAAACTTGACATATCTAAAGCCTATGATATGATAAGAAGGGAATTTTTATTTGATATTCTAACCAAGCTAGGATTCAAAGAGAAGTTTATTAGTATTATCTACTCAACTATTAATACCATACATTTCTTAGTCCTATTGAGTGGGGCTCCAAGTAGACTTTTTGCCTCCTCTCAAGGGCTTAGACAAGGGGACCCACTCTATCCTTACTTATTTATCATTGTTGTGGAGGTGATGGGAATAAAATTAAAGGCCCTGACATGAAATGGAAAGATAAATGATATTAAACCTGCTTGATCCATCCCTACGCAGGTGATCCAAAAAAATTCCGATCACACGTTCCTATTTGGCATGTCTTTTATTCATGAAGCTAGACCTTGGCAAAACCTTCTTAATGAATATGAGAGGGTCTTAGTAAAATTTATAAAATGTCAAAAAAGAAAGGTGTATTATTTTAACATAGAATTGGATTTGATGAGGAAAGTTATTAGAAATTTGGAATGCTAGGAGGTGAGTTTACTAGATACCTATCTCGGCCTGCCTCTCACAATAAAAGAAGTAATCTTGGAACTCTAGAATGGGTTGGTGAAATGCTTATAGAAGAATCTTGTGGGATAGAAAGGAAAAATTATGAATAGTGTAGAAAAGCTTTAGCTTATCTCGAGCTCATTACATGGCTTCTCTATATACTTCCTTACACTCTTTAAACTCTCGGGTACATATAAAGTGATTATTGAAAAAATCAATGAAATTTACTATTGTCTAGAACAAATGATAAGAAAAAAATATTTTTAGTCGTCTAGGAGAGAGTTTTCCAACCTATGTCCATGGGGGGACTAAATATTAGAAGGATTATGCATTTGAATAAGGCCCTCCTAGTTAAGGTTGGCTGGAAATTGATGAGCTCCATGAGCAATTGGTGTAGTATTAGCAGGGCTAAGTATCTTAGGGGGGAAGTGTTCCACCAACATCATTGGGCAATGATGCTCCCCCTGGGATAAAGAATTTTGAATAATATTGTAGAAACATGCAAAATTCTAAAGAAGGATGCTCATTGGGTGGTGGGGAAGGGGAACAAAGTTAACTTTTTAGAGGATCATTAGCTATAGGATTGCCCGCTTAAGAATACCAAGTTCCAAACTCTAAGAGATTCATGTACCAGGCTTCATGGTACTTTGGTTTGCAACTATATAAATGTTGAGAATGAATGAAAAAGAGCTTACAATCAAGATAATCCTAGAATGAGGCTACTTATGCAACTTTAGGAGATGTTATAGAATTATTGTATCCCCTCTGTGCCATTAGACGATTCTTTGGTATGGAAACTTATCCCCCTCTAGAGAGTTCATCATGAAATTTGATTATGCTTGCTCTCTTGAGGGTGGTCAAGCCTCAACGGAATGGAAAAATATTTGGCACCCCTAGATCTTATCAAGATAAATTTATTTTGGTGGAAAAATCTATGTGGAGCAATCCTAACTATTGATAATCTACAAAAAAGAGGATTCTAGTTGGCTAATTTCTATGTGTTATGTTATAATGTAGTCAAATCCATTCAACACCTCATTTTACATTGTCCCTTTGCTATGGAGTTTTAGAGGGAGATTATTTCTTTGTGGTAGATTCAATATTGCTTCAATGAGAAACTCCATTAGTTTGTTAATCAGGGTGGTCCCTCTAATCACCCATACCTCAAAACCTTCTAGAGAGTCATCACCCCTTATGAGGCATGGAAAATTTAGAAGGAACAAAAGAATGACATATTTCAAGACAAGGCTACTCCTAGCAAGGTCATGGCTCAACAAGTGATCAATCTATTGAAAGAATGTAGTGGGATCTAGCATTGGAAACTCCCCCCCTCGAACCCCTTGAGGGACCAAGATATGAGATGGGCTTAGTTTTGGGAGCTAAGCCTTAATGTGGAAAAATTTGTCAACTCTAAAGCTACTACTAGATGTAAAATAGCTTGGCACCCACCACCCAATAGTAGGTTGATTGAAACTCAACTTTGAAGGGTCTTCCATTGCTAGCAGGATGATGGTTGGAGGTGTTGTTAGGGATAATACCAATAATGTGGTGGTTGCCTATGCTGGGAACTATGGGGTGGAACAAATAAAGAAGAAGAAGATTTGGCCCTACTATGGGGAATAATGTTAGTGAGAGCTAGAAAAATTAATAAACTAGCTATTGAGGGAGATTTGATGTTGATTATTAATGCTATGAAGGATAGAGCTAGTAGGTATAACTAGAATATAAAAATGGTAATAGAGAAAATTCACAACTTTTTGAATGCATTACTTGAAGTCCACATGGAGAACATATATCGAGAAGGCAATAGAGTTGTGGATGACTTGGCCAAAGTGGGTCATAAAGTCAAAGGAATAAAGGAATGGGATGACATTAGCCAAACCCCACAATCCACATAAATGATGGTGGAAAGTGAATTTTTTTCTATTGGGTGCAATTTAATGAAGCAAAAAGATGGTGTAATGAAGTGGATCCAAGTGAATGGGAGAACCCAAGAATGAAAAATCATAAAGTTAAGAATATTTGGAAATATTTTGTGTTTGCATTTATTTGGGGATCCCTCACTCTGAGCATTAAGTTCTATGGAAAGAGGATGATCCATATGGATTTAGTCATAATGATAAATCTATTAAAGATGTAAAGAGTGCATAATAATAATGACAATTCCCTTATGCTATACTCAATGCACAACTAGCAACGATTAACTTTAATGGGTAAGGTACCATTCACATGTGTTCAAGCCATACAAGGATTGAAAAATATGAAGTCTTGTAATTTTATGATGAGAATCGATTGCTTTCTTAGATTTATCATTATATCTTTAAACAACCATGGCTTCCAAGTTCTGTCCTACAATAGGTGATGTTGGATTTACTGATTGAACTTGGTGAAGACATGGGTGCCAATGACCCTATTGAACCAGATAAGATTACAGAATATATTAGGGATAGTGAGGTAGCATGGTTTATCTACATGAAGGTGGTTTATTTCCATTCATAGAAGGCATTGAAGGGTATGATGATCATATGTCCTTCTAATTAATCAATACCTAGAATAATTAGAAGGTGAATATTAATGCCCAGTGGTGTTTGAAATGACATAAGAAATCATCATGTTAGTTAGTGGGTTGTCTCTAAAGGATAGGAGTTGGCACAAGCAGGGTAGGGTTTTTGATGAAACAAGCTTGAGAAAATTATTCTGCCCTAAGGAGGGGCTTGTTTGCATGAGGGGTGGTTTTTAAAGGGAGGGTCTATCCAAACCTTAGGACATTGTGTGCTATTCCATTATGTGCTACATAACTCTTGAAGACTGACATTAGGTGTTGCATTATTACCATATTCCTATTCTAAACCATTTTAGGAACTAGGACCCAATTTCTTCCATGTACCTTATTTTCCATTCAATGGAGGATAGTGTGTTTAATGTTAGGAAAAAGAGGGAGGAAGGAAGACCATTTTATATTTAGCACTAGATCTTCATGTTCAAACTTGACAAGTTATGACTTGACCTAACCCACCTCTTCTAATTAATCCTCTCGCTACTATTACTACCCAAGTCACCACAGACCCTATACTTGGTTTTCCTTGAAGAAGGAGTACAATAAACCCATGGAAAAAACATAAGCATTACTGACTTTGATATTGATTCTGGGCTAAGTTATAAAACTGTGAGGAGGTCTATTAAAAGGCTTAAAATGGAAGGATTTAAGACACCTCCCAAGTAGGAGGTGATTTTTGAGTCCATAGAAAGTGAAATAATATCCACCAAAAGAAAGAGGAAGGTCATACACACTGGTTCAGGGGGTAAGGAGATCTCAAGCCCATCATACATTTTAGATACCCTTGAAGCCAACACATCCCTAGATAAAAGATTAGGGGAAGATATCACATCCCCAATAAAGGATGCAACTAAGCGTAGGGGAGAAATGGTGTCATAGCGATGGGAAGGATTAGTGTAAAACTAGGTTGGATAGACTAGAGAATTTGATGCATGACCTAGCTAATAATGAGAAAGCCTTGTGTGAAAAGGTTGAAACCCTAGTGTAGTTCTCTACTAAAGTTATGCACTCAACAGTCACCACTCTTTATTGTTTGCAAGTAAACAAGGATGAGACGGACAACTGAAAAGATAGTGAGATTACAACTCCCTCTACAGCTTCTTGGTAGATGATTGGTTCAAGAATCTTTTGGAGAAACATGTCAAGGAGGAGGTAGAGAAACTGACCATGGAGGATCTTGAAGAAAAGGATGAGGACCTGGATGAGAAGGAGGGAAGCTAGCCCGTATGCTTAATTTTATTTTACTTTGTTTAATGTTATGGTTAACTATGAACTCTGTGCCCTTGGAGGAATTTTTAGCTATTATAGATAGTAATCGTGTTATGAGGAGGATTTGCAATATCTGTTGCTTGAACATTTTTTGTCTTATTATTAATGTTAAGGGTAGTATAGTGGATACTAGTGTTCTGAAGGTTAATATCATGGGGTTAAATATTTAAGATGTTTTTGATGTCCACAAAAGGGATTGGATATAAAATAGAGGGTAACTATTGACTAGTCTCCAGCCCTCTATACCATGGGATCAGCTTGCCTCTTTTGGATGCTATAAAAATACATCAAAACTATCTCAAGTTCACAACCATGTTTAAAACCTAGAGAAAAAATGAAATGTCACAATACCAAATTAGACGTAAAATACAAAAAGATCCCCAATTGGTGGTTGACTCTCTAATGAAGAATTCTAAGCTCAAAATTTTTATATGGATCATGCGTCGATCTCCTTTTCAATATAAATTGGTTCAAATATTTTGAGGCATGTTTAGACTTGTGTAGTCATGTGAAGTCAATGCTTGATGCCTAGACAAACCTACATCAATGACTGATAAGATACAATACATATGCATATTTATAATAAGTGAAAAATAAGGAATGATGAGTGTGGCATCATGTAGATCTCCTAATGAAGTGACTATGACTTCCACCCCTCATTACAAAGGCATAAAAAATATAGTAAACACACACACACACACACACACACACATATATATGGATGTATATAAATCACAAAGGGTTAGTTGGGTTAGGTTAAAAGAAAATTATAATAAAAAATTAAAAGTATTTATAAACAATATGTTCAAACAAGTTATTTAAAAGTATAATACTAAATAAGAATTCAAAGAAACATATATAGCATGAGTCCAGACACAATATATTTAGTCTCCTAAGAGTACTATTAGGGAATTGCATTAAATATAAAACATGATCATATGCTTGGTACAAAGTATTGTAAGAAAGCTCTAAATAGTATTACAAGGATGTGTCCTAAAGATAGAGGAATCAATAAACATATTATATTATAGGAATCTAGTTGATTCAATTGTCTTCAAAAGGTTTCCTTGTAGATAGGTATCAATGTGTTAGTGAGTGTTGAAGGTTCTTGCAATTTTACTTATGCTTGTGTTTGTCAAGATATGAAATCAAGGTGTATAATAGATAACCTTATCTTCTAAAATAGCCCAAGTGAAATTATACTATATTGAGACTCGACTAATACTTATCAAGATTAGAGGCATATTAAAGTGACCACCTATATTATTCCCATCAAAATGTTCACATTTTGAAACATTGTGAACCCATCCAAATTGAGAGAACCATATTGTGGTAGAGGCTTCCTATTTAATGATATATGATTAGCAATCATTTTAAAAGCTTGTTATTTACTTATATGATGCCTTCGATATGTTGTAGCTAACCACTTCATTAATTTTCTTATCAATTTCAATGGTGAGTGAATATGACTCATCCATATTGTGATACATAAGAATCTTCTTTCATGCCAATATATTTAGTGGGCATAGACATGTTGTAGCCAATTACTTCATAAATAGTTTTGTCAATCTGAATGGTGAGTGAATGTGACTCCTCCATATTCCAATACATGAGAATCACCTTTTGTGCCAATATCTATCTTCTTGTTCAGTTTAAGAGTGTTCTTTCGTCTGAAAATAGTAAGTAGTGGTGATCTTTGTGATGGTAGTTATTTCTTGTCCAAATGCTACATCTGTTGATTTCATATTGGAGATTGTACATTTTATATAATGTAATACTAATGACATAATAATAAACTAGCTTATATATATAAGCCAAAAGTTATCATTTAGAGGTGCCTATTATACTTAGCCTATTTATGAAAATAGGTGAAAATATATAAGCTAGTAGTAGTCGATGCAAAATAAAAGACAATATACTATTTTTAATTGTAATAGTCTTATTAGGCAGATTCTAATTATAATATATTAATAAAAGTAGTATACTTAGATTATTTTTAATATTATTTATAATCTAGAATAATAATTGATAATATTTAAATATGTAGTGTTTATAATTTATTATATTAATATTAGTGCTATGGTTCAAAATTAAAATTAATATCATGGTAAAAGTTATAAAATTAAGGTTAGGATTTTGGATCTAGGTAAAAATAGGTTCTAGAGAGACCCAAACCCCATTAAGTAGCAAATTACATGATATAATTAAAATAGTCAAATGTAGAACTATGTTGGAAAAGACAAATGGACCATGATAAAATCTAGCAAACCAAAATATATAACTAACAAAAACCAAAAAAACTGACAATAAAACTAGGACAAATCAAAAGGCCACAACAAATAATATTAAAGTGAGCTCCTTAAGAGCCTAAGCAACCTAAATCTTCATAACTTGTGGTTCATCTTCATCATTCTTTAGTGCCATGGTCACCTTCTTCTTGCTAAGCAGTCATCTCATTCTTTTCCCTAGGCCATCACTATCCTCCTCATTTTGGTTATGATTTTTGTTGTTGTGGTCAAAATTTAGGGTAGGGTTAGGATAAGGTCAGGGTTATGGTTAAAATTTAGGATTAAGGTCTCTCCTATGGCTAATATCATATTTAGGATTGGGAAAGGATTTAGGTTGGATTAGGGTCAAGCTTAAGGTTAGAGTTAGGGTTCGTGTATATACCTAGAGTAAGAATTAGAGGTAATAGTTTACATTTTGAATTATTATCATGGTTATGTTGGTGGCCATAGTCATTTCATCTCAACCATCGATTGCATATTGGAAATTGTACATTCATATCAATTTCATCCTCTTTCGCTGCGCTTCAGCTTCTCAAGATTACAGTAGTTGGGATGGATCGCGAGGAGCTTTTGAAAAGCGGAGAAAGACTCCATTCCATTCTCATACAACACGGTAGAGATCGCCCGAATGGAGGAGGTAAATGTGGGCTTGTTCATCGTTGAATCTGGCGAGGCGTTGGCAGTTCATGCTCAGTTGTTCTGAAAAGTTTCTTATACGACCATGCCATTGTTGAAAATCTATTAACCGAGGCCGAGCATCATGGTGAATGTCAAAGCAGAAGAGCAGCATAATTCTCAATCTTTTGAGGAGAGATTAAGCGAGGTGCTTTTCTATTGCTTTGATATGACGGACAGAAGTGATATTAGGAGGATGAGGTATGAAGAATATTTCCCTGGAAGTAATACAAGGAATATGATAACCTATGGCGAGAAGGAGAGGTTTGTTAGGCATGTTGCAACTGATGTGTGGAGGCGTTTTTTCAAACAAGCAGGGTTCAGCGCAAAGAGCTTCAGCTTTCGATCTATGTATCAGGCTGAATTGTTAGTACAAGAGTGTGCTTCCAGAGGACATTACACTCTGGATGCCGATGGACATGCCAATATTTTAAAGTGGAAAGAAACACCATTGTTCGCAGTTTCTGCATGGAGTGCTCTCTGAATGAAGTTTCATGGTGATTGCTGAAACAAATGGACCAAGAAATAATTGGCCAGCTTTGATTATATAATACTTTTAGTGTATATATCAATTGTTAATGTATACTCTAAAGTTCACTGTTTGATAGATCACTGATTTAGATTTAGATTTTCTTTTAATCATTATAATTCCAAGCAAATATCTACTATTCCAATAGTCTTCTTATTTATTCATCTCAACCTTCCTTTCTTAATTGTGCATATTTTCTCATGATTTTGGTTATGGAGGTGGCTTATTAATGTCTGTAATGTTGTGAAATAACAATATCATAGATCAATTTGTTAGGTGAAATTAAACCCATGAACAGATGTAAAGTTCTTGACATAGATAATAACTACACCAATGCACAAAATGTAATATAATAATAAAAAATGTCCGAGTCTTCAAATCTTTTGTTCTCAAATTCATTTTCAATAGTCAAAACAATGTAGAATATTTTATTAGTGAGTAAATTCTACTTATGATTAAAAGTTTGTAGATCCACAAAAACAAATTGTAAATGAGTTTGCACGATTTGATATGTTACATGATCTAGCATATTCATTTGGCTAAGTATGTGTGTATTGATTTATGCATGTGGAGCTAGTTCTATTGTGTTTGACATCATGACTATTTATCATACTTCTCTCATTAAACACAAGTAGAAGATAGATATTACATACAATTAAAAAAATAATATTTTTCTTTCTTACTATGTTCATTGATCATTACATGATTGTACATGAACTACAATTGTAGCAATTCTAATATAATAGAGTGAGATATAATATGAACTTACTTCTAAATACAAATATTATGCATATGCAATTTTCTAATAAAATGAATGGTTAGCTTTCTATCAAATGGAGGAGAGGTTATTTAAGTTTGAATGTGATATAAATGAGTAATTACACCTATGTATGTGATCAGTATGTCAAAGAGGTGTGGAAGGTCTTTCTTAATAAATTTTAGACCTTTTTTTGAAAGCCTAGATTAAGTTTTTTCTATGAAGATGATTACTATAGAATCATTGGTTCTGAATGTGGTCTTTAGTTGGTTAGTCATATTTATGTAGCAAGTGGTACTAATGGTAGAGACTTCATGGTGCATCATTGTATTGTTACAGTTGAATACATACTTTTTGAGAGAAACAAGGACACATAAGGAAATATCAATGAACACCTCGTATAATTGCTTTGTCAATGAAGCAATATGTTCAAAAGTACCTCACTCACTCTTCCTCTAAATACAATTATCTATATCTCCCTCTCTCACCCCTCTTCTTCATTATCTTCCCCTCTCTCCCTTCATTTCTCTCTCCCTTTCTACATCTCTATTTATCTATATCTACTTCTTATATTAATTTATTTGTCTATCTTCCCCCTCACCTCTTATTCTTTTATAAAATTATTTCCCTCTCACTCACTCTCTCTCCAAGAGAGAAACATAAAGAAATATTTCAATCATATATTTGTTTAAGATAATGAAATTTTAAAATTATAAATATTTAGATTTATATAATATTTATTTTTAAAGATAGACATATTAAATAATTAATATATTACTTATTATAAGATAAACAACTAAATATAAACATACTATATTTATATATTCTAAACATGGAGTTAAAATATTAACTTAATTATTTATCTCTAAGTCAAATGTTGTGCATTTGATTTCATGAAACTACAAAATTAAATTAGGTCTTAGCTCAATGTGAAATTGTAGATGATGTAAAAATCAAAATAGCTTTATTTTTATAGTAGGACAAATTGTCACTAAACATAATTTTGCAAACTAATATGAATCATTCTTTGTAGAAAAGTAAAATTCTAAGTTGGCATGCATTGTGTTGGCAACTAGTTTTCTTAGCACATATCATGATAACTATCTACATAATATATTTTAAATATCTTCATATGGCCACCTTTCATTATATGTAGTTTATCCCCATATTTTAAAGTGTTCCCTTTTTCTTTTTGAATCTTTTGATATTTTCTACATTTTTAGTTGAATCTAAGGGATATGAGAGCTTTTTTATTTTTTTGCATTGAATGCCATAAGATAGATGAATCAATGAGCTAGGATTTTTTATGGTTTCTTCTACTCAATAGTAAAATTGATGCAATACTAAGTTGTCTATATAGAGTAATTTGCAATCTTCAGAATGAAACCAGATGCAAAAACATAGAGATTTAAAAAATCACTCTTTTTTCATTCACTAAAAATTCTTATACAATGTTCAACAACTTCTTAATAAGTCAAAACTCTATAAATCAAAAAAATAGAAACTTCCTTTTTTGGCAGATTTTTACAAATCTTGAAGTTTGCCCTTTTGGGTAACCTTAAAAACTAACTCCTAGAAAGATGAAAATTGAACTAAAATTTCCTTCAACTATGATAAGGAAAACTTCCAACTAAGTGTTTAATTTTGAGACAATCATTTAAACATATTAAAAGAACCAAAACTATTTTTTTTTCAAATAATAGAGAAAGCTAAATTTGTCAGTCTAAATTGATTTTTTGGCTCTTGAAAATAAATTTAAATGACCACAAACAATGAAGAGATGATTTGGAAACCAATTAATTTATCCTAACAAATCCAACCTATAAGTTTCAGCGAAAAAAGAAATTTGAGTCAAAATTTATGACCCCTAGAAGTTTTAGGATCATCCTCCCCTTGTTGAAAGAAATACAACTCTTGCAAGTGACTACTTGGGAATTGCTACAATTTTTTGGGATCTAATTGGATCATTTCCTAATTAGATAACCATGTACTCTCTATTTCTAGTAAGCCATCTCACCATATAAATTATTTGTTGTACTGACCATGCCTTATGGATGTAGTTTGTTTGTCTAGTATTTTGACAATCTTTCCCTTCTTCATATTGGGAAGGTGATGTTGTCAATCCACTGCTTGTCCATCTTTTGATCCACATAAAAATCTTCATGGAATGCATACAAATTAGAAATATTAAATACATGAGAGATGTATAGATTTTCTTATTAGCTAACCTCGTAAGCATTATCATTAATGTATTCATGATATTACGAGGGCCAATATTTTTCTACTTCAAATTAGGATATGTGCTAGTGGGGAATGTCTCACGTCTCCAGTAAATCATCACTAAGTCACTTTCAAAAAATGTATGCTTTCTTCTACTAGCACCTACAATATTTGGGTAGCTCTCATTACTTTGTTGTAACTTTTTTCATGACATCTTGTTGGAGTTGGTGAAGGTGTTCAATAAAATCTATCTCCCAATAGTAGCGGCATGAGATCAAGAGTACCTTGAGAGTTCCTACCATATACAATATGAAAAAGATATTCTCTTTTTGATCTATTAACAAAACTATTATAAGAAAATTCTCCCTAGCCAAAACTCTAATTGAATACCTTTAATTTATCATCTATTTTAGTGTGATATGCAATACTAAACTATAACTTGGTTCCAAATCTTCTCCATAAAGTCCTCCAAAAATAACACAAGAACTTATTATGTCTATCATATGTATTTTGTTAACCCCACCTAATAATGCTTTAAATCTATGTGAAGGGGTCATATCATTTCTTACATTGTCATTGATATCAAGACTTAATTAGTTGTACATTATGCTAATGTAGTAGAATTCCATATCATTTGATTGATAAAGAGGATTTCAAGAAAGTATGATGAGTTAGAGTGTTGATCAGTGTATGTTTTTCAAAGTGCACTTGAGTGAGTTAGACTCTGATAGTATAATGGTGGTTTTATTATTTTATACTTCATCAAATAATGTACTATATAAGATCATGTATGCTCAATAGCATGATGAGTGATGAAGTATAATATTAACTAAGCTACTATAGTTGTGATCGATCATTCAGAAAGGAAGTGTTGAAGTTTAGTGTTAACCAACTAATTTCACTATTAACTAAGTCAAGTATTGGCTAAGAAAGTTGTAGTGTTTTACCAAACATGAACATGTTAAACAAGTTATGAAAATATTTAATCTAAAGTGGACAACTGAAGAAAATTAAGAATGTTTGAGATGTTTTAAGGATAAGGACAAACTCAATTGTGAAATAAATAGTTGAATTAGTTCAAAGAAGAAAATGTTATATTTACCAAGAAGATTCAACAATTTGAAATGGAGCACAAAGTTCAAGGCGATGTCATATTTACTAAGAATCAAGATTCATTGAATCTGAAATTGGTGAAGATTTCACTATTTTTATTAAGTGCTAAAATCTAGAAGACTCTAGAATGGAAAAAAAAAATTATTTAAAAGATGAAAAATACGTTTCTCATTTCTGATGTAAATATTGCTAATTGTTGTTGAAGAATAAGATAGAAGGTGAACTATGTAGAATAGTATTATGAAGATCAAGTAGAGGAAGTTTTAAGTTGAGGTGTGAGTGTCTCAATCAATAGAAAAGGGCTAAGAAGAAAGAGATAGAGTGAAGAAGTGCTCTATATAAGAAAAGTAGTGCTAAAACCTTATAGATTATTTCATTGTTACTATCTTCCCACTGTAGAAGATAAAATCTCTTAACTGAGTGAACATAACAAGTTTTTCAAATCCTATATGAAAGAATTCTTTCGAATGTTGTATAAGTCCTCTTGAGAAGGCCACTCTTTAGAAATGTCAAGGACTGATAAGGTCTAGATGATCTTTGGTGAAAACCCTCTAACAAGGTCACACTTAAATTGTGCCTATAATATTTAAGCAGGTTGGAATCTAATATAACTCACTTTAGAAGAGTGAAAATGTTTGGATTGCTAATTCCTAGGTGGTTTTTCCATTTACAGGGTCCAAATGTAAAAAACTAGTGTCAGATATGTGAATGCCTATTGTATTGCAAGTTTATTTCATGTTAACTATTTATTCCTACAACTCAATATAGGATAGATGATTAGTCTAATACTTGATATATTAAGGAAGAGAAATTTATTTCAAGTTGTTAGTTTTATACAAAGATGAAATCATATGGAATTATGATGTTTGATGTGGTTACAAAGTTATTGATTTGAAAGTGAAGGAAGTTTAGGTTGGTAATAAAGTTTTTGTAAGGTATATAGTATATCTAGTTATAGTTGATTCACCAGCCTCTCAGTTCTCTAACAATTAGCATTAGATCTTAGTTCTTGATTAAGAATTTTTAAGGTACTTGAGCTAAATATTTGAAAATGTATAATAGAGAGGTACCAAACCTAAACAAGGAAGATTTCTCTTCATGACAAAGTAGGATTGTGCTATATTTATCTAGTATTAGAGATAATTACCTATACTACCTAGAATATCAACACCCTTTGGGCTATGGTACTCTAGAGGAAGAATGAACTAGTAAGAAGGTGAGTTATTCTTTTCTCAAAACCTTTGGTTGTGAAGCATTTGCTCATATAGATATTTAAAATAGAACCAAGCTAGAAGCTAAGTCAAAGAAATGTGTATTTGTTTGATATGGCATTAATGAATTTGGTTATAGGCTTTGGGATTTTGAATATCATAAAATTGTAAGAAGTAGGGATGTCATATTCAATGAGAAAGTGTTGTAACATGATTTGTTGCAGCAACATGAGAAGAAATAAGAAGATTATGTAGTACTAGATGATACTCCAAAAGATGATGTTCCGGCAATTCCTCATGATGTGAAACAACTACAACAAAAATACCACACACACTAGTGAACATTATATGGTCAACAAAGATAAGTAGACCTCCCAAAAGATTTTCTCCCTCTTCATATTCTATTTTACTAACAGATGCTGGTGAACCTGAATGTTATGATGAAGCTATGTATTTGGATACTAAGATTCAATGGGAGTTTGCAATGAAAGATGAAATGGACTCTTTGCTGAAAAATAAGACATGGGACATATGCATGTTTCCTGTAGGTAAAAGGGCTTTATAGAATAAGTGGGTTTACAGATTGAAAGAAGAGGAAGGAGGTAAGATAATATTTAAAGCTAGGTTAGTTGTAAAAGGATTTGCATAGAAAAAAGGTATTAATTTTGATGAGATATTTTCTCCTATTGTTAAAATGACTTCTATCTGTACAATTTTAAGTATTGTGGCTGTTGAAGATTTGTACTTGGAGCAACTTGATGTCAAAATAGCCTTCCTTCATGGTGATTTGGATGAAGAGATATATATGGTGTTACTAATGTGCTATATAAGATCATGTATGTTTAATAGCATGATGAGTGATGAAGTACAATATTAATTGAGCTACTACAATTGTGACTAATCATTTGGAAAAGAAGTGTTGAAGTTTAGTGTTAACTAACTAATTTCAATGTTAACTAAGTCAATTATTGTAGTGTTTATTGACCATCAATATGTTGAACAAGTTATGAAAATATTTAATCTAATGCTGAAAACTCAAGAAAATTAAGAATGCTTGAGATGTTTTAACGATAAGGAAAAAATTAGTTGTGAAATAAATAGTTGAAGTAGTTCAAAGAAGACAATGTTATATTTACCAAGGAGATTCAACAATTTGAAATGGAGCACAAAGTTCAAGGCAATGCCATATTTACTAAGAATCCAAATTCATTGAATCTGAAATTGGTGAAGTTCTCACTATTTTTATTAAGTGCCAAAATCTAGAAGACTCTATAATGGGAAAAATTTATTTAAAGGATGAAAAATATGTTTCTTATTTCTGATGTAGATATTGCTGATTATTGTTGAAGAATAAGATAGATGGTGAACTATGTGCAATAGTATTATGAAGATCAAGTACAGGAAGATTTAAGTTGAGGTGTGAGTGTCTCAATCAACCAAAAAGGGCTAAGAAGAAAGAGATAGAATGAAGAAGTGCTCTATATAAGAAAGGTAGTGCTAAAACCTAATAGATTATTTCATTGTTACTGTCTTCCCATTGTAGAAGATAAAATCTTCTTAATTGAGTGAACATAACAAGTTTTTGAAATACTATATGATAGAATTGTTTTGAATGTTGTATAAGTGCTCTAAAGAAGGCCACTCTTTAGAAATGTGAAGGAGTGATAAGGTCTAGATGATATTTGGTGAAAACCCTCTAACAAGGTCACACTCAAATTGTTCCTATAATATTTAAGTAGATTGGAATCTAGTATAACTCATCTTAGAAGAGTGAAAATGTTTGGGTCACCAGTGCCTAGGTGGTTTTTCCATTTGCAGGGTCCATATGTAAAAAACTTGTGTCAGATATGTGAATGCCTATTGTATTGCAAGTTTATTTCATGTTAACTATTTATTCCTACAACTCAATATAAGATCGATGATTTATCTAATACTCGGCATATTAAGGAAGAGAAATTTATATCGAGTTGTTAGTTTTAGACAAAGATGAAATGATATGGAAATATGATGTGTGATGTGGTTACCAAGTTATTGATTTGAAAGTTAAGGAAGTTTAAGTTGGTACTGAAGTGTTCGTAAGGCATATAGGATATCTAGTTATAGTTGATTCACCCCCCTCTCTGTTCTCTAATAATTAGTATTAGAGCTTAGTTCTTGATTAAGAATTTTTAAGGTAATTGAGCTAAATATTTGAAAATGTATAATAGAGATGTACCAAACTTGAATGAGAATGATTTCTCTTCATGGCAAAGCAGGATCGTGCTATATTTATTTGGGATTAGAGATAATTACATATACTACCTAGAATATGAACACACCTCTCTAAACCCTCGTATGATAGTAGAGGATATAAACTAGAAGAAATAACTCAATAGTCTAATGATTAAGATTGCATTTGCACTAAATGATGTCCAATTTAATGATGTTTAAAATTGTGTCACTACTAAAGAAATGTAGGACAAGTTGATTCTTGTTCATGGTGGTGATCATAATGTATTGAGAGCTAAAGAAGAAAGCCTTAGAGTCAAATCTGATGACATGAACACGAAAAAAGGTGAGAACATAGTCTATTAAGTGAACCAAATACAAAAGGTGATGAGTGCTATCAAAGCTATTGGAGGAATCATCAATAAGGAATAATTTGTAAGTAAAGTTCTTAGAACACTATTTCCTATTTATGCTGTAAGAGTTCTACAATATAGAAATTTAGAGCTATGCTTAAAAGTGATCTTACACTTGATGTCTTAGTTTGTTATTTGAGTACATTTAAATTAATTAATTTTGATAACATTGTGCCTATAGCTGGGAATCTTTTAAGAATTTACTAAAAATTAGTAGTTCAAAGAAATAAAAGAGTAGTAAGGATGAAAGTAATTTAGATTTAGAGGATGTAGTGGATGATAATGAAGCACTTCTTGAAAGGACGTTACAAAGACATTAAGGTAAATTCAAAGATAAATTACCCCATATATGTTTTAAATGCAATGGGATAGGTCATATTTTTGCTAGATGTCCTAAAAAGAACATGAGTGATAAGAATGATAGAAAGGGGAATAAAAATATAGAAAGAAAAATAAATACAAGGATAAAGGGAATAAATAATCATGCTATATTGTTGAGGAATGCCCCGATTAAAACACTGGTGATTAGAAAGGAGTAGAAGTGGTATATGGAACTATTAAAAAAGAACCTAAGGAGGAAAGGTGTGTGGAAGTAAAAACTCTTATTTCTCATGTTAGTAAGAATGACACAAGGATTATTTATAGTGAATGCTCACATCACATGACTAGTCAAATTAGTAAGTTTAATAAACTTGAGGCATATGATGGTGAAATTATTAAATTAGGGAGTGATGTCTATTCTCTAGTGTAGAGACTGATCAGTTATCAAGTGGGAGATTGCTATTTTGTGGTGACTGATAAGGGAAGTAATGTACATACTTCCAAAAAAATATTTGGCCCTATTTTATCAAGATTTTGGGCCGACATGTAATTATTTAATTATAACCCTAAAGTAGTTAAGGTTAGGGTTGTTTCATAAGATGATGCAAATATTGGTTCTTGCAGCAGTATTGAGCTATAAGGGAGAATTGGTTCTTGTGGTGGTATTGAGTTGTAAGGGATTATAGATTGTAATCAACTTGTAATCACTAGATTGTATAAATATTGGACTTGCTATTTGGTGGACATAGCCTAGGGTTTGGCTGAACCATGTTTAATCCTGGTGTCTTGTGTTCTTTTTTGTGTGATCTATTATTTTCTAATATTGTTTATTTTTTCATATAATTGTTGCTTTATTTTGAGGTTTAATCCTAACAAGTGGTATCAGAGCGAGGTTGTTTTTTTCAATTATTCTCTACAGTAAAGTCTCATGGTTGAGTGGGAGTCTTACGGTTGAGTGAGAGTGATGGAAGACAAGCGTAGGCTTAGGGTTGATAAATTTAATGGGAAAAAATTATAGTTATGGAAAATGCAAAGGAGGACTATCTTTATGAGAAGGATTTATGGAAGCTGTTGGAAGGAAAAACCAAGAATCAAGGATCTATGTCAAATGATGAATGAGATCTTTTAGATAGGAAGGAACTTGGAAGAATTTGATTATGCCCAACATCATTAATGACATTTAATATAACAAAAGAAAAGATGACAGAGGAGTTGATGGAAACCCTAAAGAAATTGTATGAAAAGCTCTCTGCTTTAAACAAGGTATTTCTCATGAAGCATTTATTTAATATGAAAATGATAGAAGGTGGATCTATTGTGGATTATTTAAATGAGTTTAATGCTTTTACTAGTCAGTTATCTTCTGTGGGTATTAATTTTGATGAAAAAATTAGGGTTCTCTTGATTTTGCATTCTTTGCCTGAAAGTTGGAATGGCATGTTAATGGTTGTGAGTAATTTTGTTTCTAGATCTAGTACCCTAAAATATGATGATGTGATCAGTGTTATTTTGAGGGAGGAAACTTGTAGGAAAACCTCAAGTAGATCTTCGAATGAGAGAGGAAGTAATTCTAAAAACCATGGGAAATCAAGATGAAAGTCATAGGGGAGGAGGTCTCAACCAAGACGACCAAATGATTGCTGGTACTATGGTAATATAGTGCATAAAAGGAAAGATTGTTGGACTTAAAAGAAAAATGAAAGAGATAAACTAGATGGAGACAAGGAGGAAAATGTGGTAAGTAACAAATTTGAAGAGGATGCTTTGCTTCTATCTTTAGAAAGTGTTGGTGGTTCATGGGTTTTTTATTCTGGTGGTTCATTTCATGCTAGACCTCATAGAGGTTATTTCATTGATTATGTCTAAGGGGATTTTGGACATGTTTATTTGGGGGATACTAAACCCTATTAGATTGTTGGAAAGGAAAAAGTTAAGATTAAGATGTAGAATGGTAATCATTCGATACTACATGATGTAAAACATGTTCCAAGGTTGAGTAATAATTTAATTTTAGCAGGGCAACTTGGTGATGAGAGTTGCGTGGTTACTTTTAATGATAAAAATTGGAAGGTTTCAAAAGGTTCTCTTGTAGTAGCAAAAGATGTGAGGGTAGGCACCTTATATCTTTTTACAAGTCATATTGTCTCTTCTACTTTGATTGTTTCAGAGAAAAATGATTGTTTGGGAACAATTGCTATAGTTGAGAAGGGAGAACAAATAGCTACTACAAATTTTCATAGAGCACCGTGGCACAATATACTTGGGCACATGAGTGAGAAAGTGAAATGTCCCTTTACTGATTTTGTATGATATTTCCAACCTCTAATCAGATCTTTAAGATCAAACAACTAATATCACAAAGATCCACCAAATTTCTCAAGAAACCCCAAATCGGGTATGCTGAAAATAGTGCCAAAAGCTTCACAACTTCACCTATTATTAATAAATCTGAAAATGGACATTTTTCAAGAAATTTCAGTAGCATAACAGCCTAAAAAATGACATTTCCAGATCCATATGGCCTTTACACAATAGTTCACAAATGTAGGACAAAAACTATGCTCATTGGGCTCCCAAAATTAACACAAAAATGCTCGGAAACACCACAAAAACACTAATAATCTATCTCAGAAGTTTAATCAAATCCCAATACATATATTCAAATCTATTTTAACACCTTAAAGTTTGACATAAAGCAGCAACCCAAACTGATATGAAATACTCAACTGTAAACACCAAACTCATACAAAAAACACACCCGAAAACCCACAAATCTGCACTATTCAGCACAAAGGAAAACTCTGTATGAGCATGCACATGGAATGGCTTCAAACTCCCATCCTTAGCCTTCTTGGAAACCTGCAAACTCCCATTCTTGGGTCTCCCTGGAAACCTGCAAACTCCCGTTCTTGGGTCTCCTTCTCCACAGGTTTGGCAGCCTCTGAAGAATAACAAAGAATGAGCAAAAATCAAGTTCTGGAATTTGCCCAAAATGCCTCCAACCCCTTAAAAGAGGGCATAATTGTAACTCACATCCAAGATAGGTTAATGAAACATATTTTAATAATAATTTTCATTTATTAGTCCAACGGTTTCCAAAGATTAACCCCCTTTTTTTGAAACTTCACTTTCTTGGGCCTGCCTGCTTTAGCAAAGATTATTATGTTTTAATTATTTAAAAAGGGGACATGACAAGTCCTTCCCTCCCAAACATTTCTTGTCCTCAAGCAATGGCTGAACAATAAACCAATCAATCCACCTGGATCCCAAATGTAGTCATGAACTATACTACTACCAATTAACACAGGCTCCTGCAATATCCTCTGCAATATGACAAAGAGGAATCCATAATCAAACTGACAATTATAGCTCAACAAAACTCCAAAATCACCACTTCCATAGTCAAAAACCCATGAGATACAAACTCTTAGAACATCAGAACCCAAGTAAAGTGGACAAATCAAACTACCAACATAGTAAATACCATCAACGCATCCCACTGGCCTATACAAAATGTACAATCCAACTCTGCAACAATGGTGAATGCTCTTGAATGAAACTGTACCAAGTATGGAGAATCCACACACTGTACAACTCCTGCAGTCAACACAACTCTGCAAATCACTGGCCACTATCTCATAACCATAACTCCCATGCACTACTGATGGTGAAAAGACATTACAAGATAAAGAGTAAGAAATGGAATCCAAACCAAATTTTTCTACCATCAACTCCTCAAAACAAGGATCAAATGCTAATTGATGTACATACCCTGCAATATAATGTTGATTAAAAAAACCAACCTCAGTCAACAGCTCACCATGAACAAGTGATACAACCCATTGTGATTGATCACTAGCTAAGTCAGGAGATGTCATAGCCAAAGGAGTAGAATCAATAACAACACCCACTGAAGCATCACTCCCAAAATCCTACTCTAAGTCACATATTATCAAGCTGTCAATTGCAGAACCTATCACCATGTCATGCCCATCACAACTCTCATCTTGAGGCATCAAACTGTCCCATAACTGATGATAAGCACTAGGAACCAAAGTACATCTCTATATCATCATCTCATCAACATGGTCATCAAAGGTAAATTGATGAGCGTACCTCATAGTGTAATGCCGATAGAATTTGCCAATCTCAGTCAATGGCTCAGATTGTAATCTAGATGAAACTAACTGCAATTGATCATTAGCCATGTTGGAATTGACTACTACCTCTAAAGATATCACCAAGGGAGTAGTATTACTAGCAGGAACCATGCCAACTGCGGACTCACCAACATCACACATGATCTTTGATACATCTCTAGTCTCTGTGCCATTAATACTAGAGGCCACCACCATGTCAGGCATACAACAATCTGCTACAAAACCCAACTCAACTGAACCTAACTCTAGTGGGAATGAACCTGATATGCCAATGTTAGTATCAAGGATGGATGCATCCCCATCTCCACTATCTTTGACAATCTCGGCCATGGACATCCTCGAATCACCAAACACCACAGCTTGTGACTATATAGAATCAGGTAAAGACTGTAGTAGCTCTAACTCCATGGTCACCTTAGCCAAATGAAACTATGACTCCTTGAAAGCCAGCTGTGTACTCTCAAGAATCTCAGAAGTCACCTCAAGCTACTCAGTAAGCTCACTCACCTCATCTTCCTTGGCCAACAATGCATCATATGTTGTACTTCCCAACTCCGTAAGATAATCTATGTTAGCTACCAACTGCATCTAATTCTGTCTCAAAATTTGAACAGCCTCCCATAAAGAGTGGATCTCTGTCAAGGAAAGATAACTGCCTTCCTGCTCATCACTAGTAGGAGAACTCCATCCATAAACTGCTAACAACTGACGAGTAGCATCAAAATGCTGGCAAGTGATAGCAATGTCTCAGTCACTAACTCTCAACTGATTAGACACATGATGGCACTGGCTTGACTGTCTCCTACAAACCTCCTCTGATGCACTGTCTAAAGGAGTATCCTCAAAGTTACTAGTCTGTAGAGTATTACCATCCATATCCTGTGAATCAAATCTAAAGCTCATATCAACATAGAGAGTATCAAAAACATTAGCACTACTGTCCATCTCCTCTGTACCTAAGGAAACTAAGTATTTAAAACTGCCCACTGCATCCTCCTAGATTTCATCAATGCCAATATGATCCTGGGACTCATCTATACACACTGCCAAATATGAAATATCATCAACACACTCCAGCAAGTATGGTCGACTAGATATATGAACAAAGCCCAACATCGATGTATAAAAACTAATACCAACATCAGACAAGATACTAGCATAAGAAAAGACAACATCATGTAATCTGGTAATCAAATCCATGATAGCACCCAAACAAACACTGCTACCAAAAAGTGTTAAAGATCTCCAGTCAACTGAATCCCAAACACCAATATAACAATCTCGAGTCCATATCCGTAAACTAGAATCAACTGGTAACTCAAGCAAACTCCTCACCTGAGTAATATGACCAATACCAACTAACTCCACATACCTTTCATGATGAGATAATGAAGTCACAATACTATCTTTGTTCACCTTCAGTTGGCTGGACAAATCATGTGAAGTACTACCAGCCTCAACCTCATGTGCTGAAGCATCTAACTGTGCCTAGTGTTCTTTCTCAACAAAGTCATGAATGCTCAATGTCTGCTTATCTCTCCTAGGTATCTCACCATCCTGCACAACAACATCCTCATAATCATCATCTGAACCCACTACACTGTAGTCAGTGCCTTTTGTAACTATACCATCCTGAATACCTGTGGCATCACCCTTTGACGACCTATAAACAATTGTCTCAATTTGAGTATCAAGTTGACCGTTACTATCAATCTGTGTAATATCCTTTCCCACCACCTCTTGTGGCAAAGTAGAATCTGAGACCTCTACTTGGCTATCAGCTAGTTTCTCAAACTCCTCATGCAAGTTCTTGGGAATTGTGTCATCTTTTCTAAGAGAAAATCTACCAAATAGAATTCCAATCAACTTATCCACTTTAGCTAGGTCGGACAACATGTCATTCATTATACGGTGGTGCTCAACCAACTGTTTAGACATGTCATGACTTATTTTCATAAGTTTATCTCGAATGTCTAAATAACCATCCTTCCTACTATTTTGACTCTGGATATCAATTGTCCAAGATCGTGTCCTCTGAGACTTTGTACTATACCTGTCCATTCTGGATAAAGTAGAGTGTAACCCCAATAGGATATAACTTCTTCAAACACCAAGAAATAACATGCAAATGATTAGAAGTAGCATGCAACCATAGATTTTGACATGAAACTAATTAGAAGCAACATGCAACCACCAAATTATGACATGCAAGATCTGGGTAGTTGTCAAAACTGACATGCAAGATCTGGGTAGTTGTCAAAACTGACATGCAAGATTTGGGTAGTTGTCAAAACTGACATGCAAACTTCTACAACCACCAAATTCACCAAGAACTAACATGCAAATGATTAGAAGTAGCATGCAACCATAAATTTTGACATGCAGCTGATTAGAAGAAACATGCAACCATAAATTATGACATGCAAGATTTGGGTAGTTCTCAAAACTGACATGCAAACTTCTACAAACCCTCAGGCTGGCAGGATCATGGCTCTGATAGCACTAAAATGTCCCTTTACTGATTTTTTATGATATTTCCAACCTCTAATCAGATTTTTAAGATCAAACAACTAATATCACAAAGATCCACCAAATTTCTCAAGAAACCCCAAATCGGGTATGCTGAAAATAGTGCCAAAAGCTTCACAACTTCACAAATTATTAATAAATCTAAAAATGGACATTTTTACAGAAATTTCAGTAGCATAACATCCTAAAAAATAAAATTTCCAGATCCGTATGTCCTTTACACAATAGTTCACAAATGTAGGACAAAAACTATGCTCATCGGGCTCCCGAAATTAACACAAAAATGCTCGAAAACACCACAAAAACACTAATAATCTATCTCAGAAGTTTAATCACGTCCCAATACATATATTCAAATATATTTTAACACCTTAAAGTCTGACATAAAGCAGCAACCCAAACTGATATGAAATACTCAATTGTAAACACCAAACTCATACAAAAAATACACCTGAAAACCCACAAATCTGCACTGTTCAGCACAAAGGCAAACTCTGTATGAGCATGCACATGGAATGGCTTCAAACTCCCATCCTTAGCCTTCTTGGAAACCTGCAAAATCCTATTCTTGGGTCTCCTTGGAAACCTGCAAACTCTCGTTCTTGGGTCTCCTTCTCCACAGGTTTGGCAGCCTCTGAAGAATAACAAAGAATGAGCAAAAATCAAGTTTTGGAATCTGCCCAAAATGCCTCCAAACCCCCTTAAAAGAGGGCATAACTGTAACTCACTTCCAAGAGAGGTTAATGAAACATATTTTAATAATAATTTTTGTTTATTAGTCCAATGATTTCCAAAGATTAACCCCCTTTTTCCGAAACTTCACTTTCTTGGGCCTGCTTGCCTTAGCAAAGATTATTATTTTTTAATTATTTAAAAAGGGGGCATGACAGAAAGGTATGAAATTACTTCACTCAAAGAAAGTTTTACTAGCTTTGAAATGTATTATTATAGATTTATGTGAACATTGTGTGTATGGAAAACAAAAGAGAGTGAGTTTTGTGAATACTGAGAAGAAAAATTAAAAGGAGAAATTAGAGCTTGTGCATACTGATGTATGGGGACCAGCTCAAGTATCTTCCCTTGGTGACTCTCATTATTATGTTACATTTATTGATGATGTAACTCAAAAGGTATGGGTTTATTTCCTTAGACATAAATCTGATGTATTTTAAACTTTTGAGAAATGGAAATGCTTGGTTGAAAATGAAACTGGTAAGAAATTAAAATATCTCAGATCTGATAATGGCGATGAGTATTGCAGTCATGAATTTGAAGATAATTTTTTCACTAATGGTATTCATAGATAGAAAATTGTTCCAAGGACTCCATAGGAAAATGGAGTGGTTGAACACATGAACATGACTATAATGGAGTGTTCAAGGAGCATGAGGTTGCATGTTAGGTTACCCTAAAACATGTGGGTGAAGGCTATCAATAGTACTATATATTTGATTAATAGAGGTCCCTCTACTCCTTTGAGCTATGGTACTCCAAAGGAAGAATGAACTAGTAAGAAGATGAGTTATTCTTTTCTCAAAACATTTGGTTGTGAAGCATTTGCTCATATAGATTCTAAAAACAGACACAAGCTAGAAGCTAAGTCAAAGAAATGTGCATTTGTTGGATATGGCATTAATGAATTTGGTTATAGGCTTTGGGATTTTGAAAATCACAAAATTGTAAGAAGTAGGGATGTCATATTCAATAAGAAAGTGTTGTAAAAATATTTTTTGTAGCAACATAAGAAGAAAGAAGATGATTATGTAGTGCTGGATTATACTCCAAAAGATGATGTTCCAGAAATTCTTCATGATTTGCAACCGCAACAAAAATACCACATAGACTAGTGAATGTTAGATGGTCAACAAAGATAAGTAGACATCCCAAAAGATTTTCTCCCTATTTGTATTCTATTTTAATAACAGATGCTAGTGAACCTGAATGTTATGATGAAGGTGTGTGGGTGGATACTAAGATTTAGTGGGAGTCTACAATGAAATATGAAATGGACTCTTTGCTGAAAAATAAGACATGGGACATATGTAAGCTGCCTGCAGGTAAAAGATCTTTATAGAATAAGTGGGTTTACAGATTGAAAGAAGAGGAAGGAGGTAAGAGAAGAGTTAAATCTAAGTTAGTTGTAAAAGGATTTGCACAAAAAAATGCATCAATTTTGATAAGATATTTTCTCCTGTTGTTAAAATAACTTCTATATGTACTATTTTAATTATTGTGGCCACTAAAGATTTGCACTTGGAGAAGCTTGATGTCAAAATAGCCTTCCTTCATGGTGATTTGGATGAAGAGATATATATGGCTTAGCCATAGGGATTTGAGGTCAAAGGTAAGGAGAACTTAGAGTGCAAATTGAAAAAAACTTTATATGGCTTAAAACAAGCACCTCGACAATGGTATCTAAAATTTGACAGGTTTATGCATGAGCATGGATATAGTAGGTGTCATTCAGATCATTGTGTTTACTTTAAGATGTTGGATGATGATAGCTATATTGTTTTATGTTTATATGTTGATGATATGCTTTTAGTTGGGTCTAACATGGATCATATTAAAGGGTTGAAATGCCAGTTAGCAAATGCCTTGATTATGAAGGATTTGGGGGCAGAAAAACAAATCCTTGGTATGAAGATTTGCAGAGATAGGAAGAATAGAAAAATGATGTTATCTTAGGCTGATTATGTTGAGAATGTGTTGCAATGTTTCTCTATGTAGAATGCTAAAGCTGTCAGCACACCTTTACCTAGTGATTTGAAGTTGACTAAGGAGATGTGTCCCAAGACACAAGAAGAGGAGGATAAGATGTTTAAGGTACCATATGCTTTAGCTGTAGGAAAGTTGATGTATTCTATGATATGTACTCAGCCAAATATTCCACATGTAGTGGGAGTCGTCAGCAAGTATATGAGTCATCTAGGAATTGAGCATTGGAATGCGGTCAACTAGATTCTTTGATATTTGAGAGGAACATCCAATAAGTGTTTACATTTTTGGGGATCTACTATTGATTTATAGGTCTATGTTGACTTATATTTCATAGGGGATATTGATACCAGGTGGAGTACTATAGGTTATGTATTTACTCTTGGCGGGGAAGTTGTGAGGTAGGTTTCTAGGTTACAGAAGGTAAATGCTTTATCCACTATAGAGGAAGAGTATATTGCTGGTACAAAGGTAGCTAAGGAGATGATATGGCTTCAGTTCTTCTTGGAAGAATTGGGACACCCTCAGAGGGATGATTATTTTTTTACAAATAGTAAGAGTGTCATTCATCTTGTGAAGAGTTCTACTTTGCATTAAAAAACAAAGCACATATAGTTGCAGTACCATTTCATTTGCTCTATTTCAGATGATGGACAATTAAAGTTGGACAAGATACATATAGATGAAAATCTAGCAAATATGCTTACAAAGGTAGTGACAAGGGTGAAGCTTAATTCCTCTTCAATGTTAGTTGGTCTTCTAGACTGAAGAGGTATACAAGAACAACACAGTCCAGGGTGCTTTGATCCAATGGGAGCCCCTTGTGGTAGTAGTATTGCTAAAGGATTAGTCTCCAAGTGGGATATTGTTTTCTAGTGTGGAGTTTGATCAGTCCTCAAGTGGGAGATTGTTAGTTTGTGGTGATTGATCAGGGAAGTATTGTACATACTTCAAAAAATAAAATTGGACCCTATTTTATCAGGATTTTGGGCCGACATGTAATTATTTAATTATAACCCTAAATAAGTTTACTACTTGTATAAAAGGGCTTATGGTTAGGGTTGTTTCATAAGGTGATGCATAAATTGGTTCTTGCAATGATATTGAGCTGTAAGGGAAAATTGGTTCTTGTGGTGGTATCGAGCTGTAATGGATTATAGATTGTAATTAGGTTGAATTATTGGATCGTAAAAATATTGGACTTGCTATTTGGTGGACGTAGCCTAGGATTTGGGTGAATCTTATAAAATCTTGGTGTCTTGTATTTTTTTATATGTGATCTATTATATTTTGATATTGTTTATTTTTTCATGTAATTGTTATTTCTGTCTGAGGTTTAATCCTAACAATGTCCCATGTAATATGAAAGGTAGAGGTTTATTGATGTTAAATGATACAATAAGATATGATGATGCATATTGGGTCCAATAACTAAAATACAATCTATTGAGTTTTTCTCAGTTGAATAATAGTGGACACAAGCTAGAATTTTAGTCCAAGAAAGTAAAGATCTATGATGATGATGATGGAAATCTAATTGGTACTTGTGAGAAAAACAAGAGGTAATATGTTTTTTTTCCTAGATCCTATAATTGATACATGTCTATTTCCAAAATTTGAAGATTTGTGGTTGTGGCCTAAAAGAGTATGTCATGTTAACTTTGAGAATGTGGTCAAAGTTAGTAGAAAGAGGAGAGTGAGGGGCTTAAAAAATCTACATCAACCTTATATTTCTAAATGCAAACCATGTTAGCTCTGTAAGATGCAAAAGTCTAATTTTTCAAGAGAGACACATGCTTCTACTGATATTATAGAATTAGTCTAGACTAATTTATGTGGACCAATGAGAGTTGAAAGCTATTATGGAGATAAATATTTCATATTATTTTTTGACGATTATTTGAGGATGTTGACTATCATATTTATAAAGTTCAAATCATACACTTTTGATATGTTCAAGTGGTATATAGATATAGTTGAGAAAGAAACTAGTAAACTGTTAAAATATTTGAGATCTAATATAGGCTATGAGTTTATGTCTATTGAATTCACTAAAATTTGTGTTGAGCATGGAATTAAGAGATGGATATCTACATTGAGGGCACCATGATAAAATGAGATTATTGAGAGAAGGAATATATTTATTGTTGATTGTGCTAGAACACTACTAAGTGAAAAAGAAGTTGCACAAATATTCTAGAGAGAAACCATAAGAACTATAGTATATACTCTCAATCAAGTTTAGTTGAAGAAAGGAATAGATGTATGTTATTTCAAGATACTTTGGAATATATATTATAATCATAAAGATGCAAAGAATTGAAAATTTTATTCTAAAGGTGATCAAGGTATATTCATTGGTTACTCCACTAAGGTAAAGGCTTGCAAGTGCTTGAATAAATCTACTAAAAAAATGATTAAAAGTTCCAATGGTAGAATTGATGAGTTTATAGATAAGAAGGATAAAGTGATAAAAAATGAATCTGATGATTACAACAAGTTTGTTTATGTGTATGAAGATGTAGTCGGTGTAATTCTCAAGAAACAACATAGAGCTACCAAGAAATAGCTTGCATTACCCAAGCCATAGAGAGAAAAACTAAGTGAAGATAATGCCAGAGATCATGAAACTGAACCTTTACTAGCAAAGTATGTTCAAAGGAACCATTCACCTAAACAAATCATTACAGAAAAAACTAGTGCAGTTTGGACAAGAAGAAAATATAAGGATAATGCATAATTGATTACCAAATTTGATTTGAGAATTATAAAATAAGCAATTGATAATGAGGATTGGATTAATGTTGTGAATGAAGAGATAGATTATGTAGTTCCTAACGCTATTTTACTTTCCATACAATATATTGTTAAACTCTTTCAGGCCAACTTTTATGGTTATGTGTTATGATTTAGTTGTATTTGGTTACAAAATTTGATTGATCTTATTTCATACTTAGATTATATATTTGATGTGCTACTTGATACCCAATTATTTGATGTCTTCATGGTTATCTTCTTGATGATGATGCTTTGTAAGTTTCATATAGTGATTTCAATTGTGTCAAGATGATAGTTAGATAGATGATTTATATAGAATTTTTATGATTACTTACTGCATACTTGCATGTGTATGGTGTCCATGTATGTTTTACTATGTGATTGATGTTTTCGATTTACTTGAGGGAGGGGGTGGTAGTCACCTACTAGTCAAGATCTACACAATGTATCACTCTTCACCATTGCATGTTTAGTTTATATATATATATATATATATATATATATGTATGTATATATATATATATATATATATATATATATATATATATATATATATATATATATGTATGTATATATATATATATATGTATGTATATATATATATATATGTATGTATATACATATATACATATATGTATATATATGTATGTATATATGTATATATATGTGTATATATATATACATATATATAGATATATGTATATATATGTATATATATACATATATAAACATATATGTATATATATGTAGATATATATACATATATATACATATGTATACGTATACATATGTACATATGTACATATGTATACATATACATATGTACATATATATATACATATATATACATATGTATATATATATATATATATACATATACATATACATATGTATATATACATGCATATGTACATGTTCAACAATTATTCAAATCGTACATAATAGACATTGACTTCCTTCAAAATGAGTGTGCCCTATCATAGTATCTTAATGGTAAAGAGCGGAGATAGTTCTCCAGTCCAAATCCTAAACCTAAGCCAATTGTCATAAAATATAGGACAAGTATATGAGTTATTTACCTTTCTGAATTTGTCAAGTGATGTGAACCAGAGATTTTTACCCTTAAGTTTGAATTCATACTTTTTCCTTTGGATGGATTTTCATAATGAGTTTGTGAGTCTGCTATGGTTTTTGGTTTTAATTAAATCAAACAAAGATAGATTAAACAAAATTTATATAATAAAAAATCAAATTTTAATTATATTCAATTAATTGCAAAATTAATTAAATGGAGGAATTAAATTTAACTATTTAATTAAAAGGCCAAAGTTGGCATAATTAAATTTATTAATAATTAATTTAGAATGTTTATTTTAACAATGAACTTTAAATTTTATTATTAGTTAAATTAATAAATATACCTTCTAAATTCATCTTATTATCTAATAAAAACAAAGTTAGAATAATTTGAAAAAATATTATTATAATTAAAAAGACAAAAGTATGCACAAATAATTAAATAAATTTAAAAAATCAAAGAAAAAGCTTTTGTGTGTTTGTAAAACTAAAACACTAGGTTGATAAATTCTTTATTAGGAGATTAGAGCTCATTTCTCCATGCACAGGTTTGGAGAAGCTGCAACTACTTTGGTAGGAGAATTTTCTGGTTGGCTTTTGGAGACGCAAAATTGGTAGACACAAGGCTTCATCAAATTCTATTAGCATCATACTGAGGTAGCAATCTCTACAATTCCTTTATGAAATTCCTTCTAGAATTCTTCTATATTCTTCATCCTTGGAAAACAAGAAATTGTTTGTGTTAGATCTGAGAATTTTTCATATTATTTTGTCTCCATAAAATCATAGGAAAATATAAAATCTTGATTTAAAACAAAAGGGTTTATCTTTGATTTGAGAATATATGTGAGATCTATAATTTAGAAACCCTCATTAGGAGAATTGCATTTAGAATGCAAAAATTGAAGACTAGGGTTTGGATGAAATCTAATATTCTATAAATTTACAATTTGATTTGAGAAACCAATTTATCTTTGATTTAACAAAAAGGAGGGATTCTTGGAAACCTTAATAGTCTATGTCTATACTGGAGAGAAATTAGATATATAAAATTTAACTTAATTTAACAAAATGTAATTTAAAATTAAATTAAATTAATGTAGAGGTGGGCCATTACCCCCAGCCCCCATTTCTCCCTCACCCATGGTGGCCTGAACTATTGATTGAATTTTAAAGCTTTGTACAATAGACTCTGCCACCGCAGGCCTAAGTCAACAAAGTTTTCGCAACAACTTTTAAGCCTTCATGCTTTAAAAAAGGCAAGCCTTTTCTTTTTTATGGGTTTTTTGATATATATATTTTTATCAAATTTTAATTTCTAATTAATTTTAAAATTATATATATGTGTATGTATGTATGTATGTACATATATATATTTATAATTTAGTTATGTTTAAATTAAATTAAAATTTTAAATTGTAGATTAATTATTATTTTTAAAAATAAAATTTAATAATTAATAAATATAATGATTATTTAAATTTTATAGTGGGTATTTTAAAATATTTATAGTTGGGTTTTATTGGTAAGTTTAGTAGAAAGATATTATTTGTATAGATTATCAATAGACTGATATCATCACATATTATTTTGAAAACACACATAATCAAAATACAAACATGAGATGTTTAGTTTGATCTAACCAACTTGGAAATATTTATCAACTTAGATTATTTTGAAAATGATAATTTGGACCTTTTCTCCAACCAAAACTTTAAAAAATTATTATGGAAACCAAAATGCTTAAATAACTACTCTTGTTGTTATTGCATGGTGAGATATTATGTTTTAATTCATGGTGGGTTTTGGGAAGACCTATATTTTGACTTGTTAGGTATGTTTACTAGAATCTTGGGAGGTGTTTGATTTATGATGTTGTTATGTAATGTCATGATTTTTGGGATTTAACCTTTTTTATTAGTATTATTGTGATTTTTAGTTGCTTGTATAGGAATGATGTGGCCATTGTGATTTATCCTAGATAGGCTGCTTGGGTAACCCATTGCAAGTTGTATTAATAAGTTATAATATTTCATTAAATGGGTTCAAATGAAAATTAACAAGAGTCGGTGAATTACCTCACCCATGCCTTAAGTGCTAGTATAGGATAGGATGGGAGTAGAGATAATGTTTGGTTGCAACCTTGCCAAATTAGTATGTCTTTTTTGTAAGAAATGATACTAATATCACATAGAGTCACTAGGGGGCCAAAGTCTAGATGGTCTTCTAGGGTAACCTTAGAGTTGGCTAGAATGTGATGAAACTTTGACACTTACATACTATGTTTCCTACATGGCTTTTTCTCCTTTAGAATTAGATTTTACTTGTGTACTTGGTATCTTTGAGATAGATTTCTATCAGGATTCCTTGACCTAGGTTCTTGTTCTAACTTTTGGATGGTTATCTATTTGGGACGTGAGATTATCTCCTTAGCATGGTGGGAGTGGGCCATTTAGGTCCCATGAGGTCGAGTGGTAGTGTTTCTATTACCATTTAGATTTGAGAGCTAGATGTCATTGCTGGATGTATTTGTGTAGTTGATTTGATTATTCTAATCTTGTGATTATTTTCTATGGTCACATTCAAATTTTGTACTTTGATTTGTGAGGTCCTATGAGATATTGTATCTTATTAAGATGTATATATTATTTTAGAATTTTATATCTTGTACAAAGGATGATTATGCATGTTTGTTATGTGATGTGGCATGTTATGTACTTGCATAGTATTTGATTTGATTTCATGCTTATAGTTTTTCTATGATGTGGACTTTGTTTACTTATAAGATTTAATCTTAAGAAACCTTATGTATGTGATTTAACATCATGGAACCCTTTAGAGATGTAACTATTATTGTTTTTTTTATGTATGTATGTGAGTTATTGATTCCTCTAGTTTATCTCTTGTTAAAATATTTCAAAAAAAAATGTTTAACAAACTTAGTGACATAATAAATTAATTTCTTTTGGGTTCCCTAATGAGGTGTTACATCTGGTATTAGAGCTTGAGCTACTTCATTGGGAGCTTTGGGCATATTGGAATGTTACTAGATGATAACAAGTTAACTTAAACAAAACTTAAAAAACTATATGTATCCATTACAACTTTAAAACCTTGAACTTCAAGCTCAAATACTTAAACATAGAAAAGGAAAAATTGGAATAAATCTTGATTTGATTTTGAAAACACATTTCTAATGATTATGCTTTACTATAGTATGCCTTTGTTAATTTTTGTGGATTTTTGTTATTCTTACTTGGATGTTTTAGGAGGATGGTGTGTTGGACTAGACCAATTGTGAGAGGCCATATCCCAAGTCAATGTAGAGGCCATGCATGAGGTGGAGATATCAGCTTGCATTGGACTAGTCATGAGAGTCTAGTTTAGGAAGTGAATAGGGAGAAGAAAAATTGAGAGCAACATGTTGATTCAGAAGAGATAAATTTGAGGCAGATGATGAGGATTAGTCTAGAGTGCCTACCCCCTCCAAAGGGTATTGATCAAGAGGGATCACATGATGACAAAAATGAGAAGGCATAGAGATCCAAGAATCCTCAAGGAGAACCCCATGGTGATAGATAGAGACTAGCCAAGGCCACATAAATGAGGGAACTACAATGGTCCAAGATCAAACCTTTCACTAGGGTAGGTACTAGTTATGTTGTAGAGAAATGGTTGATCACCTTGGGCATATGTTTCATGATGCAAGACTTTGAATCCAATGAAAAACCAAGATATTTAATCACACATTTGGAAATATTTGTTGCCACATGGTAGAATATTGAGGAAATGAAGCTAGGTGTGGACATGAATATTGCTACTTAGGAGTTATTGCTTGAAAACTTTTGTGATCACTTCTTTCTAGAACAATGGTACCAAAAGAAGGTAGATGAGTTTTATAATATGAGACAATATACCATGACTGTAGTGGAACTTATGAGTGAAATTTTTATGATCTCATGCCATATGTAGGAATCAACAATATTTCATGACCGATGGTACACCATTTCATTGGGGGTGTAAAGATATTCCAACCTAAGTCTCTTAAGGACGTAATTTATTAGGCTATTCTTGTGGAGAAGAATTTTACTTTGGGACATGGTAGTTTTGTGGGGGTACCTTCCAATGGAAATGCACCATCAGGGTCCTAGGGTACACAAAACTAGGGAACATTCAATAATAGGAAGCCTCCTTACTCCAAAGGCAAACAGGGTTAGCCACAACAACAACAATAGAAGGGATCTTATTGTCTAGCATAGAGTGGTTGTGATGGTTCCAATTCTTAGAACTTTTGAAGCCCCCAGTGCAATAGGTTAATTAGTATAGTTAGCCTACATAGAGTAACCACTCCTCTTCCAGCAAAGACAATTATTAGTAGTCCAGTACATCTCTAGCAAGCAGAGGTTTTGGAAAAATTACATGGTATTTATCATGTGGATAGTTTAGGCATATTGTAGCCAGCTTCCCACAATGTACATCCCAATACTTGGGATTAAGGCCAATAACATGTGAGCATATAATTGGTGACACTAGGAGATGACATAGAGTTTTTACAGTGGTAGATCATTGCTAGGTAGATCACCAGGGTATTATAGTTGAGACTATAGGAGTGATCAAGGGTACAACCCTTTCCATCTTATTTGATTTAGGAGCTATAGATTCCCTCATATCATCTTCTATATTTGTAAAGTGTGAGCTTGAGGCAATTAAGAAAGACATAGGTTGGTAGGTGAAACTAGCTTTAGGAGTTGATATACCCACAAACTCTCTAGTACAATAGTGCAAGTTGAACCTAGGAGGATTCATGACTTTAGTAGAGCTTCAAGTTATTCCCCTTGGTTCATATGACATAGTGTTGGGCATGGACTTGCTAGACTCGCATAGAGATAACATTAACTATAGGAGGAAGACTATTTAGTATAAGGATGACTAGGGTAAGGGCTCTGATATTGTAGGAATCCATAGACCCATATCCATCCAGATAATCTCTACCATGTAGCTGAAGCAGATCATCTATAAGAGATGTTAGTTGTTTTCCATTACTATGAATGAACTTGAGGAGGAAGAACCTAGATCACCCTATTCTACAAGAGTATGTTTATTTTTTCCCCTGTAAGATTCTAGGTATGCCACCTAAGAGGGACATTTATTTTTGCATCAACCTCATTCGAGGAGTGTAGCCCATATCTAGAGCTCCTTATCGAATGCCTAGTGAAGAGTTGAGTGAACTACACCTACAACTAGAGTAGCTTATTTCTAAAGGTTGTATTAGATTGAGTGTTTCTCCATGGGAAGCACTAGTTCTCTTTATAAAGAAAAATGATGGATCATTATACTTGTGCAATTACTATAGAAATTTGAACAAGATAATGATTAAGAATAGGTACCCTTTATCAAGGATCAATGACCTATTTGACCAGATAAAGGGAGCCAAAGTGTTCTCAAGATAGATATGAAGTTAGGGTACATTAAGCTATGTATTTATGATATTGATATATGTAAGCCAACCTCCTACACTTCTTGTGGACACTATGAGTTTAAAGTGATTCTATTTGGTTTGATGAATGCTCCATTAGTATTTATGTGCTTGATGAATGGAGTATTCCATTCTTACCTAGACTATTTTGTACTTGGGTTCTAGGACATATTGATATATTCTAGATTCTAGGAAGAAGACAAGGAACACCTACAATTAGTCCTTTAGTACCTTAGAGACAGTCAACTATATGCTAATTCCATGAAGTGTGATTTCTTTTAGTCTGAGGTACATTACTTGGTTGTAACCTTTCCTTGTTAGATTATCTTATCTGTAAGAAAGGATATTGATGCTACATAGAGTCACTAGGGGCCCAGAGTCTAGAGAGGCTGCCAAGGTAACCTTAGAGTTGGTTCATGTGATGACACTTGTCCACTTACATATTAGATTTCCTACATATCTATTTTGCCTCTAGAATTAGATGTTACTTGTGTACTTGGTACCTTTGAGATAGATTGCTATTAGGATTCCTTGAAAAAGATTCTTGTTATGACTTTTGGATTATTATCTATTTAGAACTTGAGATTATCCCTTCAACATAGTGGGAGTGGGCCATTTATGTTCCATGAGGTTAGATGATAGTATTTATTATACCATTGAGATCCAACAAGTGGATGTCGTTGCTAGATGTATTTGTGTAGTTGATTTTATTCTTCTAATCTTGTGATTCTATTCTATGGTAATATTCTAATTTATCATTCTTTTATTTGTGAGGCCTACAAGATGTTGGATTTTATCATGATATATATATTCTTTTATCTTTTCATACCACGTGAATTATATAGAGGATGATTATGCATTTTGTTTATGCTACATGGCATCTTATGTACTTTTATATTATTTCATTTGATTTCATACTTGTGGTCATTCTATGATGTCAACTTTGTTTATTGATAAGATTTAATCTTAATAAAGCTAATGTATGTGATTCAACATTATGGAACCATTGTGACATATTACTATTATTGTATTTCTTTGGTATGTATGTGTATTATTTCTTCTACTATGTTACCTCTTGTTGTTTTTAATCATTCAAAAAAAAATGATTAGAAAGCTTAGTGACATAATAGGTTAATTTCTTTTGGGTTCCCTAGCAAGGTTTTATAGATCATATTGAGAAAACCAATACATGGACAATAGTGCTAATCCCCATATACATGAATGTTACTAGAACAAAGTGGATATTTAGAAAGAAAATGAATCACAATGGTGAGCTAGGAAGGAAGAAAGGACATATTAAGATGTAAAGTTCATTTCCAAGAGGAAGGAATTTATTATGGTGAAACCTTTGTACGTATAGCTAGAATAGAAGGAGTCCCAAATCTGTTGGCATATGCAACTTACAAGAAATTCAAGGTATATAAATTCTATTTTTATTATGTATTTCTAAATGGAGTACTTAAAGAAGAGGAATATATAGAATAGGCATAAGCATTTTTTGATCTAGATTAGAAGCAAAAGGTTTGCAAGTTTAACAAAATGTTCTATGAACTAGAAAAAAGTACTAAGAGCATGGTATGAAAGGATGCATTGATACTTGATCAAGATTGGACTTGTGAGAATAATTGAAAATGATAATTTGCACTTGAAGGGTGAAGATAAAAATGAGGTATTGATTTCTAAAATATTTGTAGATGATATCATATTTAATTTAAATAATTTGTTGTGGAAGTCATTTTCTAGTCAAATGAGTAAGGAGTTTGACATGTCTATGTTTTGTGAAATCAAGTTTTGTTTGGTGTAGAATCTCATCAAATAAAAAATGGTATATATGTGACTCAATTTAAGTATATCAAGGATATTTTTAGTATGTTTAGTATCATTGATTCAAGGCTTGCTCATACACCTATGGTGTCTAAATTCAAATTATCTTAGGAGGACACATATGTTGAAGTGAACAAGACACAATATAGATCAATGATTGGGAAATTATTGTAAGTTGTGCATAATAGACTTGATATTGCACACACAATTGATATTATTGTAAGGTTTTCCTCTTATCCTAAGGAAAAATAGATGAATTCTATTAAAAGAATATTCAAATGACTAAAAGGAAAAAAATATTATGGATTGTGGTATAAATAAGAAGATAATTTTGAACTTAGAGTCTACACTAATGTTGATTGGGCTAGAAATGTTAATGACATGAAAAGTACAAGTGGTGAAACTTTATTTCTATGAGAAAGATTGATTACATGGTTGAGAAAGAAAAAAAGGCATATTATAGTCTATAATTGAAGCTAGGTATGTTGTTGCTACAATTAGTTGCTCAAATATTGTTTTTGATAAAGGAGTCAAGGAGAGGGCCTTGAACCAGAAGTTACAAATACAACATGGAAGATCCTAGGGAAATTACAACCAACTATAATACCAAAAAGACCACAACCAACATACAGATCACTTATAATAATAATAATGAAAAAGAAAAGGAGCATGAAAGAAGATGACACCAATCATAATAGAAACAATTAAATTGTCTGAATATTGCATCAAACTAAAACTATTGTGTAAATAAGTATTTACTATTTACACTTACTTAATTTTACTTAGGTTAATGAGTTATTTTATTATTTATTTATTAGTCACCTAGGAGTATGCGTACTCTTGTGAGTTGTCATGTTTACAACACAAGAGTTAGCACACTAATTAAGCACATGGTGTCTACAACATCTCCACTTGAGATACACATTTTCATTCTTATGCTCTCATCTAGAATGAAGGATGAGATGTGTACTTAGTTATCATGCTTATCTTATCTCTTGGTTCTTTCTAGACCCATTCTAGATGCATCTTGAGAGGCTTTTATATATAGGCTCTCCTAGTGTGTTTGTACTTAGAGAAATGTTTGAAGACATGCTTTGATATATTGCTCGTACTCTTTTTGGTCTACAGTTGTGCTTGTGTTCAAGTTTTTTGATCTTGGATGAATTTTGACCTAAGGAAAATTATTAGAAAAAAAATTAAATATCTTGCAACCACATTAGCCAATCCAAAATATAAGAATCAATTGAACTATCTGCAAATAACAATGTTGTAACAATATGAAGTCTTACACTGCATAAGTTCTTGTCATATAAAAAAATAGAGATCATAAAGTAGTGTAAGTTCATAATAACAAAGAACATATTAAACTTAATACTAATAAAAATTTTAACACCTCTACAAGAGGTTAAAAAAAATTGAAGTAGAAAGGAAAAATATACCTTTTTAATGTCATTCCAATCCTTGATTAGATGGGTGACCTCCCCTTTCGTATCACTAACATCTTTAGCCTCTTCTTCCTTGGCCTTCTCCTTACCTGTTAGGTCCACATCCTTAGTCTAGCATAGTCTAATCTTTCTAGTAACCACTCCCATAACCATTTTTTCCATAATCTCCCTTTGGATACAATAGATAGTCTCAGAAAATAACCCCATCTCATGGTGGGTTATGGCATCCTTGTATAGTTTATCTAGGTGATCAATTTTAACCTAAAGTGCATCCCATCTATTGGATAGGTTGTCCATAATTTCTTTAACCCTTAATAAAATGTCTTCCCTTTCCATGTTTCTTTCTTGCTCTTTCTTAGTATAGCCTTTTTCACCCTCAATCTTCTACTTGGACTCGATAGGATCATTTTGATTTTTAGTGACCCCTCCCAGGCCGATCCAAATAATATTATCTTGTTCAATCATATCAACATCTGAATCCTCCTCATTTTAGCTAACATCCTATGTGTCCTCATTTTCCATTTCATCCTCTGATTTAGTCTCTTCCTAGAGGAATTTGAATTCGTCCATTCTAACAAGAATTCCCTTCTTCTCAATCTTCTATTTCTTTTGTTCTTTTTTCTTTTAGATTCTTTCATGTCTCCTGTCAAAAGAGGTAGCCTCTTGTTGGTCTACTTTCTCCTTAATATTCCTATCTTTTCCTTCTTCATCCTTTATGTTTTCATTGTCAGCATCAATATTGTCTTTATGTATCTTTCTTTATTTAGGGGTGGGGCCTTCGCTTCTTCGGGGACAATTTTTTCTTTTAGAAGGGGTTTCAAGTAGTAGGGCTTCCTCTAGGGATTTTTTAGGCCACTAGAAGACATTAGTGACTCATTGGTGGTTTTTTTTCTATGTTTTAGAGTTAGAATTATCTTTGTTAGGGGTCACAATAGAGGTAGGATTTAATTCATCAATTTTCCTAGATAAGTTTGTCCCAACCAACTCTTTCCCATGGGTAAGGCACCGACTAAAAGATGGGTGATGGTCTAAAATGTAGTGGTGTAAAATAAAGATCAACACTTGATGAAGAGGAGGGTCACTACTATTATCAATGTTTCCTTTTAAGGAGGAGACTAGAAAGAATGGGACATTGATTTTTTTGCCCATGATGCAGTAAATTCAACAAGGTAACGTCATAGCCATGGTAGGGGTTAAATCTATGTTCTTGCATTAAATATTTCATAATGTAGATGTTGGAAGCATGAATGTTGATGATATTCCTATGGAGAAGTATTGTAGAAACGTTATTAGATCATTATCAACATGATATGTTGCATTCATGATTGTGTTTGTCATTAATGTCAACATAGCAGTTCTCTATGGTATCTAACAAAAGAATAGTGGTTAAGATCAAGTTAGTATGGACATATTTTTGAGTATTATCACTAGTGAGGTTAATGGGGGATACCACTAAGTGTCAAGTATATGAAGATAACCTTGAGTGCAAAAGTGATTAAGTCTGGAAGAGGTTATGCATGTTTTGGTGAAGATAATTCTGAGATAGAGTTTACAGAAGAATATTCTAGTAAACTTGTTATATCTCTTAGTAGAGTTGTTATTTAGAAAAGAAAGGTTAAAGGCATGTAGAAGACATGTTGGAGATGACTAGGCTAAGCTTTCTCATCATAATATTACACATACAAAAAGTTATTCAAGTTACAAGGTGATAGATTAATGTTACTGCTAAGTAAAACATTTTTTTAATGAGGTCCTATAATAATCAATTGAGAAGGTGCAATAGCCAACTCAAGAGACTTGTTTTATGGATTCAGTATAAAGAAAGGAAATTTTCCTTTGTTATAGAAAAAAGAACAAAGAGTTAAAAAGAGGATAAACGATATGAACATTAAGTAATCAGGTTGATATATGAAGATAAGAAAAGCATAGCGAAGTTGAAGAAAAATTATTTTTCTAGGTTTTATTTTGAGATGTGAGGTTTGGTATTTGGATTTGAGGTTTGTGACCTAGTCTACGAGTTCTAACAATGATTTTTCTAGTTGATATGATAGAGGAAAGAGGATAAAGGCACAATACACACAATTTTTCTGCAAAGAATAGTTGAGAGATGCATTAGATAGTGAAGTTTAGTGGTTTTTCCCTAGAAGCGATTTGAATGGTGGGTCCTTCTATATTTTTCAACTCCTAATAGGGTTGGCACTACTCCTAATAGGGTTGGAATCTTGTAACAAGGAATCAAAGTCTCCTAACATGGACTCATATGTTCAAAATGTTGTAATAGATTCCTTACATGTTCTATCCTTTAACAAGGAATATTTGTATTAGTACATCATCTTGTCAGTACCATCCCCATCAAGGTTTTCCCTCTGATCAATGGTTTCCCTAGTTAACAAATCTTCTTTAATTGTATATGTGTATCTTGTTATTGTTGATGTTTACTTTGATTGAATGGTTAACATTAATTAAGATTGATAAATATTTTAATTGGATAATAGATTTATGCCCCCCCACTTTAGTTATATTGGTAAACTATTATTTATAATAATAGAGGTATATAATAGCAAAATGAGGACAGGGATAAATTCAATGTCATACTAATTTTTAGCCTTCATCCATCCTACCTTCTTGTTGCCGTCGAATAATTTTTTCTTGTAATTACTGCAATTTCCCATGCTTTTCCTTTCCACCCAGTGAACTTCACACTTCAATCTAGTGGCCTCCACAATAAGCTCTGGGGTTACTATAAACTCAATGCTTCCAATAGTTACAATACCTTTATTCCAAGAGTTGGAAAACCTATAAGAGAGATTCATGAGGAAACCCCACATAGCTTTAATGTAACTAGTTAGCACTACATCTAGAAAATACTTCCAAATTTCTTTATTTTATATCAATTCTATGTTGTCTTTTGGCTCAACTTTCTTAAGCTGCCCTCTTATAATTTTTGTTTTACCCAAATCTTGGACCACATCCTCAATAGCCTTATTATCTTCTAGAGTGGTGGTGATATGATGATCTTCACATCTTTGCACTTTCTCTGTAACCAAAATTAATTTTCTATGAATGGAGAACTAAGAAACTTTGAGAATGGTGTTGTCTTTTTTGATTTTTAGCCTTAATAACTCTTGATTTTTAAAATTTGTTGGTAAATCCTTTCATGGTAAGTTGAATTCCTTATATTCACAAAATCTTCTAAACTTAGTAATCGTCCTCTTCTTAGTAATCTATTTTTCTAATTTTTGGTACATGGTTTTCTAGTCAAAAATCAAAACTTCTTTTTAGTAATGTCTTTTAGATAATAAAACTTTCCTTGAGTCAAATTAAACAAGAAGTGGATAGTTATAATAAAAATAGAATAATATAAAGAAACCTCTTTAATTCTCTTTCCTCTAAACATTTGCAATTTTATCATTAGTTAATTTAATATTGAGTTAATCCTCACAATTAACATTAGTATCCACTTTCACAATTTGACAACCCAAACCCTAATTAGACAAGTGGATAGTTATAATAAAAATAGAATAATATAAAGAAACCTCTTTAATTTTCATTTCTCTAAACATTTGCAATTTTATCATTAGTTATTTTAATATTGAGTTAATCCTCACAATTAACAATAGTATCCACTTTCATAATTTGACAATCCAAACCCCAGTTAGCAAGGAAGTTCCCTACTCTGTTTGCTTCTCTTAAAGTATGTCTAATGTTGACTTCCCTGAACATAGCTAATATTCATTTACATTCCTCCATAAGGATAAGAAATCTCTAGGGACTATTATCTTTATCCAAAAGGATATCAAAAATGATTTTTAAATCCTCTTCCATAATGAGTTTCTCAACCCTTAGTTCCTGAAGAGATTTGATTTCCTACCACATAGTCATCCCTTTAGCATATTTTTTTGAATTGATTCCTATATCTTCAAAAAAATCTTGGATCACGTCTCCTCTATTAATCATAACTAGTCCTCCTATACCACAGATACCTAGGTTAGCTTTTGAGAATTCATCCACATTGCACTTTCACCAATTTTACTATAAATGGATCAGTTTAGTTTCCTTCCTTCTCCATATATAATTTAGCCAATTTAGGTTGGTGAGGTTCTGATTGATATTACAAGTTTGTTTGATTCTAGTTTCTCATAGGGAGGATCAAATAGAGCATTAAAGGTACAAAGAAGCATTTCTATTATACTCAACTGACCTCTTTACACTGTGAAACAACTTTATAGAAGATTTACTTTTCTTGCTAAAGGTCTATTATTTTTCTCTTTCCATGGGTCCCAAGAAATAGTAGGTTGAATTTATTGCCAAAGGTTATACAAAACTAGTTGGGTCAGAGTAGAGTAATTCCAAGTGATAAGAAAATATATAACCATTTTAGGCATAATCCAAAGCGATTGGATCAATTGAAGCACTAGAATCTATAGGTCATTAGTAAAGGAGTAGCTCAAGAAAATTTGGTCTATAGATTCTTCTTCTGTTTCACATAGGATACATCAATTATTAGGGAAAAACTCATATTTAGGAAGATTATATAGTGTAAATTTTTTGTTATGAATAATTACCCACCAGAAGTAGTTAATTTTAGTAGGGGGGGTGTGGGGGGGGAGAGGGGTTTGGTTGGCTTAGGAGTCTATATGATATTCCACTTTGGATCCCTTTCCTTAATCTAGATTTTAGATAGGTAGGTAGCTCTAACAAAGAAGAAAACATTGTTGACATATCTCTAAATACACTCATATTTAGAAGTTTGGTTAAATAGTTAGGGATTCAAAAGTAGATTAGTCAATTCCTCAACTTATTGTTTTCTTATATTTAGTATTCTTGTCATTTTTCTTTGTATTTCCCAAAAATTTATAAGACCCACCCAACTAGCTCTTCCTTCTTCCTAGACCAAATAGTCTCCAACTTTCTCTCCTAAAGTTATTTTTAACCAATCTTGCATCGAGCCATTAAGTAAGAAATATTTTACTTGTCTATCTTATTTCAATAGTTTACATTAGAAAAATTTATTAGTACCATTACCTATAAATTTCTTTCTTCCCTTTCTTAAGATGTTTTTAGTTTTCTTAATGTATTTCCAAAGGTAGGAGCAACTAGTGACATTTCTTTTCTCCAACACAATACCACCAAGGGATTGATACATATACTTGGTTTGTAAGATGTTAGTCCAATATTACTTTCCTTCAATGAGTTTCCAATATATCTTAGAAATAAGGGCTCTATTCATTTACTTCAATTTCCTTAGTCCTAGACCACCTTGAGTAAGGAGTTTACAAACCATCTCTCATTTGACCAAGGACATTTTCCTTTTCTCCCCTTTGCTAGCCCAAAAAAAGTATTTTTGTATGTTTCCCATAGTTTAATCAATTCTTTGTGGCATGATACCATAGACATAACTTAAACATAGATTCTCTAGATGAAGTCCTTAATGAGTTGTAGTTTTCCCCTTTGACTAAGGAGTTTTCCTTTCCATCCTACAAGTTTTTTCTGGAATCTCTCCACAACCACATTCTAGAAGGATAAGGTAGGATTCTTAGTGGGAAAAGTTAGGCTAAGGTAGATGTCAAGGATAGAAGATACATCATAGTTAAGGGTGTCATAAATTTCATCTTGAAGGGAACAATTGATATTGAAAAAGAACAACTTAATTTTTTGGAGGTTAGTGTTTTGTCTTGAAATATTGCATAATCATTTAGAATACTTTTCCACCTTTCAACTTCCCTGTTTGAAGCTTCCCCCATACATGACAATGTCATCTATAGATTATTGGTGTGTTGAGTAAGGAAAAATAGGAGTAGCTTTGATACTTTTTAGATCTTGACTATTATTTATAATGAAAATATTTCTACCAAGAACCTTAGTGACCAAAATAGAAATATAATGGGATAAATGACCACCTTTTTTAAGGCCTATACTTGTAGAAAATGATTTAGTAGGTGATCCAATTATCATAATAGGATACTTCATAATTTTAGCACAATTAATTATCATATTAAGGAATTTCCCCTTAAGTCTAAATCTTTTTAATACTTCCTCCAAAAAGATCCATCTAACTATATCATAGGCCTTATACATGTCCATCTTGAGAACCATTCAAGGTAATGATTTTAATTCCATAGTATGGACCCATTCACAAGTGGTAATTGTTTTGCATCCTTAATATTCCTCCCTACCAAAAAACATTTTTCTTCTTTACAAACAAGTTTATTAAGGATAGGTTTGAGTATATTAACCATAACTTTATATATGATGTTATAATTAGTATTACAAAGAAAAATGGGCCTATAAGTCATGAGAAATAAAGGTTTTTAATTTCTGGGATTAAGGAAATATAGTTATTTTTCAAGTTTTTAGCAAGTTGACAAGTTCCAAAATAGTGACACACAACCTTGAGCCCACTTCGGCCACAATAGGAAGGAACCCATCTACCCAAGGGATTTAAAGGATTTGAAGGAGAAGGAAGACAGTTTCTCTTGTTCTGTAGTAAACCATCTCATAAGGTTTTGGTTATCTACTTCATGTACCAACTCCAGATACTAGTTCAATAGATTTTCAAGGTCTTCTAGAGAGCTAGCTGATCATTTGTTCATAAACTAATTTATTGTCTCTATATTTAATTCCTCTTCCTATGTCACTATCATTCTATAATATTTACTTAGAGATTTTATTTTAATCCTACATCTATGTTGTAGAGTGGATCAATGAAAAATCCTAGTATTCTTATATCCTTTAGTGAGAAATTAAATGCTAGACTTGTGGTTCTTGAAAACCTCTTCTTCTTTGGAAATAATTAACCAGTGTTCTCTCAATATTATTTAATTTCTTCCCTTTGTTGATCTTCATTTTATATTAGATGTTTTTTCCTTTCAACTAAGTTTCCAAAAAAGTTTTTGTTCTAGCTCTTAACTTTAACTTTTATCTCACTAAGTTTGGTGCAAAGGTTGATCATAGGGGAGCTAATTTCCCTAGTATTCAACCAATATTTTATTAGGTATTTAATATTAAAATGGGAGAACCACATGTTTTTAAATCTAAAGGAGGCAACCACTCTTTCCCATTTTCCATTCTAACAATACAACATTGTGGTTTGAGCTAGTTCTAGTTTTACCAATAAGGGAAAACTCATCCAGATTGTTCTAGTTACATGGAAGGGTGAGTCTATCTAATCTAGTCTATATCAACCTATAGTATTATCTCCTATTATTCCTAGTAAATTTAGAGCAAACTAGATCTAAATCAATGAGGCCTTGATTCAATAGAACTCCACAAGGTCAATCATACTTTCCAAGTAGTCTTTATTACCCTCTATCTTCTCCAAAGGCCAGAGGGAAGAGTTAAAATCCCTAGCTACCATCCATTTAGTATTATGCTTTTTTCCTCTCTATTTGGCATTTATTATTAGGAGTGGAAATGGTGCCCATATTCTAAGACCACCCAAATAAAAAATCATGACAACATAAAATTATAGAGTTAGGAGAGGAGTAGATCAAAGTACCCAAGATCTTTTTTTTTTTTATTATACCTAAACATATAGAAACCCCTTGAGAATCCATAGATATCCATTCTTTTGTATGTCAAACTTGATCAAGAACTCTATGAAAACCCTCTTGTTGCATTTTAGTTCCCTACATTAGTATCAAATCAACTTTTGTTTCTTGAAAAGCACACTTAAAGATGAGATGCTTTGTGGTACTATTCAATCCTCTCATATTCCAAGAAAATACTCTCATTAAAAAAATGGTTGGGACCAAAAATTAAAACACTAAACCAAGTTGAACTTTCAAGAACTTTCATTCCACTTTTAACCTTGTAGGACCCTGTTTTATGTTCCTTGTCTTTCCATTCACTATTGTTGGTATAATGATTAGAGGATAAGAGAGTTGGGAATTTGAAATTTTGTAAGTCACGTTGTATGTTAGTTTATCATTTTGAAAAACAATTCTATCCATAATAATACAGTTGCATTCCTCAAAAATTTATTCATTGTTTTCTATCTCCTTAACCAAGGAAGGACCATAAAGAATTTTCATGGCTCTAAGTTTCTCTCTAGATCTAAAAGTTGGTAAAAATATTCCAAGTTATATGGGGTAGATAGGGTAGTCAAGACCACATAGAGATTAAATTTAATAGCTAGTGTAGGGCTTACAAAGAAGGAGGGAGAGTCTAGGATAGAGGAAGGCATGTTAATTGGGGCCTTTCTGACTACCTCATATAGGATCTTCTACTACAACGGATTCAGAAGGGGCATAAGAGGATGCATTACCCTAAGATTCCATGAAGGGCTAATCATATAGCTAGAGGAGATCATAGGTTTGGGGCCCATAAGACCAAGAGAGGTGGGAGAGTGGCCACTACCGGTTAGGATCAAAGAGGATGGGTAGGAATTTCTTAGGTGTTTGAGCCTTCTACATTGGGTGAAATACATTTCTACATTATCATACTCTAGGGTTTGGAAAAAGGTTCCCAACTTAGTTTTGAAGGAGAAAGAGGAAGGAATAGCTTTGTTGACTTTCAAACTCATGAAAATCCTAACCAAGAGAAGCATTGATTTCTTTTGGGTGATTTTATAAATTGAGAGAATGAAAACAAAAGATTTCAGTGTGCCCATGAAGACTTCATAGTTTTAAAAATCAAGGGGATGTCCATGAAAATGAACCCATGTAGGAGCTTCAACACATTGGTTAGTTGCATGATATAGATTAGGTTTCTATTTATTAATGGAAAGTGTGCTTTTTCATTATTCCCAAGGGACTAGGGTCCATTAAGAAGAACAAAAGAAAGATCTTTAGTGTTGTATAATGAGGATAGAAAAATACCATCCAATACGATGTTAATATTGATGCTTCCTTTCATAGGAGACCGCTTCCTAAGAATTTCAATGGATGGTTTGTAGTTGAGGAAGTGCCCAACCAGAGTAGGTTCCAAGTATTAATCTATTTCATTAAGGATCACATATGGGATATTAACCATGCCACCTTTCACTAAGCAGGATTTTTTGGGAGCCAAAGGAGTCAAAGAACTAGCTTTTGCATTTGCAACCTTAGTACCAAAAATATATCCCACCTTGGGGGAGGATACTAAAGGGCCTACAATAGCAAGTGTGGTTTCCCCATTACCTATAGTTGGGGGGAGGTGAACAACCAACTGGAGGAAAGATCTCAAAGAAGGTGGACACAACTGGGGTTAAAGAAGAGGAAGATGGGGGTCATAAGAATGAAGGGAGAGGGAAATGTGGGGAAGAAAGGGAAGATATTCATGCATTATGATTAAAGATAGGAATAATGAGGAGGAAATTAGGGCCAAAGGTAGGGGAAGGTGGAAAAATAAAGAGCTCAATGTTGGGATATATTTATGTTATCTAAAGCTTTTCAAATATTGTTTGTATTATAAAATTATTACAAGGGATGAAAGAGGAAGTTACCAAGCCTATCACTATCTATTGTGATAACACAAGTTAAATAAACATATGTAAAAATTATGTCATACATGAAAAAACTAGGAATATATCTATCAATATCACTACTTGGGGGAGAATGTACAAAAGAAACAAGTGAGGCTAGAGTATGTGAAATGTAAGGAGTAAATTGCTAACATGTTCACTAAGCCATTGCCTAAGGATGATTTTTAGTATCTAATAAGTAAATTAGGGGTTCTTCCCCTATCAAACATCAACTAAGAAAGGATTCATGTTGCATCAATTATAAGATGATCACACATATAATTCTAGAGTTGATGTAAGAGTTTACTCTTTAGGGATTATTTATTGAAATTGTGAAAGTGACTATAATGATACTAATTTATACAATACATACAAGGTAAAACATATTACTATAAGTTTAAAATGGAACTTATAGTTACCTTTGGCACCATTGTCAAAAGGGGATTGATATATCGATTGAAAGAATCTATGAGTAAGTCAAAGACATAGAGTAACATGAGAAAGTAGGGGGATGAGTAAGCCAAAAGTCAAACATGAGAAGTACAAAGATTATTGTCAAAGGGGAGTTATATGAAATAAAGGATACTCAAAGGGGGATCTCTGCAAGATGATATAATGTGATGTTGTGGAACAATTTAAAATGAAATATACCCAAAGGGGGAGAATTTGACAAAGTGGAGATGAGATGAAGAATCTAGTGGTGTATCTATTGTAACAAACCTCAATGAAGTAAGAGAGCTAAAGAGTTGTATCACTATCAATATATACATTTTATTACCTTATGATATAATATTATGTTATGTAAAATCTTATTTTATGTGTTTCTGTTAGTGCCAAAAGGGGAGGTTATTAGCACTAACTGATAATGTTGTTAATTTATATGAAGTAGTCATATCAGTTCTTATGTTATCATTAATGTCAAGCTTCAATTGGTTGGACATAATGTTAATTGAGTTGTGCCATACAATTTAATTAATGAAGAGGATTTGATTGATTAAGATTATTTTTAAAAAGTATGACAAGTTAGAGTGTTGATAAGTGTATGGTATTGAATGGGCACCTGAATGAGTTAAACTCTCACAATGTAATGTTGATTTAATTGTGTTACACTTAATCATATAATGTACTGTATAAGATCATCTATGTTCAAGAAAATAATGAATTAAGGAACACAATATTAACTAAGCTACTAAAGTTATCACTAAGCATTTATAGAAAAAGTACTGAATTTTTGTGTTTACAGAGTAATTTTAGTGTTTACTGAGCCAGGTATTAATTGAGATAGTTTTATTATTGACCAAGAATTAACAAGAAGAACAAGTTAAGAAAATATTTAATTTGAGGCTCATATTTGATGAAAATTATGAATTTTTGAGAAGTTTATATTCAGGGGGGAAATGCCATCAATGATAAACAATGCAAGCAAGGCTAAGGAAGTTTAATAATCTCTCCCTAAGCCATAAAGAAGGGTTTTAATGAATAACTCTTGACAATCCATAAATTTGATTAGAAAATCCTAAAGTTAGTTAAAAGGATGCCTATACAAAATCTAGAAACTCGTCAAGGAAATGAAAACAAGACATATAATAGGTATAGATCTAAAATAAACTCAAATAGCCCAATAAAGATGTAAATTAGATGTATGCTAAGAGGGAAAATAAAAGATAAGGTATTCACCTTGAAATGAAAAGAGGAAGATGTATTTTTTATCCAAAACATGTAAATTTGATATATTTTAAACTTCTCATCACAAACCTTAGAAAAATTGATAAAAGGAAAAAAAAAACCTAGAAATCTCCCTAGAATCTAAGATTGAAGGACTAGGTTGACTTGGGAAGATTTCCTAGGACCAAGTTGATGTAGTCTAAAGACCTAAAATTGATGAACCCAAAAAGCTTTTGGATAGTAGGTTCCAAATCTGTAATTCTTCTCACTCCCATCTACTAATCTATAAAAAAATTGTTTATGTTTGTAGCTATAAAGGGGTTTTCCTTAGTCAACTCCCTTTTTGCTGATTTCTACATCCATGAATAGCCATTAATAATTTTTTTGTATGTATGTGTGTATATGCATAACCCTAGATTTGTAGCTCTAGAATGTAAAAATTCTAAGAATCTACTCTTAGAGTGAAACCCTAGCATGTAAGTGTGCATGTATATAAAATATATTTAAATAAATGAAGGTGCCAATAATTATATGTGAAGCATGATTTAGAAATCATATCATGCTCCCAAAGCTTAGAGTATGCTAACCATCTTTGAGATTCCATTGCCACTCCATATTTTATATATTCATCTTTGAATGTTTGAATGGAGAATAATAGTGTCTCTTGTAATGAAGAATAAGAAACCAACCCTTGATTTCACTTTGCAATAGCTCTAAGTTAGATTGGGATGTCCATGAGTGCTTGATACTTACTCCTCTCATACCATCTCATATCATGTTGTGTTAAAATGAGGGATTGAATTCCTTTTTATGGGAGATTTTGTGAAATTACTCCACAAGAGCCACTTGCACAAGTATGATTTTAACAAAAGAGTTAAACTTCTCAAAGCCCTCAACCAATATAAACCCTAAGCCTAGGCCAACTTAGGTCAACGTAATTTAGACTAGGTCAACTTGGGTTAACCTAGTCTAGACCATGTTGACCTGGGTAAACCTTGTCTAGAGTAGGTTGACATGGGTTGACCTTTTGGGTCTTCTTGTCCAACATCTAGAATAGTAGGAGTCAAAGGTAGAATTGGCATATCAGACTATCATCGAGAGAAGCAATCTAGGATTTTAAGGTCCTAGAAATAGAGAATACTCACATAATAGGTCCTAATGTAGTTAATTTATGAAGAAAGAGGGAAATAAAGAAGGATTTGTTAGGTCCTACCAGAGTTTCACCTAGAATACAAAGGAGAAAAGAAGTGAAGTATGTGCTCAAGGTGTGAATATGGAATGCAAACATACTACTGAGGAGATAAAAGGTCTTAAATCAAAGTGTGTCAAATTTAAGATAATACATTTATCCCCTACTTTAGAGAGATATGAAACTGTGTGCATATTCAAGCTAAAGTGAGAAAACATAATCATTACTTGTAAAAAGGATGTAGCAAAGTCCATATGCATAAATTATGCAAGAAAACATTAGTAATCATATCTTGCAAAAATAAAAGTTAGTGATAATAAAAAATCAAAGAGGAATTATTATAGAAAATGTTGAAGCTAACAAATATCCATGCCCCACCTTGTTTTTGCTTACTCATTTAGAAAAGGTAAAAGAAGGGATCACACTATATGCAATTAACTACAGATAAAAGATGATGAAAAGAATCCCCCAAAGCACTACTATATGAAGTTTGAAGAATTTTAAGAGGGTCTTGTAAGGTTAAGTAAGTGAATCACTATTCTAAAAACTCTAATGATGAAGAAATCAGAGTTATTGGGCTCAAGATATGATGGAAAGAGTGAATAGTTATATTACTTGCAAATTAGGGTTTTGTAAAACATGTTCAAAAGTAACCTAGAATAATATTATATATAAGATTATGCTACCTTTTAAAATCTCATTTGTTACCTTGTTATTAAAGGAGAGAAGAATACAGAAAAAATATGCCAAAGAAAAAGCCACTAGAGCCCATGCAGAAGGTGCTCTGACAAGATGCGCTTGATGATTTTACACTTGAGGAGCTAAGAATCAAATCCATACTTTACATAATTTCTAAATTTCTACTTCTGAAGATGTAGATTTAAGTAATAGATATGGTTTGTAGGGTCTAGAGAACAAGGTCAACCTATTCCTTAATAGATCTACGGTTTATTGACCTAGTCCTAAGGTAGGTCAATCTAGTCCCTAGAGAGATCAACCTAGTCCCTAGGTAGGTTGACCTAGTCTTGGGGAAGTCAACCTAGTTCCTATGTAGGTTGACCTAGTCCAGATGTAGACTAGGTGTTAGGAATAAACCACAGATAAAAATACCAATTCCATGCAAATATAAATAATATCAAAAAATAATAGATCACACAAAAAAGAACAAAAGACACCAAGATTTAATGTGGTTCTCCAAATCCCTGGGCTACGTCCACCAAATAGCAAGTCCAATATTATTATGATCCAGTAATTACAACCTGATTACAATCTATAATCCCTTATAACTCAATACTTCCACAAGAACCAATTTTGCATCACCTTATAAAATAATCCATAACCCTAAGCCCTTTTTATACAAGTATTAAACCACTTTAGGGTTTTAATTAATAATTACATGTTGGCCAAAAATCTTGATAAAATAGAGCCCAAATTTTTTTTTTTTAGGGTGGTGCCCTGAGCCCCAAAGAATTTATGAAGTATGTATAGTACTTTCTTGATCAATCACCACAATCTAACACTAGGTTGGTTGTAAAATTAATATGTGGAACTTATAGATCTCTTGTTTGATGGTTCTACTAGATTCTCCAATCATAAGCGAACACTATATGCTATCTATGATGATAAACATTTGGAAGCACATCCAAGATTTGGGATCAGTAGATTTCAAGATACTTAGAGGTTTAGGCGTATACTAGGTAGTACAATAGCTATAGGTGAGGTTTCATAGGGTATGCTTCTAGCATTGACGGAGAGATGGGATGAGATCACATGGTCATTCCACTTACTAGTGGGAATTATGAAACTCACCTTAGAGGACATGTATTAGATATTTCTTCTTTGAGTCCATGGATTGACAATGAGATCATGGGGACATAGATCATGTATAGGGATAGTCACAAATTTTGAGTAGTGCATGGGCATACCATAAAGAGACAGAGAGAGACCAAACTAGGTATGCCTTAAGGGGATCATCCTAGTGTAAGAACCTATACTAAGGAAGATTATGCTATGCATCACTGCTACTACTATCATACTTGATAGAAATGGTACGATGTTCTCAATTCCTTTGGTAGATATAATTAAACATATGGAGAGAGAGAGAGAGAGAGAGAGAGAGAGAGAGAGAGAGAGAGAGAGAGAGAGAGAGAGAGAGGAATTCTTATGCATGAGGATAGAGCATGATAAAACATCTATACTATGAGCTAGGGAAGTTTGTGAGATATTATTGGTCTAGTATTATGACATCTACACTCTTACATGGGTGGTCCTTTGAGTGGTTTACATTAACTAGATCATCTGGGATCTTGACTAAGATGCTAATAGAGTCACCAAGAGTATACTATTTGTTGACCAATCCCTAGTAATTTGGAGATATATTATACTGGATGATCGTATTCAACCAATTATAATTGATTGGTGTTACATGGAGACCATACCATCTCATGATAGAATGGATAGACTCAGTAGCACAAATGATATGGATACAAAGGTGGATGATTTTAGAGGGAAGGCACAAGTATATTATGGTACCCTACTATTATGATAGAGTGTTGCAATAGCTTGTTCTTCAGGAGGGTGCTTTGCTATCTCTACCTTGATATTCATATTGATCTAGATACAAAGATATCCCTAAGACTAGACATCGATTGGTAGTGGATGCTAAGCATTGATAGATACCAAGAGTCCATATGACATAGAGGTTCCTACTAAAATACAGGATTCAAGAGTATCTAGAGAATATCTATGTTATTCAAATATGACTACCCTACAAGTGATCTAGGTCCATATTATATAGTGTCATGAGTAGACATAGATGATGATGATGATATGAGTTAGACAACACAAGATAGGATGGCCTCTTCTATAGAAGATAGAGAACTATGATCCTACACACCATGAGGTTATACTAGGACCCATCTTGTTGGATACAATAGTTTAATTGTGTGTTGTCTTTGATGTTACACAATTTTCATATTAGTAATCAGATAGAGTCTATTGAGCTCAATTGGTCAGCAAGGAAAAAGATAGAGTACACCGAACTCAAAAGGTTAGCAAAGAAGGTTTATAATATCTACCGAGCATTGTTAGGCTCTACCTTGTGCAAATAGTTGTTATCGAGCTTTCAAGGTTAAGCAAGGAAATTCAGTTGTTGCCGAGATCACTTGATCATCAAAGGGAAATTTGGCAGAGACAGTTCTTATCAAGCTCCCATGGTCAGTGAAGGAAATTTAGTTCTTACCAAGTTCACTCAGCAACCAAAGGATTTTGTAAATTTTGCAGTATTAATCAAGTTGAGATGGTTAACTCAGGAAATTGTTTATGAAAGTAGTGCTTACCAAGTAGGGTTGACCAATGAAGGATTTCATTATTTTTTGAAATAAAGTTTATTGCTGACTGATGAATGGTTTATAGGTAAATGTAACTTATGAATGAGCCATCTTGATAATCTGAATTGTATATATAAGAGGTCAAGTTGAGAATTCCAAGTGTATGATGGATTTGATGTGATTTGAATGTAAAGAAGGACTAATTATTGTGAAAGAAAATTTTGAAGGATGATCAGAGATCATTAAGGAGTAGCAAACCTATATTTGACCAAGGAGGATCTAATGGTGTAGAATAGGGATCTGTAATTAGAAAATTTAGTTGCATCATATTCAGGTCAATTCATTGTTACTTTCTAACCATTATAGTAGTGATTTCAAAATCTCTTAATAGGGTTGGTTTAATAACCATTTTGTAAATCCTCTAACACGGTGACAATTTAGTTGAATTGTTATAAAGACCTCTAGCAAGGCCACTCTTAATAGGGTGATTAAATCCTCTAACAGGGTCACACCTAACAATGTGTATTATAACCTTTAACAGGGTTGGCTCCTAACAGGGTTCACTTCATAAGAGTGAAAATTGGTAGCTAGTTACTTGGTGGTTTTTCTCATATTGGGTTTCCACATTAAATCTAGTGTCTCTTATGTTCATTTTATTTCCTTTTGCATGCATGCTAATAATTATGAATGCTTAAAGATGAGTAACAAGTTAATCTATTGAGTTACAACATTTTGTGATGTGTTTACTAAGTGACAATAGTAACTAGTTATTTAAGACATCTAAGGGATTTGGATTTGTTTTTGTGGTAACTAATTCACCCCTTCTCCTCTTAGTTACTTCATCTATAATTCCAAAAATTGGTATCAGAGATTATGGTGCTTACAAGAAAATATTTCAAGGATCTAAGCTAACAATTAGGATGTCTTACAAGAGGGAAATTCCAAGACTTAATAGGGACAACTTCTTAGCATGGCAGAGATTGATGAGACTTCATCTGGTTTCTATTGGTGATTTAGGGCTGAAGTACCTTGATGAAAAATATGCAGAAACTACTGGTACATTATCTGTCAATGATATTCCTGAAAAGAAGACTCATAACAACATGGTGATAGATATTGCATCTGCTCTAAGTTATGAAGAATTTGATGACATCAAGGATTGCAAAACTACCTTTGAAATGTGGAACAAAGTAAAAGAGATCTATGAAAGTGATGATAATGTAAGAAGAGCCAATGTAGAAAGTTTGAGAGAAAAATTTGATCAAATGAAGATGAGAGAGGATGAAAACATAGAAAAATATGTTGAAAGAGTTAAAGCAAGTGTTAGTGCAATCAAAGCATCTGGAGGAGATATCAAGGGGGAAATGGTTATAAGTAGAGTTCTTAGAACTCTACTTCCTATTTATGCAATCAGAGTTTCTACAATTCAAGAAAGAAGATGTGAAACAAATCATAAGATAAATTTAGAGGCCATAGTTGGAAGATTGACTACATTTGAGCTAGACAACTATGATAATTCTGTTCCAGTTGCCAAGAACATCGAATTAGCATTTGAAGCCAAATTTTTACTCAAGGAGAAAGGCAAGAAGATAAAGGATCCTCAATAAAATAGTGATGAAGAATTAGAATATAGTTCAAATAGTGATCTTGAGGTGGTTAAAGCTTCACTAGCAAGGAAATATTCAAGAGGCAAAGGGAAATACAAAGGTAAGGTTCCTCTAATCTATTTTTCTTGTGAAGAAATTGGACATATTACTACTAGGTATCCAAATAAGTAGAATAAGGATGAGAAGAAAGGTTAGAAGTGCAATGGCAAGAAAGACTTCAAATAACTCAAGGATAAAGGTAAGAAAACATGTTTCATGGCTAAAGATTCAAATGGCTCTGATAATGAAGAAGAAGATGAAATTGTTTACATTGCTGTAAAGGATAAATCTAATAATGATAAAGAAATGACACTCATTTCTCATGTAAGAAAAAATGATACATGGATTATAGATATTGGTTGTTCTCATCACATGACTAGTGATAAAACTAAGTTTGAATATTTTGAAGACTATGATTGTGGCAGTGTGAGATTTTGTTATAATGAACCTTGTTGCATAAAAGAAAAAGGAAGAATTTCTCTAACCAAAGAACTTGTATTTGATAATGCATATTGGGTAGAAGGACTAAAACACAATCTGTTGAGTGTGGCACAACTACTCAATAATGGATTCAAAGTTGAATTCATGCATGGAAAAGAAAGATTGCTAGATGGCAAAGGAAAGCTGATTGGATCAGGCACTCAAACAAAAGGTAACTTGTTTTATCTTGAACTTGATGAATGTTCATGTCTTATTGCTCAAGTTGAAGAAAGTTGGTTATGGCAGAGGAGGTTGTGTCATGTGAACTTTGATAAATTGGTAAAAATAAGTAAATTTAGGAAAGTAAGAGGCATTCCTAACATAAAGAAACCTGAGGTTGGTCTATGCAAGAATTGTCAAATTGGTAAGATGGGAAAGACTAGCTTTAAAAGCAAGAACTATTAGTCTAATTTTTTTTAGAAATTGTGCATAGTGATTTGTGTGGACCTATTGGAATTGAAAGTTATACTAGTGAAAATTTATTCATTCATTTTGTTGATGATTACTCAAGAATGATGACTATCATGTACCTAAGAGAGAAATCAGAATCATTTGAAAAGTTCAAATGGCATTTGGCCAGAGTAGGGAAGGAAATATGAAAAAGACTGAAATATTTAAGGTAAGACAAAGGTGGTGAATTCATTTCACATTAGTTCAATATCTTTTGCATTGAAAGGGGAATCAAAAGACATGTTTCAACAATTGGAACCCTTGAACAAAATGGAATAGCTAAAAGAAGGAATAGATCTATCATGGACTGTGCAAGAACCTTAATGATTGAAAAGAGCATTGCTATCAAATACTGGAAGGAAGCTATCAGCACTGCAGTTCATACCTTGAACCAAGCACAGCTAAAGAAGGACTCATTCAAAACCCCCTATGAGTTATGGTATGGCCACAAACCTAATGTAAGTTACCTAAAATTATTTGGAAGAAAATGTTACATTTTGACTCACAAAGTCATAGTAAGTGCACAAGTATAAGTTGATGAGTTTGCAGAAAGAACTAAAGAAGAAAGCAAAAGAGAACCTAAAGACTATGGGAGGTTTGTTTTCATTGAACCTAATATAGTGCCAAGAACACCTATCAATTAGAAATCTTCTACTCCAAAATCTTCTGTAACATAGTTGCAGGAAGTTCAAATTGAGCTAATGCCTACTGAGTTGCAAGGATCCAAGTTGCAAATAGAACCTACCAAATCAATAGCTACTAAGCTCGAGTAATGAGAACCATAAGTTGAAGCACAAAAAGATAACAATGCAAGTCATTCAAAAGGCAAGGAGCCTACGCTAGCCAAGTATGTCAGGAAGCATCATGCACTAGATGAGATCATTAGAGACAAATTTGAAGGAATAATGACAAGAAGTAAGTTGAAAGGCACTTGTTTCCTTGCTGATTTTTAACATAGAAATGTTAAAGATGCATTAGAAAATGAAAGTTGGATTGAAGCTATGAATGAAGAGAAAGAACAGATAGAGAAAAAAACAACATGGACACTTGTACCTAGGCCTAAAGACAAAAATGTGATTCAAACTAAGTGGGTATTCAGAAACAAGTTAAATGAAGATGGTAAGGTGTCAAGCAACAAAGCTAGATAGGTATGCAAATGATACTCTCAAGAAGAAGGTGTAAACTATGGAGAGATTTTTGCTCCTATTGCAAGATTGGAAGGTGTAAGAACCTTACTTGCATATGCTACATACAAAGGATTCAAAGTTTATCAGATGGATGTCAAGTCAACATTTCTCAATGGTATACTAGATGAAGAGGTTTACATTGAATAGCCTAAAGGTTTTTTTGATCCAAACAAGAAGAACATGGTCTACAAATTATATCAAGCATCATATGGTCTAAAACAAGCCCCTAGAGCATGGTATGAAAGACTGCATAACTATCTTATTCAGATTGGTTTTTAGAGAGCTAATGATAACAGTAGCTTGTACATAAAGGAAGGACTAGATAATAATATTGTTTTGGCATAAATATTTGTAGATGATACTTTGTTCACAAAAAATGATGATCTTTGCAATGAATTTTTAGAAAAAATGAACAAGGAATTTGAAATGTCAATGTTTGGTGAGATCAAATTCCTTGTTGGTCTTCAAATTCATCAGAGTAAGAATGGCATCTACATCACTCAATCTAAATACATCAAGGAGATATTGAAAAAGTTTGGTATGGAAGACTGCAAACTAGTTGGGACTCCTATGTGTATTGGATTGAAACTTACCAAGGATGATGAATCAAAGGAAGTGGATCAGACATTGTATAGATCTATGATTGGAAAGTTGCAGTATGTAGTGCACACAAGACCCAACATTTCCCTTGTAGTAGGAATTATAACAAGATTCTCAGCAAAACCAAAAGAAAATCACATGATGGCAATCAAAAGGATCATCAGATATCTATTTAAAAGGAACTAAAAGTTATAGATTATGGTATAAACTTGGAGGAAATTTGGATTTCAAAGTGTTCACTGATGCAGATTGGGTAGGGAATGTTGATGATAGAAAAAGTACCAGTGGAGGAGCTTTCTTTCTTAGAAATAGGTTGGTTTCTTGGACAAGTAAAAAGTAGAACTGTACATCCCAGTGCATAGCAGAGGTTGAATATGTTGTAGCATTAGTAAACTGTTCAAACATTGTTTGGTTTAAACAGTCATTGGAAGGTATGAAGCAAGAAATTAAGGAACCTATTGTTATGTTTTGTGACAATACAAGTGCAATCAACATATCCAAAAATCTTGGGATGCATTCAAAAAACAAGCACATTGCAATAAAGTATCACTTTGTTAGAAAATTGGTGTAGGATAAAGAAATCAGATTGGAATATGTCCATCCAAAGGAACAAATTGTTGACATATTCACAAAGCCTTCACCTAAGGATGCATTCTTGTATCTAAGAGGTAAGTTAGGGGTCATTCTTCTATATAAAGCTCACTAAAATACAGTTTTAGTGATGCATCAACAGAAACAGAATTGAAGATCTATCAATTGATGTAGCAAAGTAATGAAGACATTGCATATGAATCAGTACTTAAGGTACATTGAATCTCATTTAAGTTTGAAGTTGTGTTGTCTTTGGCATGTATTGTCAAAGATAGAGAGTTTACTATCATATCTTTCTAAAATTTGCAAGAAAAAGAGAGTTTATGTAAGAGGGAGAGATTACTATGAAAGAGGGAGATTACTATAATAAAATATAAGAAGCATTCTATCAAAAAAGTCTAGTTCTAAAATTTCATTTTGCTATGATATGTTATGTTGCCATTACTGCCAAAGAGGCAGATTGTTGGATAAAATTTCTCAATTGTCTGTTGTCTTTGATGTTACACAAATGTCATATTAGTCATTAGATAGAGTCTACTGAGCTCAGTTGGTCAGCAAGGCAAAAGATAGAGTCCAATGATCTCAAAAGGTTAGCAAAGAAGGTTTACAATGTCTACCAAACATTCTCAGGCTTTACCTTGTGTAGAAAGTTGTTACCGAGCTTTCAAAGTTAAGCAAGAAAATTTAGTTATTGCCAAGCTCACTCGGTCATCAAAGGGAAATTTGGTAGAGATGGTTCTTACTGAGCTCTCATCTTCAGTGAAGGAAATTTAGTTCTTACTAAGTTCACTCAACAGCCAAAGGATTTTGCAGATTTTGTAGTATTAATTGAATTGAGATGGTTAACTTGGGAAATTATTTCTAAAAGTAGTGCTTACCAAGCAAGGTTCGCCAATGAAGGATTTCACTGTTTTGTGAAATAAAGTTTATTTGTTTAATATAATATTTGTAGTTGCCTGATGAATGTTTTATTGGTAAATGTAACTTATGAATGAGCTGACTTGATAATCTTAATGGTATATATAAGAGGTCAAGTTTCAAATTCGAAGTGTGTGATGGATTTGATGTGATTCGAATGTAAATGAGGACTGATTATGGTGAAAGAAAATTTTGAAGGATGACCAGAGATCATTGAGGAGTAGCAAAGCTATATTTGATCGAGGAGGATCTAATGGGGCAAAATAGGGATTTATAATCAGCAAATTTAGTTGCATCATATTCAAGTCAATTCATTGTTACTTTCTAACCATTGTAGCAGTGATTTCAAAATCTCTTAATAGAGTTGGTTTAATAGCCATTTTGTAAATCCTCTAACAAGGTGATAGTTTAGTTGAATTGTTCTAAAGACCTCTAGTAAGGTCACTCTTAACAGGGTGATTAAATCCTCTAACAGGGTCACACCTAATAATGTGTATTGTAACCTTTAACAGGGTTGGCTCCTAACAGGGCTTGCTTCAGAAGAGTGAAAATTGGTACATAGTTACTTGGTGGTTTTTCCCATATTGGGTTTCCACGTTAAATTTGGTGTCTCTTGTGTTCATGTTATTCACTTTTGCATGCATGCTAATAATTATGAATTCTTAAAGATGAGTAACAAGTTAATCTACCGAGTTATAGCATTTTGTGATGTGTTTACTGAGTGACAATAGTAACTAGTTATTTAAGATATCTAAGGGATATGTATTTGTTTTTGTGGTAAATGATTCAATCCCCCCCCCCCCCCCCCCCCCACCCCTCACCCCTCCCTCTCAGTTACTTCATCTATAATTCCAACACATCCTTCTATGACTAGATAGGTAGAGGATAGAGAGTTGAGATTACCACCTCCAACTACCCATATCTAAGACATAGATCCCAAGTTCTAGGAAAGAGATCTAGGTATGAAGAATGATATAGATTTATTAAATGAACAATAATAATAAAATTGATTTAATTAAAAAAATATGATTTATGTTTCTACTACAAAGGAGTGGAGATCCTTTGTGAGGGATATCCTAATGGAAATGGCCTTGGAGGAAAGGATTCCCTCCACTTCATAGATCTGATATGTGAGGAGACATGATGCCAAATGTCACTCAAACATCTTTGCACCTATAGTAGTAGATTAGTGTTGATGTGATAATAGGTAGATCAAGAAGGCCATGAGCTATAGGACCTATGTAGGTCTCATAGCCGATCAAAGAGGAGTATATATAGGAGTCACACATATGTGTCAACTACCCATTTGACAACTTCTTTATCGCATCATAGAGGAGGGAGATTGGGATCTCACTATCCCTTGGAGGAGAGTTGATTTTACTATTTTGATATATAGGGTACATTTTCTATCTAATGCCTATTTATGTACACAAAAACAATTTGATGATGATATACATGTGAACATGTTTTAATATTCTTTCTTATTATTAATTTGCATAAATAATTACATAAACAAACACAAAAATATATAAATGAAGATATCAAGTACTTATCATTCTTACAATTACTTTTAGATTAGAAAAGGGGACAAATGCCATCATTGAAAATAAAGAAGAAGACTAACCATGATAATGACATAAATGTATAATATTAATAGGTTTTTAGAAAGGTACATCATTCATATCAGCAATTTTGTATGCATGAGTTCTATAAAATTCTATAATAATATAAGCACCTAACTAGTTAGGACTAAACTTACCTTTTTCACCTTGTAAGAAATTTACATTCCTTTGATTCTCACAAAAAAAAAAAATCACCTAAAAAATGTATTATTCAATACCTTTATCATTATATTTCTTTTCCAACATTTTATGATAAGCCATGATGTGTTCAAAAATATTGAAATGTTGTTCATCCAGCATCTCAAGCTCTTGTAAATGCTTTTTGAGAAAAGTATCCTTGTTAATTATGCCCTTGGAAGAAGCTCTCAAAGAAAGAATCTCTAATTCTAAAGGCATTACTGCATGCTCTGCATAAACTAAGTTATATAGAGATATTCCAGTCACTATTTGAATGTACCTATTCTATAAGCCCATAGAGCATAAACCAACTGAGTGTGCCAATCCTTATCATATTTACTAGTCATCTTCTAAAGGATCTATTTGATAACCTTATTAGAGGCTTTAACTTGTCCATTATATTCAGGGAAGTAGAGAGAAGAGGAACAATGTTGGATACAATATTTCTCCAAAAAAGGTCTTAAATTCCTTGTTTTTAAATTGAGCTCCTTTATCTATGATGATAGCCATAGGGATACCAAATCTAGTGATAATGTTTTGAAGAATGAAGTCAAAAATTACATTTGCAGTGGTAGAGCATGAAAGTATAACTTCCAGCCACTTAGTGAAGTAATCTATAGTAGTAAGAATATAAGTATGGCATTCAGAAGAGGAAGGAAAAATCTTACCAATAAGATGAAAGCCTTACACACTAAAAGGCTAGAATTGAACTTGAGAATGCAGAGAATACATAGAAGTATGAATAGGATTATTATGGTGTTGACACTATGATTTTTTTTGAAAAAAGGTGAATGAGTATTGTTCCATAATTTTTCAATAATATCCCATCCGAAGGGGTTCTCTAAATAAGTATTTTCTACCAAAATGCCCCCAGATGATCTAGCATGGGATTCTTACAAAACTATAGGGATTTTAGATTTTGTAAGGAATTTGAGGAGACGAGCATCATACTTGACCTCTTATAAATAACATTAGAAAAGATGATGTAATGAGCTATGAATAACTTTTAATAACCTAGAAAAAAAGCTATGAATAACTTGTATTTTTCCTTTCAAGCTAGGAAATTGCAAGATATTGCAAGGAGGAGACATATTGACTATAGAACCAATTTTCTCTCTATCTAACTCAATACCTTTGTTAAATATGATAAAGCTTAGAAATTTTCCACTATCAACCCCAAAGGCACATTTTTGCTGATTTCGATACATATTATAATTTTGTATCCTCTTAAAGAATTCTCTAAGGGTAGGAACATGTTGATCACATTTAAAATATTTATATATAATATCATCCACATAATCTTCAATAATCTTATGAAGATAGTCATGAAAAATAAAAGTCATAGCTTGTTGATAAGTAATGCTTGCATTTATTGATCCAACATGCATCATTACCTAGTAGAATGTTCCTCGAGTAATAAAAGTGATCTTGTATTCATCATAAGGAGGAATAAAAATCAAAATATACCTAGAGAATCCATCCATAAAAGTTATTAATGCATGTCCAATAGTTTTTGAATAAAAAGAATCCAAAACTAGGGGGTTGGCCTAATACAAACTAACTGGTCAACTACTAGTGGAAAGCCATCACAACTAAACAAACCCCTATTGCTTCTTGATAAAAAAACAAAGTTTGAGACCACAATTAGGAAAGTATTAGCAAGCTTAAACAAAATCCATGTCATCAAACTTAAGAAACTATAGAAAGGTATTAACAAAGGCATGACAATCTTGCAACCTAATAAGTACAGGAAGTAGTAGATTAATAGCATAAAAAAAAAGGAGGGAACCCTTAAGATTTCTTGGCCTCTTTCCTTCCCAGGAGGATGTTTTCCAAGTCTTCTACTAGGAATTCAAATAGAATCTTAGAGTCCTCCCTTGACAAGTCCCCTTCAACATCCATAAGTAGGCATAGAGTGGTAGTAGCTACATGTGTCACTTTGATCATGAACTTGGTTAAAAGGTGTATTCTCTCCTCCAGTGCATGGATTCTCTCCCACACCTCATTAGCATCTTTTTGCAACTTACCCAAATGGCCATTAGTATTAGCCTTTGTAGTATCCTACACAATCCAGGGGTTAGTAACATTTATGGAAACAACCTTAACAGGGGATGAGATCATTGTTGGGGAAGGCATCCTATCCACCGTATTGGGGAATTGATCCTTAGTTAGGTCCACACATCCCAAATCAACTGTCGCTGAAACATGCACCACCTCCTTTTTGTCCTTTCCTTCTCCTAAGTCTAACCTAGAGGAGTCTAAAGTCTCCTCTTCCACCTCCTCTATACCTCTGACCCCATAGTTTACCACTTTTTCCTTCATTCTCCATTTGGGGCAGCCCAAATCCTCAGAATCTGACTCATCCTCCTATAAGGCTCCCTCCTTCAACTTTGTCTCCCTAACCTCCTCATACCCCCTCTCCCCTCCTCCTCTAATTCCACTAGTACCTTCTCCTTTCCTTTATCTAGTTTCTCTTTTTTCCCCATGGGGGAGGGATTCACCAGGGACCCACTAGGTGAGGGTTGTGGGGTAGGGGTCTAGTAATCATGATCCTAAGTGGAACAATTTGGGACCAAGGGTGTGGGTGGACAGGAATGCCAATTTTCACAATCCTAGGGGGGACTAGGGTGAGGTGGAATTGATACAACCCAAAAATTAAACCCTAGTGTAAAACGATAAAATTTAACCCCTTTTTCATTTTTTCTTTCACATCAACAACTTTTTTCCTCTAAATCATGTAGCAAGAAGAGTGGAAGCAAAATAAAATCTAAATGAAAAGAATGATTAAGGAGAGGAAAGTGATAGTAGTAGCAGACTCCATACCTTCCTTCTAGGGTAATATATTTCATCAACACCAAAAAAACCTCATTACATGGGTCAGAAAGCTTCTCCCACATAAAACCTCCCCTATGCCAAATTGGTTCCTCACCATCGACAAAAAAACATTGCAAGGTCACTTCATCTATCACCCTTGTCACCTTCTTCCATTTCCTAATCTTCAGAGCTAAGCCCGTCACCATAGCAATCACCTCCTCCAAAATATGAAATGAGATACCATTTATCATAACTCTATGATTCTCCCAAGAGTTAACAAGTTGCATAGAGCAATTCTCATCATGACCATTAAGTGCCTCTATGAACAAGAAAAAACCACCCTCCTTTAATGAGTACCACACTAAGGGCTTCTTCATATTTTCATTGATCACATCCAGTTCAATGCACATCAAATCACCACCCACCTTTGCAATTTTTTCCTCTCCTCTCTTTTTCTTTAGAATCTAGACACAATTTCTAAAAAAGACTTCACATTTAGATAGAAAAACCCAAAAGTGGAGATGATAATCACAATTAATTGTAATAATGAAACCAACCAAATTAGTAAGAAAGATCACGTGTCGGTGACCATGATCTATTCCTCAATCATTTCCATCATTCCCAATGCACATCAACCCTTTAAAAAATAATTCTTTTCTCTGCAGGGTGTATGATGACACATATAGGGAAATAAAAAATAAATCCCTCATTTCAAATTTCCTATTTTTAGGCCATGAGTGATAATTATTACCCATACCCGACCCTGTACTCCTTCCCACCTATGCATCAAGGACATGCCTTCCCTACTAGCTCAACAACATTATGCAAAATAACTAGCTATGATTCATCATTTTTAACTTCGTGGGATAGTAATTCCCTTACCAACTTTGGCAATGCATTCCAATTTCTCCAACATCTAAGCTCCTTCACCTTTAAGCCAATCGCTACAATTCCATTGGCCACACTATTTCCCTCGTAAAATATGTGATTCAAATAAAACCTATTGAGGATGGTTAATTGGTAGTTTATATCATCAATTACCCATTTGATACCCCAACCCTCCCTCATATTACTTTCGATAGTCTCAATAATTATTTTAGAATTACCTTCAATTTGCACATGCCTCCATCCCACAATTATAAACAGTTTTAAGCCCCAATACAAAGCTATCACCTCTATGATATTATTTGAAACATTCCCTAATGGACTAGTATATGCCAACAACATACTTCCCTTATTGTCCCTAGCTATTTCTCCAACCACTAAACCCTCCTTTCTAGTAGCTCCATCAAAATTGAGTTTGACCCAATTATCAAGTGAGGATTTCCATTGGCTTATTTTTCTAGCCATAAGATTAGAATTATCAATCTCCATAATCCCTTCCACCAATGACTAGCACTTGGCCTCTTTTACCTCTAGGGTGGAATGGGGGAATGCCAATTTTCTCCATTTGCTGCAACTAATATTCTCGAATATCAATTTGTAGATCCTTTCCACGACAACATTCCTCTCCCTCTCCTTATTCTTGAACACCCTATTATTTCACTCTTTCCAAATACCCCAACAAACATGGGGGGAATGATCTTCCATAGAATTCTAAGGAGGGCATGGGTAAAGGGGCCTTGTTAGTTCAACAAATAGCCCATGTCCACATTAAACACCCAACTCACCTCCATCTTCTGAAGAATTCTTCCCCACACCTTAGATGAAAAACTACAATGCAGGAACAAGTGGTCAATTCTTTCATCCTCCATCTTACACACATAGCATCTATTTGGTATTTGAAACCCCCACTTCATTAAGTTGTCAATAGCGAGAATTTTCCCATGAATGGTGGTCCACCAAAAAATATTGATCTTTGGGATTAAGTGATTAAATCAAACATTCACCTAGTCATTATGTTCAAGAGTCTTTTCGAACATTAATTTGTAGGTAGATTTAATTGAGAACTCCGCCACCGAGGTAACCTTCCAAATGAACTCATCATTCTTGTCCCTTATTAGGATCCCATACTCTTCCATTAAAGAACTAAGCTCTTCAATTAGTTCCCTTCCAATCAAAACATTCTATTGTAGCTTCACTCTTTCCCATTTTCTTCCTAGGAAAATAAAATCAGCTACCATTCCACCCCTTGGTCTTGTAGTTGATACTGAAGAAACCCAAACTTTGTTTTTGATAAAGGTTTATCCATAAGACATGGATCCTCCTAGAAATTAGTCTGGTTACCATTCCCCACTAGCCACCTAACTCCCTTCTTCAAAAGGGTTCTATTTTTCACAATATTACCCCAGATTTTAGAGCCCAGTTAGATTTTCAAGATACTTAGCTATCAAAATATTACACCAATTAGATTCTCCCTTCACTAGGTTCCACACCATCTTAGTGAGAAGCACATTTTTCCAATTATTTATCATCCTTACTCCCAAACCTCCTCTATACTTAGGTTTGCAAACTATTTCCCAGCTAACCAAATTTATTCTAATATTCTCCCTCCCACTAGACCAAAGGAAGTTACATTGAATTTTCTCCAATTTATTAGCTATACATTGAGTAATTTAAAATAAGGATAGGAAGTACATTGGTATCCCTTGGATGGAGGAGATCAGTAGTTGTAGCTTGTCTACTCTACTCAGAGTTTTTCCTTTCCATCTAATCAACTTTTTTTCCATTCTTTCTAGAATGCCATTCCAAAAGTTCTTACTCATGTCTTTCATAGTTAATGGAAGACCCAGATAAGTATCCAGTAATTCAGCAATGTTGCAAACTAAAATATTTACAATCCTTCACTGTAGGTCAAGGGGTATTAAAGAAGAACACTTTGGTTTTATCAAAATTGATCTTTTGACTTGCATTCATAGCATATATCTCTAGCACTAACTTCCAAGCTTTGGCTTCACCCACTAAGGATTCTCTACTAAGAAAGGTGTCATCCACAAACTACTAAATCACTTTGAGAAGTAGTGTGGATGTAGGTTTAATACCTTTGATTATCCCCCCCTCCAATTTTCTTATGAACACTCTTCGTAGGACTTCAACAACCATGATAAATAGGTAGGGAGAGATAGGATCAACCTGTCTAAGTCCACTCTCCCCACCAAAATCTCCCTAAGATGACCCATTAACCATCACTAAATAGTTGATGGTTTCTACCATCGACTTCACCATTATGATAACCTTATGACTAAGGCCTATCCTATCCATAACTTTTTACAAGAAAGTCCAATTAATACTATCATAATCTTTAGAGATGTTAACTTTCAAGGCCATACTAGGATTTCCACTTTTCTCCATAGAGTGCAAGAATTCATGTGTCATTATAGCAGCATCCAGGATTTGTTTCCTTGGGACAAACCCACTCTAGGTTTTCCAAATGAACTTATTTAACAATAGCTTCAACCTATTCACCATAATTTTTGAGAAAATCTTGTAACTAGAGCTACATAGGTTGATTGGTCTAAAGCCAGAAAGGACCTCTGGGTCTTTAACCTTGGGGATCAATGCAATGAAAGTTCTACTCAAATTTTTAAGAAGTTTTCTAGTTCTAAAAAAATCATGAGCTACTCAAAGGAGATCCAACTTGATAAGCTCCCAAAAGTACTGAAAGAATGCTGAGGGGAAACCATCAGGTCATGGGGATTTATAAGCTTTCATGGAGAAAACAACTCTACAAACTTCCTTCTCAGTCACCATTTGAACTAACTCCTTGTTCTCTTTAGCTGAGATCACCATGGGCATAGACTCAATTAGCCATTTCCTATCATCCTCTTTGAAGTCTCTTTGCTCTTCCAGGTAAGATTTTCTGAAGTAAGCCACTGCCCAGTTTCTATCTCTTCAAGTTTATTCATCTTCACATTATTATCATCTTTGATGCTATCAATAGTGTTTCTACATTTATGAATTGAGGCAGATCTATGAAAAAATGTAGTATTCCTATCACCCACTTTAAGCCACAACACCCTTGATCATTGCTTCTAGTAAGTCTCCTCTCTGATCATCATTTTCTTCCACAATTTTCTATATTTATCCTCCTCCTAGATAGTTTTGTTTGTGGGTATTCCTTCCCCCATATCTTTTTGGAGTTTAATTAAGTTTCCTTCCACCTCAACCTTAGTCTTGAAGATATCACCAAAATATTTTTTCATCCAGGGCAACACATTTCTTCTAACATTCTCTAGCTTAACAGAGAGTCTATACATCGATGTCCCTTCAATCCAGATCCCCCAACACTTAGCCACCCTAGAGCTGAAGTCAGGATGGGATTATCATATTATTTAATATTTAAAAGGTCTTGGCCCTACAAGGGAATCTTCCTTCTAGTTAAAAGGGATAGGTGCATGATCTGATACTATGCTAGGTAGCCCCGTAAGAGGAGAAAGTTATTGCTTCCCACCTTATTAGGACCAAAATTCTATCCAGTTTGACTCGAATAAGGTCAACACCCTTCCTATTATTTTATCATGTGAACTTTAGTCCATGCATCTCCATATCAAATAAATCATTATTGTTTATAAAATCAGCTAGATCGTTCATATTATCATTAAAATCAATCATTCCTCCAATTTTCTCTTAAGGGTATAGAGAGGAGTTAAAATCTCCCATACAAAATGTGTTCTTATTTTGAGAGAGAAAAATTGATAGCTCCTCCCATACTCTATGTCTACCATTTCTAGTATTAGGAGCATACCCATTAACAATATTCCATATCCTATCATCCATCGTATGTTTAGTTATAAGATAGAATTTATAACTATAGATTAAACTACCATTACTAGCATTTGGGTTCAAGGAGGTAGTCAATCCTCCTGACACACCTTCCACTTCACTATAACAAAATTTCACCCCTAGCCATATGTAATTTGCAATATTCTTCAAATTAATCATAGTCATTTTAACCTCCTGGATAAGTAGGATATCAATTTTCTGGTTTGATAGCTATTGTTTGAGGGAAAACTATTTATGAGGGCTATTTAACCCCCTCATGTTCCATGATAGAATAATCATTTTCTACCTTTTATCAAGGATTCCAAAGTGGGATGTCTAACACTTGCCACCTCCCTTGCCTTTTGCTTTTGTCTCTTACTTTGTTTTCTTAAATTCCCTACATCCAACCTTAGTTTCACTACCATCTCAAGTTTCCTTGAAACCCTTGTCTATCTTCTCTATCATATCAATTTTTAGTAAATTCATCTTCTGAATCATGAAAAATACTACACATCCTTATCTTATTTTTTTCCTTAGAGACAACCATAATGATAGAATTCTAGGGGAATAATTAACAAGATGGATAAAACCATCAACCAAGAGTTTTTTTTATCTTAGCCTTAACAAGAAGAGCAATGATAGGATTCATTCTACAAATATTTTTCTTAACAACCTTAGCATTAGGTGTCAAAACTATTTTGTGAGTGACAATTTTAGTATCAATTCCAAGCATATTAGAATATTTTCATGAAAAGATATATCACAAAAGTAAAAAAGAAACTTGATAAGCTAGTTTTGTTCTATCTCATTCAAATATTTTCCAATATTAATAACCTTATAGAATCATCCTGAGTAACAAATACATCTATCATTTCAATGATTAATAGACTACACTTGTATCATTCCTCCATAAAAGGAAGAGGATCAACATGTGGTTATTATTTATTTTCTTCTCCAAAAAATTTGTTAATATCCAAACAATAAAATTTTCTCTTGTAATTGTTGAAAGAAGTTAAATCCTCATATGCACCTAGGAATTCATCCAAAGCATCATTTGAGGAGAAAAAATCTTGAAAAGGGATTGATCAAATATGATAAGTTGTGGGTTTGATAAATTTAAAGGTACCCTTGCAAATATGATTCACATTTGGAAAGAATTAAGATTTTGTATTTAAGGATTATAGTCCAGTCCATAAATATGGTCATAACCACCATTAAACAAAGGGATATGTAGTCTTTGTTCAAACTCTCCACATCCTTGACCATTGAACGTGTGTTTAGTGAGTGAATGGTATAAAGACTGTAATGATTAGCCATGTGAGAGATACTCAAAGGAGAGATGAAGTTATTACTCAACTCTCGAAAAAAAGTATTTGAAACAACATTTTCTTCCTTAGGTTGTTTAGATGTGTTGATGAAAGAGATCTATCAAAGACCTTATATTCCCCAATGAATGCCAGGTTAAAGTCAAAAGTAGCCTAATTATTTTTAGATGAAAAAAAAGAAGGTTCTTCAATAGATTGATTATTAGTTTCAATTTTATTTGTTAGTTTATCTTTCATAGGTCCCAGCACCTTAGAATATTCAACATTATAACAACAATTAGTTTTATCATTCGTATGAAGAGTATAAATCATATTGTCATAGATAAAATTGACCTTGCAATGAAGAGTAGAGGGAATAACGTGCATATTATGTAACCATGGTCTTACTAAAATAAGGTTATAGTTGACAGATTGAAACATCACATGAATTAGAGACCAACTTTAATAAGAAGGGATATGAATCCCAATTTTTTCCTAGCAATGTTATCAAAGCCATTGATAGGAAGACTATCTAGCTTCATAGTAGACATATCACCATTGATAACTTTCAACATATCCAATCTAAAAACATTCAATCTTGACCCATTATCAAATTAATTTCTTTGACTAATGTTTCCATTAATAAGGATCACAACCATAAGAGCATCATGATTATCTTGAACTTCATTAGGTGGTAAATTATACTCAATAAACATAATTTTAAGAGGAGAAGATCTAGAATGAAATCAATCTAAGAAGTAAATAATGATATCTTGATTATGTGGAGGTTCAAGAAGAGTAGATAAATTCTTCTACAAATCTTCATGGTAGGTAGGGGATGTTTGAAGAGGTTCCCATAAATAAATCTTAGCGGGAGTAGCACATAATTACTCAACTGAATCACACTCTTTTCCAAAGGAACTAGCTAAATGAGCTAGCTAAGAAGGTGAAAAGGTGTAGGAGCTATCAAAAATTTGGTTAAGGATAATTCTATAAGTATGAGCAACTAAAGTATAATGAGGTTTCCCTTTAAGGACTATACAGAGTTTATCATCTTGAGGAAATCCCTTAAGAGTGATAATGGATTGTTGAGGTAGACATTCTTTAAGAGTAATAATAGGTTGAGAGAATCACCTAGGTTTAATACTACACATAGTATCACACATAGAAAGTATGACATAACCCTATTTTAAAGTTTTTTTGTGAAAGATGTAGAGAAAGTTGTAGGAGGAAAGAATTCAATAAATATTTGATACTTTTCATATGACTATTCACTAATAGACACCTTTAAATGTTTATAAGTAATAAACACATCATCAAAATAAACATGAAAGAAATCATACATCTTGAAGAAAAGAAATGTCACTCAAGAAAATGTAAAATGCAGAGTAATCCTAATAATGCATTATATTTTTGTATGTATATTTGTGTGTGTGTGTGTGTGTGTGTGTGTGTGTGTGTGTGTGTGTGTGTGTGTGTGTGTGTGTGTGTGTGTGTGTGTGTGTGTGTGTGTGTGTAATTTATGAATGTAATGCATAAAAGAAAAATTGAACTACAAGGATCAAACAAAAAGAGGGATCATTTTAGGTTCAGTAAAATGTTTAGGAAAGAAATGACACCAATGATAAACAATACAAAAAAGACTAAGTAAGTCAAAAAATTTCTCCCTAATCCATTCAAAAAAATAGAAAGATGGCTTGTAAGCATAAATTTCAATAAGACCTAAATTTTTTTAGCAGAAACCTAAATAGGGTAAAGGGATGCCAATACAAAATTTAGAAACTCATTAAAGAAGTGCATTAGAAACTTCTTGTTGATACAATGTAAAGAAGAGATATGACTAGTATATATATGAAATACAAAATAAATCCCAATAGATGAAAGTAGATATGCTAAGAAGGAAAATAAAAGACAAGGTAATCATCTCAAAATGCAAAGAGGAAGATGTAGTTTTTCTCCAAAACTTTCAAATCTAATCTATTTTTGAATTTTTTTTCATGGAGCTTAGAATAAAATGATGAAATGAACAAAAATTAGAAATATCTATAGAATATGAGATTGAAGTACAAGGTCAACTTGGGAAGACTTCTTGCAACCACATTGATGTATTTCGATGACCTAAAATTGATGACTCTTGAAAGCTTGTAGACAGTAGGTTTATAATTCTTTTCATTCCCACCTACAAATCTATAATAATTGTGTGTGTGTGTGTGTGGTTATAGAGGGGGTTTCCTTAGTCAACCCCCTATTTTGGTGATTTCCACTGCCATGGATAGCCATTAAGAAGAATTACATGTGTATGTGTGTATGTACATAACCCTATATTTGTAGACCTATAATGTAAAAATTCTAAGAATCTACATGATGACTAAAACAATAGAATGTAAGCATGCATGTTTGTAAAATGTATATAAATTTATGAAGATAGAAAGAATTAGATCTAAAGCATAATGTAGAAACTATACCAAGCCCCAAAAGGATAAAGTACTCTAACCAGCTTTGAGATCCATTGGAAACTCCATGTTTGATATATTTTCCTTTCTAGTATTGAATGAAGAATGATAGTCTCTCTTATAATGAAGAATAATAAAATAGCCCTTTCTTTCACCTTGCAATTGCTCAAAGTTAGATTGGGATGCCCACAAGTTCTGGCTCCTTTCTCATCTCATATCATGTCATGTCATTGTATGTTGAAAAGAGGTATTGAATGCCTTTTTATAGGATATTTAATGAAATTAATTTGTAAGATCTAACTACACAAGTGGAATTTTAACAGGAGAGTTAAACATCTTAGATCCCTCAATAACTGAGAAACCCCTAAACTAGGTTTACCTGGGTTGACCTAGTCTTGACTAGGTCAACCTAGGTTTACCCAGTCTAGACAAGGTCGGCATGGGTTGGACTAGTCTAGAATAGGTCAACATAGGTTGACCTGGTCTAGAAGGATGACCTTTAGAGTTTTCTTGTCCAATTTCAAGACTAGTAGGAGTCAGAGATAGAATTGGTGTGTTGTACGATCATTCAGAGATCAAATTTCAGATTTTGAGGTCCTAGAAAGAGTGAATAGTAACAAATTAGGTACTAATGTAGTGAATATGTGAAGAAATAGGGAAATCAAGGATGATTTTTTAGGTCCTACCATGGTTTCATTTAGAAGAAAGAGGAGAAAACAAGTGAACTGTATTTGAGGTGTGAATATAGAATCCAAATAGACTATAGAGGAATTAAGAGTTCTTTAATTGAAGTATGTCCAATTTAATATAGTAAAGTTTAAAGGATAAGGGTAATTTTAGTTGTGAGATCAATGGATGGAGTCATTCAAAGAGGCTTTGATGAAGAAGATTCATCAATTTTATATGGAGAAAAAAGTTCAATGCAGAGTTATATTTCCTGAGCATATAGATTCATTGAATTTGAAACTGACAGAGATCTAATGAATGTAGTTTAGTGAAAAAACATAGAAGATTAATGAACAATTCCTTAAACAAGATGTTTCTTGTTGTTGATGTAGATATTGTGAATTTTTGTTGAAGTTGAAGAAGACAAAAGGTTGATCAAGTAGAATGATATGGTGTAGATCAAGAAGATAAAGTGCTAAGTTGAAGGGTGAGTGTGCAAATAAGACAAAAAAGGATCAGAAGAAATAGATAGATAGAAAAAGAGATATAAATAAGAAAGGTTGTGCTAAAACCCGACAAATCATTTCATTATTACTTTCTTAGAATTGTAGTAGATAAAATCTCTTGACTAAGTGGTACTAACAAGTCTTTGAAATCCTATATGGTAGAATTATTTTGAATGTTTTGTAAGTCCTTAAGAGAAGTCCACTCTTTTGAAATGTCAATGAGTCATAAGGTCGAGATAGTCTTCCGTGAAAACCCTTTAACAAGGTCACACTATAAATATGCATGTAACCTTTAAGAAGGTTGTCTCCTAACACAACTCACTTTAGAAGAGTGAAAATATTTGGGTTCCTAGTTCATAGGATGGTTTTCCCTTTATAAGGTTTTCGAATTAAATACTTGTGTCAAATAGGTGATTTCTTATTGTGTTGCATGTTTATTTCATGTTAACTATTTATTGTTGCATCTCGATATAAGCTAGATAATTACTTTAGTACTTGGTATATTAAGGAATAATAAGACATACTAATATCCCAGTTTGATGTAAACATGAAATTAGTTTGAATTATGATTTTTGATGTGGTTACTAAGTTATTGATATGAATGTTAAAGAAGTTTATGTTGGTACTAAGGTGTTTTTAAGGCCACTAAGATAGCTAGTTATAACATATTCACTCCCCTCTTAGTTATCTAACATAATGACCTTTGAAAATTATGTAAACTAAAAACCTCTGAGAATAATATGTTGGAAATACAATAGGAAATTAAACTCAGAGAGTGGGCGGGGGTGAATCAACACTTGAAACTTCAACCACAAAAATCATTCACCACACATCCATCTCACAATTTATATATGTAAATTGAAATACTAGATCAAACATATACATCCATAGCATGAAAGTAAAAACATTCAACACATGTATGACACAAGATATTTGGTTACCCAAAAACCCTCCAAGGAGAAGGTAAAACTAGGCTGGGGAAAACATCCACAAATCTCTAGTACTGTAGTAATAAAGTATATCTAATGAAGGTTATGTTCATGTTTCAAACTATCAGGAAAAGTAAATTTGATACTAATATGGTGAAGAGAAAATTAGTCTAAGTATTAGCTTATCCCTATGGTCAACTACGAGGTTTTCAGTCTAGACCCAACTTCAACAAAATCACAACGATTTTCAACTCTTTAGGTTCTGCAAAACCAAGGTGGGTACACCTAAGGGATAAAAGGGATTCAAAACAAGATATCATCTGTATGCTTCACTTTCTTGATGATATTTGTTTACACTACTTATCCCTTATAGTAGATATTTGGCCTTAATTCTTCTCACATTTATAGGTAAGTCTGGGTTATAGTAGCTAGCCATAACACATAGATTGAATGCAAATAAGTGATGACTAGCTATTAAATTCTTCATTAATGACGGTAATAATGATTTGGATTTTTAATTTGTGCTTCATGTAATTATATGATCTATTCTCATTAAAACTAAATAAAATGATTAGTACCTCATCCATTGGCATTTAGAGTCTAACCAGGAATTTTGATTTGATCAATTGCATTACAATCAATATTATCAACAATTTACCCTAAACCTAATTCTTATGCATATCCTCCTTACTGACTAGAAATCCTATCACCTTATTGAAGCCTTTACTTAATATATCAAATTAAAAGCAATGACAAGTTGATATACAACCTATCCTAGTTGCATTAAATTGAATAAGCTTTACTCAAACAAACTCACGATAACTAGTTATTAACAAAAAAGACAAGATTCAAAGAAAACATATATGGTGGAAACTCTTCTTTGTATTAATTTTCATTAAAAATTACACAATGCTCATGAAAGACTACAAACTACTCAGAATGAGAGAACAGGATCCTGTAAAATGTTATTGTACTCTCAGATTCGTAGAGAAATATACATCACAAAATAGACACCAAGACAACTAGATCAAAAGAAAGACTAGCAAAAAAACAATAAATTACATAAGGGTTCGAACCCTTTCTCCAACCTTGGGATCTCATTTATATAGAATTACATGCAACAAGCTTCAAGCATAGAGAAGAATGACAACTCTCCTTAAGATAGAAAAGATATTTACAAAAGTTACTATCATAAAAGAAAAATAATTGGTGAAACAAAATAGTCCTCATCATGATTATTCCTTTTATGGGACCATTTCTATTGTGGCTTCTTTGTTGCTAAGGAGTTTTTAATTTACCTTGATATAACTTTTATTCCTTGGGGTGTGTGACCACTAGATTTACCTATGATAGACTAGGTTCTAAAGTTGGAAAATTGAGTTTAACTTGTGATTATCCATCTAGGTCATCGTGTACTGACAAACTAATAGTTACACTTAATTCCTCTGCTACCAAGTCATCAATTAATTTTTTTGTATTTGTTTCTATAGTTTATTATTTATCCTTTTCTTCTTCTACTTTAAATTATGCATCAATTATTTGTAACTCATCTTGGTCCACCTCATCTTCATCAGTTTCACAAAATTCTAGATATTTTGAGTGTACAAGATCTGTCGTCTAGTTATTGAAAACTGTCTCATTTTGCCAATTAAAACTCACTATTTCATGTTGCTTCTTTGAAACATATTCCCCTACTTGATCTATTTCAATAAATTCCTCTTTAAAAGAATCGTAGAATACTTGAACCCTAACAACTTCCCTAGTTGTGTTTTCCACCCATGCATGTCACTTTTTGTTTATGATCCTATTGAATCTAAGGCATAAAAAATCATCCAATTCTTTTTCCTATTCTTCTTTATCTTTTAATTTATCTATTTTCTTTAATGCATGGGGGAAATTTTCAAAGTTTCTTCCTATATACTTTGAGAGATAGTTTATGACTCTCTTTTGCAATGCAATTCTTTTACTATCAAAATCTGAGAGATCTTTAGTCAAGTAAAAGGTCTTTTCTATTTGCTCATAAGATAGAATAATGACTGAGAAACATAAGAGAGTGACATCCTTGTCCCTATTATTCCATTTATTCACAATTGGCTTCAAAGCATCTTCACTACTTTTTAGCTCATTCCATATGTTCATTATTCTAGCCAATTATTTATAAAATGTAGGCCAACCAATCTTATCTACGAAATGAATAATTGTTTTTTTCAGTTTGTCTTCATATTGGATATCCAATTCAACATGAAATGCCCAAAGTTTACTCTTCTCCTCTTTAAAATCCTCTGTGTGGTATATAGTAGCTCTATGAGGGGAGTTGACTTGAAAGGCTCAATTGAAGGATGAAGATAAGTAATCCTAGGTTTGTTAGATTGTCTTTGGTAAACTGACATCTTACTTTCAAGCTCAATTTTATTTTTTACTTCTTTATTGTAAGCATCTAGAACCTGTTCATATTTTTCCTATAACTCCAATTTTTTATTATTCTCCTTCTTGGCTATAGCTAATGTGAGGTTAGATATTTCAACATTTAACTCTATAGCGTCATCATTTGAAGTATCTTCCACCCTCTTAACAATCAAGTTTCCAATCATTCCAGTATCATTAGGCTGAGAAAGATTATCTTTGGATCCTCTTCTCAAAGACCAAATTACCAAGGCAACATGATCTTCACTGAGTTTAGCATCTCTAAGTCCTTTTATTGTCTTTCCTTCAGCACTTAACTTGTTGGTGGCATTATTAAAAACCATTGCATCTACAATATCCAAATTTGGTAAAAGAAAAACCCTGGATGATTTTATCATTCTTCATCCCTCTTGAAGGGTCAAATTTCTAAATCTTTGCATCATTTCACCTTTTATTTGATCTCCTATAGTTGCATCTTCCAATTTTTGGATGCTCCACCTTCATCTTATCACATCTTTCTTCATATTTTCCAATATTAATTCTCCATACAAATGGGTAGAAAGCTCTTGATTTGACAAAATTGTCATCTAAAAGAAATTCATGACTAGCTTGTTCTACCACAGGGTGTAATTACTTTCCTCTATAATCAGTAATAGTTAGCTCAAGGATAGGCATGGGAGGTTCCTAAGGATTTCCTTCCTCTAATTAAGCAATAGTAATGAAGACTTTACCTTGGGGTCCTAATTGTTCCATTTGTTCCTTAGTGAGTTGTTCATCTCCTATATGTAAAGGAGATTGAGTGGGTGTGTATTATTCTCTTCAGGACACTTTCTTTTCTTCTATATTCTGACTCTTGGGCCTTAGTTGTTTAGGTCTCTATTCCAAAGTAGTACGAGATGATCCAATTATTTTCTTTCCTTTATCAGTTGTATGCTCTTTATTCCTGATGATGTTATAACCAAGCTTCATTTGAATGAAAAATTGTCCCAATCTTACTACACTGGTAAAGAAAAATATTTTCATTACTTCTCTTGCCTTATTAGGATAAGAATTGATGAAAAGGGTCTTCATTTCATTCATGGTCTCCATAATCTTTGAAAAGGTAATTATCAACTTGGTTAACTTGTCTACTACTGTCTTTGCATTTTTCAAAGTGCTATAATCTTTCTCAAAATAATTAATGAATTCTCAGACCCTAGAATAGACTATCCATTTTTGTTTTTCACTCTCTTTTTCTTGGAGAGAAAATTCATTTCTTATTACATTTTTAGTGAAATAGAATTGATTCTCTCGGGCACTAGTCTTAGCCCTTCCTATAAATAGATTAAAAAATTCTTCACTATCATTAAAGTGAGCATGGGAGATAGCCATTTTGTATGGGTCTAAATTTTTTATATAGAAACAACTAACAACCCTTTGTAATTATAAACTGATGAGAGACTGTACAAGATGGGAAAATAAAACCTCTAAACCTAGAGTTAGTTTTTCTTCTTCCAAACCACCTAATTGCCATAACATCTCAACTAGTTCCACCTTAATAGGTACTTGGTAGGGAAGCACATGTGGAGTTCCTTGGAATCCATTTACTCTGAAAACTATTGGCACTACATATGGTATGATGTTTGCCCAATTATGGGAAACTTTCAAACTACTCATGGTTTCCAAAGGCCTAATGAAATATAATTATTCTTTAGGTATCATGGGATTATCTTTTATTAACAAGATCCTCAATCTAGATGGAATATATCTATCAAGCCTTATAAACTATCCTCCTATGCTTTCAAGGTCATATCTGCACTCCACAATTGAACTAGTAGAGATTCTCCATCATATTCTCTTGTTAACAAAATTTACTTTTCAAAGAAGGTAACCCCTTTATACAAAAAGCATATGCATCAACAAAGAATAAAAAACAAAGGTTTTCTCAATTTTTCCCTTTGCAATTCTACATAGACCTATGTCAATTTCTTCTGCTAGAAAGAATACAAAATCAAAAATAATATCCAATCCAAAGGAAGAGATCTATATCATCATATATATCAAATTTATTGGTACAATCTCTTTCTCATCATCACCAAAAACCTTGCACAAAGTCACATAAATATCTATAGCACTAGAATTGAAAAATTGTTTCTTGAAAGACTCTTTAGTTGATGTTGTGACAAAAGTTAAGCTTCCAATTGTGGCCAAGTGTCCTCTTAGTGCCCCTTGCCTAATTTGATCCTTGCAAGACAAGTATTCCTTCTCTATTCCATGGAAATCAATGATCTCATGATAATATGTGGTCGTGTCCATTCCAAAAACTTCTTTTATTTCTTCTGCAGTGATTTTCATCAAACATTACCCATCTATTCTCCTCACCATCCTAGTTACTAGATCATACTTTTGGGCTATAGTAGTGAATAGGTCTGAATCCATAAAAACTCAAGGAACTACTAAATTACCTAAGTCAAAATTTTGAATATTTCAATGGGGAGAAAACATTTTCCACTTTAAAAACTACTTTTTTTGTAACCCTATTTTAGAAGTGGTGGCATCCCTAATCCAATTTCTCTTATCAAATAAACCATCTACAGGGTGTAAAGGAAATAATTTCTTTATTTCAGTAGATTCATTAGTAGACTCACTTAATTATTCTAGGAAATCATCATGAATATTTCTAGTAGCATATTCAACTTTCCTAGAGAAATGCTTTCTTGGAGGCATATTGGAACAACAATGAGGATTTATTAGAGTTCTTTTCATTATATAAAGATGGAGATACTTACTTGGTCTTCTTATTTCTTTTATGAACACTGTAATGGATTTTTGATACAAAATATTTTGTGACTTAACCAAGAAAAATCAAGGTTCTTCAATAGGTTTAGGATCTAGGAAATTAAAAAAATATATTCACAGGATGAAATTCTTGACTATTTGTACTACATTCCTTTTATTAGTTTATACGAGGAGCTTTAGTTGGCATAAATGGGTTGTAGATAAATAAAAAGTGGTATTCCTCTTTGAGTTTCAAAATAGGTTGTTGATTTACAAAAATCCGACAATCACAAAATAAAACCCATTCTGTCTTAGCTTCAAACTTTCTAGTTGGTGGTCAATCCAATCAAGTTTTACCACATGTACCCTTTCTCTAATTATTGGAAACTTACATATTATTAATTTATGCATCCTAACACATGTTGGGTTTTCACTGTGTTGCCAAGGACAAAAGTCAAGCAACTTCCTTTGGTGACAAAGTGACAACCCTCCATTTCTTGCACATCGGATGATGAAGGATGATGCTATAGAAATACTTTGAAGGTAGCCCATCCTGTGATTTGTCATTCTATCACTATGTCACCTAGGGTAAGAACCTTGTAACTTCCTTTGGTGGCAAAGTGACTACCATCAATCTTGAAAATATCTAATGGTGCGGACCAACATATTATCTTTATCAAAGTATATCCCTTGTGGAAAATAGAAATTTGACATTTGGCATCCCATTGATGATTTGGAACTTGTTGCAATTTTTGCAAAGACTAGTCTAGCCATATTCTATGTGTCAAACTCTCACTATGTCACTATGTGTAAAGGTTGATCAGTTCTTTGTAATGACATAGCAACAACACTAGATTAATCTGAGATCAATAGTGGAAATAAGTACATTGAAAGATTGGCCCTTTGCAAGAAAGGACAAATGGGGGCATGGACAACTATTATCTGATGTAACAGGCTTGGTGAAAACTCTCTTTTCCACTTTCATGGCTACAAAATGTAACCGGAGATACCCCACATCAACGTGATGGGCTTAAAATCTTCACATACATCCGTTGTACCCATAATCGGGTCTTCAAAGATCATTATTGCATAACAAAACTCACCACTATATGTTCCTTTGGACATTGCATGTACCTCCACGGTGACACATCTCACCAACTCACCATCCTTATCGGGTCCCCATTTACACACGACCACTCTCACCAATTGCAACTCGGGCTCTCATAAAGGTGGTTATGCAGACAATAAAACATAAATGCCAATTCTTGTGTTTGGCTGCTCACCCATGACTTCCTTCTTATCGGGTTTTCAGCATGCACAGGATTCTACTGACTGAGGCCACTTCCCATCGGCCATTCATCTCTGTCACAACAAGATTCAAACCCTCCACCTTGTGCTATGACTATGCCCGACTCTCCATCATCAGGTCTATTGACCATTAATGGTTGCCATCTTTTCTACACTTAAGCTGCCTCTCTTCATAGACTCGTAAACAGACCTTAATAACTTTTTATAGACATAACATCTGCCAAATTGCTCCGGTGAGAAGCTGCGCAATTAGGTTCTTTCAAACATATCAAAAATGGAGAGAAATCCAACGGTGGGTTTGTGAGAGATGACCCTCGCAAGAAGACCCAAATTTTTGTAACAAAATGTTTCTCCAATTAATGTGTTGATGTCGCTCATGCTCAGCTTTCCTCAACTTTTCCAAGCTGGTTCGTGGTTCCAATAACAGTTTTGAAACCAATATTCTTTGCCAATAAACAATGATCACTCTTTTCCATGCTCATTCAATAGAGATCTAAAGCAAAATCGAATGCATAAAGAGAAGACAGTAATAAAATAGAGAAGTCTGAGAAAACACAATCTTATTTAACTTCAAAAGACCTTAATTACAAATGCATAAAACATGCATGGCTCTCTGGCTAAAAGGCCAGAGAGCCGATTCTCTTCACTATTCTTTTGTGCTCTCTTTGTGAGTTCTCCTTCGTAATCTCTCTACCTCCTCTTTTCGGTTACATATTTCTTTTTTTTAAAGAGATCCTAGGTAGTTATTGAAACCACCTTATATTTGCCCTGTGCAAATCTATCTTTCTTGATTTTAAATACGTTTCAAGTATTTTTAATACATTTTAGTACAATTTCACCATTTCTTCACATGGTGCCATGAATCCAAAAAGGACCCAAACATTTCAACATTACAAAATTCATCATAATGTGCTAGGGTTGAGGTGCTCCCGCATCATTATCTCATTTTTACATATCCATTAGCCTCAAGGGGAAAAGAACCCCATGGAAATGTGTTGATTTCTTGCTATGTCACAATGAATAAAGAACCATAAACTTTCTTTGGCAACAAAGCGAGACTCATTGATTCACCATCTAATCAATGGCACAAAATTTCCTTTTGAATCCTTATGCTTCTAACTGGGTCCCATAGACACATTTCATCATATCACTATCTCACCCAAGGTGAAAACCTTGAAACTTACTTTGGTGACAAAGTGACAACCCTTGATCTTAAGGTAGATCAAAGGTGATTGTGATTTAATTGATTTTCAAGCATAAGACATAACACACATAAATATTAAGATAAAATCTTGGGTTCAAAAATTCATGGAGACTTAGAGTAACATTAGATAATGCAAAAAAATAAAATTAAATGACTTTTCCCACACATCCCCTTTTTGAACAAAGCACACCATGCAAGCCTAACTCAAAGGTCCTTTGGGGCAAGATTTAACATTGGAAAAATAACATAACAAGAAATAGGGATTTTTTTTGGGGTCAACAACAATTTAAAACAAATAAAACCCTAATTTTTGAAAATAAACTGGAAAGCTCACTAAGGATGCATCAGGACAATTTTTATGTAAAAAACCAAACCAACAGTGGCTCTATCTAGGGACGATGAATAAGAAAATTCATACGAGGGCTCAAAATCCTTGGAAGAAGAGGACCACACACTGGATCAATTTTCCTTAACAACTCTAAGAGAGCAATGACACAGGAAAAATAGTATACAAGGGTTTATACAAAGATTTACAAGAATTTATAGAAAATACAAAGAAACATAAACTACTGTTCATGGAAAACAAGTATTTCTTAGGAAAAATACTCCTTCAAAAACTATCCATGAATTGGCAGTTCAAAAATATTTCCTGATAAATCTTTCAAAATATAAAATTCTTCTCCCCATGTAGCATCAAATAGATAAGGACCCAGCCATATACAATCAAACTTGTCATGTTTTCCTTTGTCTTTAGTCCTAGCATTCCACATCAGAACTAGGTTTTCAACTTTAATCTTTTTATTTACTATCTTTTTGTTATACAACAGTTTGACCTGTAATTGTAATTTTGCATTTTTGAGAGGCTTCTTTTCTAGTCTCTATTAATCCTACTAATTCATCCATTCTTTCTTGCATATCATCAATGAAATATTCACTATACATCTAAATGTAATAGTATAGGCCTATTATATTATTTTGGGGCATTCTTGCATGGATTCCATATACAAGATCAAAAGGTGCAACACCTATTCCCTTCTTTATTGTTACCCTATCAGCCCACACTACCAGCTATAACTTTGAATCCCATGCTTTTTCGCTATCATCCAAAGTCTTTTTTATGACTTTTAACAAGCTTTTATTGGTAGATTCAACTTTTCCATTTGCTTGGGGATGATAAGTGAGGATGTTGACCTAGTTATGCCATATTTATCATAGAATTTTATAAATTCATTTGACCTAAAACAAATTGCATTATCAATTACAATCCTTTGAGGGCATCCAAACCTTGTAAGGATATTATTCAAAAGAAATTTATTTAGCACTTTTCTGGTAGCATTTCTTGTAGGAATGGCTTCCACCCACTTTGTAAAATAATTTGTAGCTACTAGGATCCATGAGTAACTAGTACTTGACTTAGGGGAAATTTCACCTATGAAATCCATAACCCATTTCTGAATGGGTGCTTGAACTTCAACTAGTTCTAGAGTAGTATTTCCAAAAAAATTTAGCTTACTTGCAAATCTTTGATATGCATCACATTTTTTGACAAGTAACTGTGCATCTTTAAAAAGAGTAGGCTGCCAAAATCTAGCTCTCGTTATCCTATGAGTAGTAGTCTTAGCCATATAGTGCCCTCCACATATTCCTTAATGTATTTCATTTTATATCTCCTTAGATTTTTCTTGATCAATGAAATTCAACAATATTCCTTCAAAATTCCTCCACCAAAGATTATTTCTAACAATAATGAATTTGATTGCATGCAATTTTTTGCTTCTCTTTTTATTTTTTGTCAACTAAGATGGACTTTGATGTGTTTCAAATAGTATATGACATTATTTTACCATTCACAATGATCCATGTCACATAAACCTGACCTTAAATCATCTACTACCATGTTTATTTGATTAGCATCCAAGCTTGATTGAGCCATGAGTTTTTCTAATCCTTGACCTCTTACCAACTTTGTAATTTGGATGTCAATTTCGAACTCTTGAATTCTATTAATCCATCTACACCTCCTACTAGATACTTCCTACTAAGAGAAAATATCCTTAATACCTATACTTGGTACAAATGCTATGACAATGACACCTACAAGATAACATCTGAAAGCTTTGACAACTTTTACTAAGGCATAAGCTTATTTTTCATTTATCTCATATTTCAATTTTGTAGGCTAAAGGGACTTACTAAAAAATGCAATAGGTTTCTCATATCCTTCCTCATTTTTCTTCAATAGAACTCCTACCATAGTATGAAAAGATGCCAAGGAAAATATATGCATTAGCTTTACATAATTAGAAGTCCTTAGGATTGGTGCATTTTTTATGGCAGTCTTAATTTCCTAAAAAGCTTCTGAATTCTCACCATCCCAACTAATAAAGGATCCTGTTTTGAGAATTTTAGATATTAATCTACTAATCTCAACAAAATTAGTCAAAAATCTCCTCATAAATTTTACTTGCCCAAAAAATGATTGTATTCCTTTTACATTTTTTGACTTGGGAACTTTATCAATGGCATCTACTCTTTCAAGGTCAAATTTTACCCTATTTTTTGACACTATGTGACCCAACAATCTTCCTTCTATTACTCCAAATGTGCATTTCTTTGGGTTCATAGATATTCCATATTTTAAGGATTTAATAATTTTTTTTTGCAAATGTTTATAGTGGTGTTTATCCTTCTTAGAATATGTTGTAAAATCATCTTGGTCCAACACCATAAACTTATCAATGTATTCATGAAAAGCTACATCCATGGCCCTCTTAAAAGTTGTTCCTACATTAATTAAACTAAGTGGCATGCTTACATAGACAAATGCACCTCATGGGGTAGTAAAGGTTGTCTTAAATTTTTCCTTTTCATTTACAAGAACTTGGTTGTAACCTAAGAATCCATCCATCATAGACATTAATTTTGAACTAGTCACTTGTTGCAGAATGGCTTCCATATTTGGCAAACCATTGTTATCTTTTAAGGAAGCAATATTTAGGTTCCTAAAATCCACATAGAGCACCATGTCTCCATTCTTAGGAGCTAAGGTGGGGTTTACTAGTATCTAATTTTTTATGGAAGGTTTGGCATTGTCCTTAAATGGTATTATTGAATTGGTTTTTCACCATTCCTATTTTGTGCATTCAGTAGTGAAAAACCTTGAGTATGTGTCGTGAAAATTTTGAAATTAGGTCAACACCGTTGGTAAAATTCATCAAAAAGCCCTAATGCCTTATCTTGTTTTGCCCTAGCTTTTGAAAACTTTTGAAAATACTATTTCAAGTTATTTTTAGGTGGGACACATTTACCCTAAGGTTTTACTTGTGCAAGGATGACTTCATTAATTTTTGATAAACGTTTTATAACCTTGTTTTTTATCGCAATTTTTTTGAATATTTAATTGAAAAAATATTAACTACATCACCTTTTTGATCAACTCTCAATCTTGGTAAGATTAACGGATGGCGTATCCCCACAATATTGAAATGCAAGGTTTTTAACTAAAGTGGGTAAGCATATTAGTGCCTTGTAGCTTATGTTGATGATGGAACTTCAGTGCATCACAAAGTTTATGGTTTGTTAGAGTTGGTCGTAACCTTTTTGCAAAATTGTAAGTACCTTTAACGCATGTTCTAAAATTCTTACGATGTCATTGGTTGCTCTTTTAATGAAGGTATTACTTTAAGTTTATGTTTTGATGCATCATTGATCTGGGGAAAAATCAACGGTCAGTGGTTACCTACATGAAGAAAATGTACTAGAATTATACAAAGTGCAGAAATGCCAATGTGACATGTGGAACAGTGGGACTAGGTTTTGGAAAGACTACTAAGTCTCACTAGGTTGTAAAACTATGATGATTTCAAGCATTTTCATTGGTAGAATCTAACATGTATGCCAAGTTGGGAGTGATGATGTCATGGGCACAGACGCTCTAACAATTAATATAGCAGTCAGATTTGTCAGACCACGAGTGTTAAAAGGTGTTATTTTATTGGTCAAGTTAGATGATTGGACCATAAAAGACAAAGATTTTGATACACCATCAATTTGCATAAGATCGATGGACAACACTTACCCACATGAAGTAGATACTCAAATATTAAATAAAGCAGGGAAGCACCAACTTGACACATGTCAAATGTGACATCAGAGACCCACCCCTTTAGGAGATAATAACGTACCTATTCACATCAAATTTGTCAAAATATACTACTCCACATGGAAATTATCTATTGATCAATGTAGTTGACTGGGTGTCATAGCAGTACAATAATATATGATAATCGATTCAACCATGACCAAGGGATGACACTTGCCTACATTTTCAAGGTGTAAGAAATTTATACAATATGGAGAAGTTCCTATTCAACACATGGCTAGATTTTTAAAGCTATAAATAAATTTTGGTTTTTTGAATTAGGGTCATCTAATCTATTCAAATCAATGAATAAGATTCAAATTTGAAAGCAACATGAAAATAATGGCTAATGGAAGTTAATGTGCACAGAGTTCATTCATGTGATCTCAAAGCATGAATAAAATTTGTGAAGCTACAATTATTGAACCACAAAAGCATAAAACGTTATCAGAGAACAACGAACTTCTAGAGCTAGGGCACAAAAATTCTACTAGGTAATTCAGTGAATTGCAGCAAAAATTCCATAGAAAAGACGCACAATTTAGTGGGTAAGTACTTTGCAACTTCTGAAAATCAATGGTTTGGTGTTGTGTAGAGCTTAGGGTTTTGAAGATGCCTTGACAAAAGGAATTTTTTGGACAAACTGATCACCCTAACAAGGTTGTACATGATGATTTTCTTGAACAATTCCCATTATTTGTAAATGAAATAACCAAGGGAAGAGAACTTATTCCAAAGAACCCTAGGTTAGTTGTAGTAGAGGGTTTTTATGATAGATCAAATTGAGTAAGAGATGCCAAGGTTTCTATGGGAGGTCTGGAATTGTTTAAAAAAAAGTTTGCTGAGAGAAATCTCAACACCTCTCTGAGTAATGTTTGGGAATTTGACATTGGGAAACTAATAGTACCTGGGGTTTTCTATGATAGTGATCTACTTGCTAATTTAGCTAAGAATTATGATCATATTATTGGATTTTTGAAGAACTATGTTGTAGACAATCTTTTAAGGTTTCTCTTGAACTGATTAGGGAAGTTTTCAATCTTAACCCTAACCATGTTGTGCATGATATCATTGATATGGATGACCTTTAGGCAAGGTATGATGCATAGAGAAAATACCTAAGGACTGTGCCTCTACAACATCATTTTGCTAGGATTGGTACATTACCCTTGGTTACAACCCATCCACTAGAGCCATTAATGAGGAAACATTTCAATCCTAGGGCTTAGGCATTATTATTCACCCTATGCAAAAATTTTGTGATGGACAAGGAGGAAAACATTAAAGACTTTATTTTTCTTATCATGGCTCAAACATTACAATTTGGAATGAGCAGTATTCTTGATTATGCCACTTTTCTTGCCCAATAAATTCATAATGGTTTGGTGGGGATATCACAATGAAAGGTAAACAGACTCTTTTGTTGGTACTCATTGCTCATGCACATATGTGTATTTGAGTCACTTTCTTATCTAAAGCTATGGAACAAGAAGTAAAAAAGGATGGTTAAAAGAATCCAGTCCAATTATGGAGTGTTGATATGACTTTAGACGCTAGAAATGCCAATTTTGTGAGATTTGACAGATATTTTGCATCTAGGATTAGACTGCTTTTGAAAGGGGATAGCCCTAGGATTCCACAATCACTATTAGGATTGGTCAGACCCAAGGAACATGGAAAGGGGCTTTTGGTTAGTCATAACTAGGGGGATATAATCCCATACACTTTTTCTATAGTGATCAAAGTATATGGCTTTTAAGGGAAGCCTCATGTTCTACCTTTCCATGTGCCTTTGAAGATAGGGATAACATAATTGTTATGGAAAATTGGGACTATTGATGAAAGAGATTTGATTAAGAAAGGTACCTTCTTCCAAGTTGTTACTATAGCACATGATTTTGTTTTTGTAAGAAAGGGATGGAAACATCTCAATTTTTTCTGAATAGGTAAAACATTGTAGAATCCCATGCAAGATATATTGATCCAGAGGGATTTTATTATCTTTTAAGAGAAAGGACAAAGGCTTCCCATATGATATAGCAGGTGTATTGTCCTAAGGATATTATCAAGAATATTTTCTCTTTACAAGAGTAGGAGGTTAGGAAAGAAAAGTGGATAGTGTTTAGAAAAACTTTGGAATTCATCACTACCTTTGACTCTGCCTATGATCGCTTGAAAGATAAAAAATACTTGGAAGCCAAAATGAATGTATTGATGAACAATTTTGCTACAATAATGCAAAGGATGAATGAGAAAAAAGCTACATATGCCAAAACCTATCCAGACGGACCTAAAGAAGTACAAAGAAGAATAAAATACATAAACATAGTTACTCTTGGTCAGTATACCCTGCAAAAGAGGGTAGGATATGTAATGGTACAGCATATAAAACAGGTTCCTCCTCATTGAAAACCAAGGCTAGAGAGCCCATCTACAACTAGGGCCCCAAATAGGCAGAAGTTGGAACAAGGATCCTCTTCTCATGTAGAAAAGTACTCCTCAAGCCAAACCCCAATCCAAATAGATGATGAAGCATCCTTAAGCGAGCAACTAAGATAGATTGGTGGAGAAGGGGATGCCATTGATACCACTATAGACCTAGAAAGTGGAGTACCTTAGGAGCCTCCTATACCCTCCCTAGACATTACAATTTCTGATTATCAAGGTAAGGAGATAGACCCAATTATTGCTCAAGCTTCTTAGAAGTATATGAATAATAAAAATTTTGTTAAATCAAGGGCTTTTTCACAATTTGTGTGGAGCAAAAATATAGGAAGGTTTGAGAAAACATGTGAGAAAATAAAGGTAGAGTAGCCTAGTAAACCAGACTCTGTCATTGAGGAAGAGGTAAAATCCAAATTTTTGAGTGATTTTGTCTTGTTCACACCTAAGGCTAAAAGGCAATTAGTGAAAGAGTTAGGGGTCCTAATTTTTCTAAAATTGGACATAGCTAATGTGAAATTTCCCTTTACTGGTTTTGTATGATATTTCACACCTCTAATCAGATTTTTAAGATCAAACAACTAATATCACAAAGATCCACCAAATTTCTCAAGAAACCCCAAATCAGGTATGCTGAAAATAGTGCCAAAAGTTTCACAACTTCACCTATTATTAAGAAATCCGAAAATGGAAATTTTTACAGAAATTTCAGTAGCATAACAGCCTACAAAATGAAATTTCCAGATCCATATAGCCTTTACACAATAGTTCACAAATCTAGGACAAAAACTATGCTCATCGGGCTCCCGAAATTAACACAAAAATGCCCGAAAACACCACAAAAACACTAATAATCTATCTTAGAAGTTTAATCACGTCCCAATACATATATTCAGCTCTATTTTAACACCTTAAAGTCTTAAATATAGAATCAACCCAAACTGATATGAAATTCTCAACTGAAAACACCAAACTCATACAAAAAACACACCCGAAAACCCACAAATCTACACTGTTCAGCACAAAGGAAAACTCTGTATGAGAATGCACATGGAATGGCTTCAAACTCCTATCCTTAGCCTTCCTAGAAACCTACAAACTCCCATTCTTGGGTCTCCTTCTCCACAGGTTTGGCAGCCTCTGAAGAATAACAAAGAATGAGCAAAAATTAAGTTCTGGAATGAGCCCAAAATGCCTCCAAACCCCTTAAAAGAGGGCATAACCCTAACTCACATCCAAGAGGGGTTAATAAAACATATTTTAATAATTATTTTCATTTATTAGTCCATTAGCTTCCAAAGATTCTCCCCTTTTTCTGAAACTTCACCTTTTTGGGACTGCTCGCCTTAGTAAAGATTATTATTTTTAATTATTTGAAAAAGGGACATGACAAGTCCTCCCCTTTCAAATATTTCTTGTCCTCAAGAAATGGCTGAACAATAAACCAATCAATCCACATGGATCCCAAATGTAGTCATGAACTATACTATTGTCAACTAACATAGGCTCCTGCAATATCCTCTGCAATATAACCAAGAGGAATCTGTAATCAAACTAACAATTACTGCTCAACCAAACTCCAAAGTCACAACTTCCATAGTCAGAAACCCATGAGACACAAACTCTTAAAACATCAAAACCCAAGTAAAGTGGACAAATCAAACCACCAACATAATAAATACCATCAACGCATCCCACTGGCCTATACGAAATGTACAATCCAACTCTACAACAATGGTGAATGCTCTCGAATGAAACTATACCAAGTATGGAGAATCCACACACTGTACAACTCCTATAGTCAACAAAACTCTACAAATCACTTACCACTATCTCATAACCATAACTCTCATGCACCCCTGATGGTAAAAAACCATCACAAGATAAACAACAAGAAATGGAACCCAAACCAAATTTGCCTACCATCAACTCCTCAACACAAGGATCAAATGCTAACTAATGTACATACCCTACAATATAATGTTGATAAAAAAAACCAACTTTAAGTCAACAACTCACCATGAACAAGTGATACAACCCACTGTGATTGATCACTAGCTAAGTCAGGAGATGTCATAGGCAAAGGAGTAGAATCAATAACAACACCCGCTGAAGCATCACTCCAAAACTCCTGCTCTAAGTCATGTATTATCATGCTATCAACTGTAGAATCTATTGCCATGTTGTGCCCATCACAACTCTCATCCCGAGGCATCAAACTATCCCATAACTGATGATAAGCACTAGGAACAAAAGTACATCTATGTATCATCATCTCATCAACATGGTCATCAAAGGTAAATTGATGAGCATACCTCACAATGTAATGCTGATAGAATGCGCCAATCTTAGTCAGTGGCTTAGACTACAATCTAGATGTAACTAACTGCAATGGATCACTAACCAAGTTGGAACTGACTACTACCTCTAAAGACATCACCAAGGGAGTAGTATTATTAGTAGGAACCATGCCAACTATCAGCTCACCAACATCACACATGGTCTTTGATACAACATCTCTAGTCTTCGTGCCATTAGTGCTAGAGGTCACCACCATATTAGGCATACCACAAAAATCTGCTACAGCACCCAACTCAACTGAAACTAACTCTAGTGGGAATGAACCTGATATGCCAATGTTAGTATCAAGGATGGATGCATCCCCATCTCCACTGTCTCTGACAATCTTGGCCATGGACATCCTCGGATCACCAAACACCATAGCTTGTGACTGTATAGAATCAGGTAAAATCTATAGTCACTCTAATTCGATGGTCACCTTAGCCAAATGAAACTATGACTCCTTGAAAGCCAACTGTGTACTCTCAAGAATCTCAGAAGTCACCTCAAGCTGCTCAGTAAGCTCACTCACCTCATCTTCCTTGGCCAACAATGCATCATATGCTATACTACCCCACTCCATAAGATAATCTCTGTCAGCTACCAACTGCATGTAATTCTGTCTCAAAATTTGAATAACCTCCCATAAAGAGTGGATCTCTGTCAAGGAAAGATAACTGCCTTCCTGCTCATCACTAGTAGGAGAACCCCATCTATAAACTACTAACAACTGACGAGCAACATCGAAATGCTGGCAAGTGATAGTAATGTCTCGATCACTAACTCTCAACTGATTAGACACATGATGGCACTGGCTTGACTATCTCCTACAAACCTCCTCTGATGCACTGTCTAAAGGAGTATCCTCAAAGTTACTAGTCTCTAGAGTATTACCATCCATATCCTGTGAATCAAATCTAAAGCTCATATCAACATACGAAGTATCAAAAACATTAGCATTGCTGTCCAACTCCTCTATACCCAAGGAAACTAAGTCTTGAAAACTGCCCACTGCATCCTCCTAGATGTCATCAATCCCAATATGATCCTGGGATTCATCTATACACATTGCCAAATATGAAATATCATCAACACATTCCAGCAAGTATGATCGATTGGATATATGAACAAAGCCCAACATCAATGTATAAAAACTAATACCAACATTGGACAAGATACTGGCACAAGAAAAGACAACACCACGTAATCTGCTAATCAAATCTATGACAGCACCCAAACAAACACTGCTACCAAAAAATGTTAAAGATCTCAAGTCAACTAAATCCCAAATGCCAATATAACAATCTTGAGTCCATATCCGTAAACTAGAATCAATTGGTAACTCAAGCAAACTCTTCACCTGAGTAATATGACCAATACCCACTAACTCCACATACCTATCATGATGAGATAATGAAGTCACAATACTATCTTTATTCACCTTTAGTTGGATGGACAAATCATGTGAAGTACAACCAGCCTCAACCTCATGTGATGAAGCATCTAACTATGCCTAGTACTCTCTCTTAGAAAAGTCATGAATGCTCAATGTCTACTCATCTCTACCAGGTATCTCACCATCATGCACAACAACATCCTCATAATCATCATCCTTGAGGTCAAATCTATCTATCACTCTTTGACTAAAATAATCAAATGTAGTTACCTGATCATGACCTTGAGTAGTCATTCCATGATACCACCAATCATAGGCTGCATCTTCCAAGTGTAGACTTGCAATTTGAATAGCATCACTCTCCTTCATGGGGTTAAGTGTGAGGAAGGTCTGTAATTTTTGTAGCCATGCTCTAGCTGAATTTTTTTTTGTTCCATCAAAAGTAGGTGCTATAAACTTGCTTATTTTATTTTTGAGCTCTCTTCCACTTATGTCATCCTCCCTTCTGTACTCTTTCTTGGGCATCAAAGTGTTCATCATATCCACTTATTCTCTAAAAGGAACTAAACTGCAAAAGTCATCATCTAAACCATTGTAAGTAGCTCTTAATTCAATCAAGTTACCTGCAACGTCTTCCATTGGATTAAGGGCTAGATTTGGCACTGGTGTCTCATCTGCATGCAAAAAAATAGTTTTTGTTGATTGAGAGGGTGTGAGTTTCAGATTTCTTGACTCCTCTAAAGTGCTCCCTTTCTCATTAATAGATGCAACTCCTTTTAATTTTTCTGTCAATATTCGCAAAGCCTCTCTAGTTTCTTCCAAACTATCCACTGTTTGCTTCTGAGTATTTTGGATGTCTTTGAAGAATTTCTTTGCCATCTCATCTAGATTAGCCATACTTTTTCCTTCCTTGGATTTTATACTTTTACTCTCAACTGGAGATTTGATCAAAATTTCTTTATTCTTTTCTCACTGTAAATATCTCTTTTCTCTTTCACTTAGTTGCATGCAACCATAAATTTTGACATGCAGCTGATTAGAAGCAACATGCAACCACCAAATTCACCAAGAACTAACATGCAAATGATTAGAAGTAGAATGCAACCATGGATTTTGACATGCAGCTGATTAGAAGCAACATGCAACCACCAAATTTACCAAGAACTAACATGCAAATGATTAGAAGTAGCATGCAACCATAGATTTTGACATGCAACTGATTAGAAGCAACATGCAACCATAAATTATGACATGCAAGATCTGGGTAGTTGTCAAAACTGACATGCAAGATCTAGGTAGTTGTCAAAACTGACATGCAAACTTTTACAAACCCTCAGGCTAGCAAGATCATAGCTCTGATACCATTGAAATGTCCCTTTACTGGTTTTGTATGATATTTCATGCCTCTAATTATATTTTCAAGATCAAACAACTAATATCACAAAGATCCACCAAATTTCTCAAGAAACCCCAAATCGGGTATGCTGAAAATAGTGCCAAAAGCTTCACAACTTCACCTATTATTAATAAATCTGAAAATGGAAACTTTTACAGAAATTTTAGTAGCATAACAGCCTACAAAATTACATTTCTAGATCCGTATATCCTTTACACAAAAGTTCACAAATCTAGGACAAAAACTATGCTCATCGGGCTCCCGAAATTAACACAAAAATGCCTGGAAACACCACAAAAACACTAATAATCTATCTCAAAAGTTTAATCACATCCTGATACATATATTCAGCTCTATTTTAACACCTTAAAGTCTGAAATACAGAAGCAACCCAAACTGATATGAAATACTCAACTGAAAACACCAAACTCATACAAAAAACACACTCGAAAACCCACAAATCTACACTTTTCAGCACAAAGGAAAACTCTGTATGAGAATGCACATGGAATGGCTTCAAACTCCCATCCTTAGCCTTCCTATAAACCTACAAACTCCCATTCTTGGGTCTCCTTCTCCACAGGATTGGCAACCTCTGAAGAATAACAAAGAATGAGCCAAAATCAAGTTCTGGAATGAGCCCAAAATTCCTCCAAACCCCTTAAAAGAGGGCATAACCCTAACTCACGTCCAAGAGGGGTTAATAAAAAATATTTTAATAATAATTTTCATTTATTATCCATTAGCTTCCAAATATTTTCCCCTTTTTCTGAAACTTCACCTTTTTGGGCCTGCTTGCCTTAGTAAGGATTATTATTTTAATTATTTGAAAAAGGGACATGACATAATGCTATGATTTTTTATTCAATTACAAAAGAATAAGATGTACAATATAAAAAAGAGAAAGAAATATTGCAGGCCCATAGGGGAGTTAAATTTAGTGATGACCACCAAGCCCTAGTAATCTGGCCAATTGAGAAGAGAGACAAAACCAAAATGTAGGAAATCTCTAGCGTAGAGCATATTAGTACACTTACAGTATATAGGGCTGGTGAGATTAGTAGCAAAAAATTTTAGGAATGGTTTCAAAAATAGTAAAATTTGGGAATGTGGTGTCTGGACAAGAAGAGGATAAGTTCCTGGAACTTAATGCTAAATTTGAAGAGGTTTTCAAGGCAAATGAGGAAAGGGATAAGTAGGTACAATTACTAGAGAAAACCAAGTATCTCAAATGGAAAAGAAACTTTTGAAAAGAAAGGTGGGATAATCTAGTAGGCCCATAATTGTATACCCTCGACCACCCATTGAACCATTTAAATCAACTCCTATTATTGAGATACCAGACAACCTAGAGAGGCCTAAATTCTACATTGTAGAGGAATTTGAAGAAGAAAAGAATAAATTATATGCCATGCATGTGGAGTTGAAAAATCAATATGAAGAAAAAATAAGGCAGGGTATAATGTATTTGATAGACAAAATTGAATGGCCAACATTTTTTGATCAGTTGGCAAGGTTTGCAACAATTAGACATGAATTAGAAGGAAATGAAGATAGATTAAAACCTCTTGTATAGGAGTGGACTGGAAGAAATAATGATATTACTATCATGTACATATCTTTCATCTAGCTCCCATGTCATCAGATAGAGAAGATTTTTAATTTGTTAAATAAGTTGGAGGCTTTTGATGACAAACAAGATTCATTCTAGAAAGAAGTACAATTTGTTTCTCTAAATAGATAGCTGAAAAGTTTGAGCTATTTCCTAGTGCTCCAAAAACTATTGATAAAATAAAGGAAAATGAAGAGTGGAAAAAGAAATTGGATTAAATATTTTTTCAAAGAATGAATAATGTTATAAATGAAACTAGGCATTTATTATGGGCAATGACCAATGAGAAGTTGGTTAAAGTGTAGTTATTATATAGCACCATTAGAAAAGACTTTGTTGAAATAGAAGCAATTATAAATTCCTTAATAACTATACAAAGGGAGATCCTAAATTTTGATTGGCCTAATGACACTGCTTTCAATGAATGTAAGGAACAATTCGTGTCTACAAAATAGATGGCAAAAGGTCATGGGTGGAAGAAGATGTAGATGTAACTGTTACCTTAATAGCTAATGATGAAGACAAGGAGAACCCCCAAGTTAAAGTAAGCTTGTAGGTAACCAAAGAGGACACATCACTTTCAAGACTAATAGTCACTTACTTTGAAGATTTAGAATAATAAGAGAATCAAATCATAGAGTTTGTAGTTTTCCAAAAGGATGTAATAGAAGAGGGAACTGCCAAAAGAATGTAATGATATATAAGTTTTTCTGTTAAATACATTTTTTTCTTTTTGTGACAGAAAAATGTAAATATCTTTTGCAAAAGGACACTTTTCAATTCTCTATGCTTGAAGCTTGTTGCATCTCACATTGTATAAGTGAGATTCTAGTGCTAGAGAAGGGTCTGATTTCTAATGCAATTTTAGTTTTACACTAATTATGTTTTGGTCCAGTTATTTTAGCAAATATCAAGATGAATCTTCTCTGTAAATTTCTCTAAGAATACATTGATATCATATGATCCTTGTGTCTTTTTAGAGCGATTCTAAATTTTACTATAATTGTATACAATTTTCAAGTAAAATTAATAAAAAATTGAGTTGTCCCCATATCTATTCTTGTTGAATTTTGTCTCCTTTGTTGTTACCTAATTATTTTGATATTTTATGAGCAAAGCTTATCTAGTTGAATGCAATTCACTTAGGTTATATGTTAATTCATTATTGCTATTAATTCAATGAATTAAGTAAGGGCTTTGATGAATTTGAAGGGATTGCTATGGTAATAGAAATGATGTCTATAAGAATGAATTCCAATAAGAATTTCTGATAATATTTGTTGTAGTGCAACAAATCAGATCTATAAATTGGAGTAGACTTTGAATCCCAATGGAATAGGCACTAGTTAAATTAATTTAGCCTGTAGATGGGTAGTTCATGAATAAGCATCAAGTCTAAAATCAAAATCAACTTTATTTTACTATTCATGAAGATTTTCATAGATGGTTAGCACTCGTTTATATCTAATTTCTTGTTGGATAATGTTGTCCTTGATGTCACACAAATGTCATATCAGTCATTAGTCTCAAATTCACCAAGCTTAGACAGTCTGCAATGCAATCTACAGTGTCAACCGAGCTCATTCAGTCATTGAAAGAAATGTGGAAGATGGTGTCAACCGAGCTAACTCAGTCAAACAAAGGAAAGATGAAAGACAATGATCACCGAGCTCACTCGATCAACGAAGGAAATGAGGAAGTCAATATTAATCGAGCTTCACTCGGTCTCCAAAGGGAATTTTCCACCAAGCTCACTCGGTCATCAAAGGAGTTATGGAGAAGTCAATATTAACCAAGCTTCACTCAATCTCCAAAGGATAGTTTCCACCGAGCTCACTTGGTTATCTTAGGAAACTTAGTACTTATTGAGTTCTCTCGGCGATTGAAGGATTGTCATGAAATTCACCGTATTCACCAAGCTCAGTCAGTCAACACAAGAATTATTTTCTGACAAAAATTACCGTGTAGGGTGAGCCAGTATAGGGATTTGCAAATTAATTACTTCTAGCCAACTATTGTAATTGTTTGTTTAGTCAGTGATTCAAGCCGACTTAGATAATCTGAAAGATATATATGGTCATTCCAGTTATGAATTAAATGTGTGAGATCAAAAAAGGAAGTTATGAATGCGAATTATAGTATGAAATGATAAGGCGAATGTTGAGCAAAGTCTGATGAAGGATCAGATGTGTTGAAGGAACTATAAAGTTGCATTTGATTAGTGAGGATCCAGCCAAGCATAACAGAGATTTGTAATCAGCAAAGATAAGTTGTACCTTATGTCAAGTCACTTCATTGTTGCTTTCTAACCACTGTAACAGTGAATTCAAAATCTCTTAACAGAGTTGGTTTAACGACCATTCAATAAATCCTCTAACAAGGTGATAGTTCAGTTGAATTTTTCTAAAGACCTCTAGCAAGGCCACTCCTAACAGGGTGATTAAATCCTTTAACATGGTCACATCTAACAGTGTGTTTTTGTAACCTTTAACAGGGTTGGCTCCTAACAGGGCTCACTTTAGAAGAGTGAAAAATAGTATCTAGTTACATTGGTGGTTTTTCCCATATTGGGTTTCCACGTTAAATCTGGTGTCTCCTGTGTTCTTAATTGCTAAATTGCTTTGTGCTTGATAACATATTAGTTCTTAATATTTGTCATTTGTTGCATTATCAAGTTTTTGCACTTCATATTAATCAGATCGAGGAGATATTCAGACATCTTAGGGACTGTGAAAGTTTTTGGAGTAACTAATTCACCCCCTCCCCCTCTCAGTTACTCTATTCTCATTTCCAACAATTGGTATTAGAGCATTTGGTGCTTGCAAGAAGAGATTTCAAGGATCTAAGCCAAAGATCAAGATTTCTTACAAAAGAGAAATTCCAAAACTCAACAAGGATAACTTCTCCGCATGGCAAGGATTGATGAGACTTCATTTGGCTACTGTTGGTGATACTGGACTAAAATACCTTGAAGAAAAATATGAAGAACCTCCTGGCACATTGTCTATCAATGACATTGCTGAAAAGAAGACTCACAACAATATGATGATAGACATAGCATCCACTCTTAGTTATGAAGAATTTGATGACATTAAGGACTGCAAAACTGCCTTTGAGATGTGGAACAAGCTAAAAGAAATCTATGGAGGAGATGATAATGTGAGAAGAGAAAAAGAAAAAAGTCTAAGAGGACAATTTGATCAAATGAGGATGAGAGAGGATGAAAACATTGCAAAGTATGTTGAAAGAGTTAAAGCATGTGTGAGTGCAATCAGAGCATTTGGAGGTGATATCAAAGGAGAAACAGTTATAAGCAAAGTTCTCAGAACCTTGCTTCCTGTTTATGCAATCAGAGTTTCTACAATTCAGGAAAGAAGGTGTGAAGCAAATCATAAGATAAATCTTGAGGCCATAGTTGGAAGACTAATTTCATTTGAACTAGATAACTTTGACAACTATGTTCTAGCTTCCAAGAACATTGAATCAGCATTTCAAGCCAAGCTCTCAGTCAAGGAGAAAAACAAAAAGGAGAAGGAATCTCAGTCAGAAAGTGAAAATGAATCAAGCCAAAGTTCAGACAGTGACCTCGAAGTGATTGGAGCTCTACTAGCAAAGAAATATTCTAGAGGCAGAGGAAAATACAAAGGTAAAGTTCCCCTAATCTATTTTTCTTGTGAAGAAATTGGTCATATTGCAGCAAGGTGTCCAAACAAGCAAAACCATGATGAAAAGAAATGGAATGGCAAGAAAGACTTCAAATCATCCAAGAACAAAGGTAAGAAATCATGCTTCATGGCTGAAAATTCTAAAGATTCTAATAATAGTGAGGATGAAATTGTTTATATTGCCATTAAATATGATTCTAATAGTGAGGAAGAAGATAAAATGGCACTTGTTTCTCAAATAAGTAAAAATGATACATGGATTATAGACAGTGGTTGCTCACATCATATGACTGGTGATAAAACTAAGTTTGATCAGTTTGAAGACTATGATGGTGGCAGTGTAAGGTTTGGTAATAATGAACCTTGTTTCATAAAAGGATGAGGAAGAATCTATCTAACCAAAGAACTTGTATGTAATAATGCCAATGGGGTTGAAGGTCTTAAACATAATTTGCTAAGTGTGGCACAGTTACTCAATACTGGATTCAAGGTGGAATTAATGCATGGAAATGCAAGACTGTTGAATGAGCAAGGAAAGCTAATAGGATCTGGCACTCAAACAAAAGGTAACTTGTTTTATCTAGAACTTGGTGAATGCTCATGTTTTATTGCTCAAATTGAAGAAAGTTGGTTATGGCATAAAAGGTTGTGTCCTGTCAATTTTGATAATCTGGTAAAAACAAGCAAATTCAAGAAAGTGAGAGGCATTCCTAACATTAAGAAACTTGAGGTTGGTCTATGGAAGAATTGTGAGATTGGTAAAATGGGAAAGACTAGTTTTAAAAGTAAGAACTATCAGTCTGAAGATATATTAGAAATTGTGCATACTGATTTATGTGGACCCATTGGAATAGAAAGCTATACTGGAGAAAAAAATTTCATTCTTTTTGTTGATGACTACTCAAGAATGATGACTATCATGTATCTAAAGAATAAATCAGAAGCATTTGAGAAATTCAAATGGTATTTAGCAAGAGTAGAAAAAGAAATGAGAAAAAGACTAAAATGTTTAAGGTTAGATAGAGGTGGTGAATTCATCTCACATGAATTCAACAATTTCTGCATTGAAAAAGGTATTAAAAGACAGGTTTCAGCACCAGGAACTCTTGAACAAAATGGAATAGTTGAAAGAAGAAACAGATCCATCATGGATTGTGCAAGAACCCTAATGGTAGAAAAGAACATTGCTATGAAATACTGGAAGGAAGCCATTAGCACTGTAGTTCATACCTTAAACCAAGTACAGTTGAAAAAGGACTCATTCAAAACTTTCTATGAATTATGGTATGGTTACAAACCCAATGTAAGTTATTTGAAAGTATTCGGAAGCAAATGTTATATTTTGAAAGGATCTAGAAAAGGAAAATTTAATGTAAAAGGTGATGAAGGAATATTTTTAGGATATTCTTGCAAAAGAAAAGCATATAGATGTTTAAATCTATCCACTCACAAAGTCATAGAAAGTGCACATGTGAAAGTTGATAAGTTTGCAGACAAATCTGAGGAAGAAAGCAAAAAGGTACCTGAAGATTACAAAAGATTTGTTTACATTGAACCTGATACTATACCAAGCATACCGTTCACTCAAGAATCCTCAACTCCTGAGTCATCAGTAACTAAGTTACAAAAAGTTCAAACTGAGCCACAACAACATTCAGACATTACCATGCAAGTATCTACCAAGTTTGAAGCACTCGAGCCAATTCTTACCTAGCCAGAATAGCCTGAACATGAAATTGAAGCACAAGGAGATAGCAATGAAACTCATTCAAGAGGCAAAGAACCTATATTAGCTAAATATGTTAGAAGACATCATGCACCAGATCAGATCATTGGAGATAAGTCTGAAGGAACCTTGACAAGAAGCAAGCTGAAAAATACTTGTTTACTTGCTGATTTTGAACCTAGAAGCATTACAGATGCATTGACAAATGATAGTTGGATTGAGTCAATGAACGAGGAAATAGAATAGATAGAGAAGAACAACACATGGACTCTAGTACCCAAACCTAAAAATAAGAATGTAATTGGAACCAAGTGGGTATACAGAAACAAGTTGACTGAAGATGGTAAAGTATCCAAAAATAAAGCCAGATTAGTATGCAAAGGATACTCTCAAGAAGAAGGCATAGATTATGGAGAAACCTTTGCTCCTGTTGCAAGATTGGAAGGAGTCAAAACCTTACTTGCATATGCTACTCACAAAGGATTCAAAGTTTATCAGATGGATGTCAAGTCAACATTCCTCAATGGAATACTGGATGAAGAGGTTTACATTGAACAACCTGAAGGTTTTGTTGATCCAGATACAAAGAACATGGTCTGCAAATTACACAAGGCACTGTATAGTCTAAAACAAGCCCCTAGAGCATGGTATGAAAGATTGCATAACTATCTTATTCAAATTGGTTTTCAAAGAACTAATGATAATAGTAGCTTGTATATAAAGAAAGGACTAGATAATAAGATTGTCTTGGCAGAAATATTTGTAGATGATACTGTCTTCATAGGGCATTATGATCTTTGCAAAGAATTTTCAAAACAAATGAACAAGGAATTTGAAATGTCTATGTTTGGTGAAATAAAATTCTTTGTTGGTCTCCAAATTCAACAAAATAAGAATGGCATCTACATCACTCAATCAAAATACATCAAAGAGATATTGAAAAAGTTTAGTATGGAGGACTATAAACCTATTGGAACTCCTATGTGTACTAGATTGAAACTTACCAAAGATGATGAATCCAAAGAGGTAGATCAAACATTGTATAGATCTATGATTGGAAAATTGCAATACGTAGTTCATACCAGGCCAGATATTTCCCTTGCAGTTGGTATTGTTGCAAGATTTTTAGCAAAACCAAGAGAAACTCATTTGATGGCAATCAAAAGAATAATGAGATATTTGAAAGGAACTGAAGATTATGGATTATGGTACAAATTTAGAGGTAATTTAGATTTGAAAGTGTTTACTGATACTGATTGGGCAGGAAATCTTGATGACAGAAAAAGCACAAGTGGAGGAGCATTTTTTCTTGGAAAAAGATTGGTTTCTTGGACAAGCAAAAAGCAAAATTGTACATCCCAATCTACAGTAGAAGTAGAGTATGTTGTTGTAGCAGTAAACTGTTCAAATATTGTTTGGTTTAAGCAGTTATTGCAAGGAATGAAGATGGACATCAAAGAACCAGTTGTCATGTTCTGTGACAATACTAGTGCAATCAACATATTTAAGAATCCCGTGATGCATTCCAAGACCAAGCATATTGAAATAAAATATCATTTTGTTAGAGAATTGGTGCAAGACAAGGAGATTAGATTGGAATATGTCCATACAAAGGAACAAATTGCTGACATATTCACAAAACCTTTACCTAAGGATGCATTTTTTTATCTCAAAGGTAAGTTAGGGGTCATTCCCCTATCTATAGTTCACTAAAAATGAGCTCTAGTGATGCATCAACGCATGAAAGATTGAAGATCTATCTGCTGATGTAGTTTAATCAAAAATCATTGCATATAAATCAGTACTAAAGGTACATTACAATTCACTTAACTTCTATCATCTTTGGCATGTGTTGTCAAAGAGGGAGAGATTTACTATCATATCCTTATGAAATTTGTGAAATTTGAAAAGTTTGTTAAGTCTGTCATATAGTCCCTTAATAGAGGGAGATTATTGAAAGAGGGAGAAGTATGTTATCTTGTTGGACTTGTTTTCAAAACTTCATTCTATTATGACATGTTGTGTTGCCATCAATGCCAAAGAGGGAGATTGTTGGATAATGTTCTCCTTGATGTCACACAAATTTCATATCATTCATTAGTCTCAAATTCACCAAGCTCAGACAGTCTGCAATACAATCTACAGTGTCAACCGAGCTAACTCGATCAAACAAAGGAAAGATGAAAGACAGTGATCACCGAGCTCATTCGATCAACGAAGGAAATGAGGAAGTCAATATTAACCGAGCTTCACTCTGTCTCCAAAGGGAAGTTTCCATCGAGCTCACTCAGTCATCAAAGGAGTTATGGAGAAGTCAATATTAACCGAGCTTCACTCAGTCTCCAAAGGATAGTTTCCACCGAGCTCACTTGGTTATCTTAGGAAACTTAGTACTTATCGAGTTCTCCCAGCGATTCTCCCAGCGATTGAAGGATTGTCATCAAATTCGTCATATTCACCGAGCTCAGTCAGTCAACAAATGAATTATTTTTTGACAAAAATTACCGTGTAGGGTCGGCCAGTATAGGGATTTGCAAATTAATTACTTCTAGCTGACTATTCTAATTGTTTGTTTAGTTAGTGATTCAAGCCGACTTAGATAATCTGAAAGGTATATATGGTCATGCCAGTTATGAATTAAATGTGTGAGATCAAAAATGGAAGTTATGAATGTGAATTATAGTATGAAATGATAAGGCGAATGTTGAGCAAAGTCTGATGAAGGATTAGATGTGTTGAAGGAACTATAAAGTTGCATTTGATCAGTGAGGATCTAGCCAAGCATAATAGATATCTGCAATCATAAAAGATAAGTTGTACCTTATGTCAAGTCACTTCATTGTTGCTTTCTAACCACTGTAACAGTGAATTCAAAATCTCTTAACAGAGTTGGTTTAACAGCCATTTAATAAATCCTCTAACAAGGTGATAGTTCAGTTGAATTGTTCTAAAGACCTCTAGCAAGGCCACTCCTAACAGGGTGATTAAATCCTTTAACAGGGTCACATCTAACAGTGTGTTTTTGTAACCTTTAACAGGGTTGTCTCCTAATAGGGCTCACTTCAGAAGAGTGAAAATAGTATCTAGTTACATTGGTGGTTTCTCCCATATTGGGTTTCCATGTTAAATCTGGTGTCTCCTGTGTTCTTAATTGTTAAATTGCTTTGTGCATGATAACATATCAGTTCTTAATATTTGTCATTTGCTGCATTATCAAGTTTTAGCACTTCATATTAATCAGATCGAGGAGATATTTAGACATCTTAGGGATTGTGAAAGTTTTTGGAGTAACTAATTCACCCCCTCCCCCTCTTAGTTACTCTATTCTCATTTCCAACATTTATGAGTCTTGGGTAGTTGCTATTTCGAGAAATATTTGTAAACTTTACTATTCAAGAAGGATGTATATCATCTAAAATGTCAAGAAATTGATAAGCTATGTATGTGTTAGGGAATAAAAATGAGAATCAAAATGAAACTAATATAATTCTCATATAACAAAATTCATTCTGAGTCATCCCTTAGGTACACCCAACTTGGTTCTATAGAGCCTAAAGAGTAAAATGCCAGTCTTGGTTTTGTTGATGTTGGTTCCAAATGGTTTACACACGTAATTGTTGATATGAAGTAGCTAACCATTAGATTATCTTATTATTATTGTTTTGGTATTGAGCATTTTTTTATTTATTAGTTTTAAACACCAACGAAATGGCGACTTTGCTGGCGAATTGTCCAATGCATATTTGAAAAGTACTATGGTTTCTTTGGTCCTATTATGTATGTATGTGTTAGATCTTTTAGTACTGCTTGTCATCATAATGGGCTTATTTTAGTGACAAACCTTGAGAATTTAAAAAAGGAGAAAGAAAAGCCATAGATGTACACTGACATATACAACCCTTCCAAGTGTCTTATCTATTAAACAAGAGTTGTAGTCTCATGTTTTTTTACGATTGGTTCATTTATATGTTAGATATTTCTATATTGTCTTGTGTCCTTTCCTTAAAGTTAGGAGTGATTTTAATTGTTGTATTCTCCCTAGAATAGGATGGTGACTTAGTCATGGTTTTGAAGCTAGTGCTTATTGATAAATAACAAATATGGCTGATAAGAGAAAGAAAACAAGAGCTTATACAAGAGCTAATCCTAATGTACCAATGTATACTAACATAACTCAAGGTGGTAGGAAGAACATGAATAAGAAAATGGCAGACCTGAATTCTACCTAGAACTCAAGAGGTAGTGTATCAATTAATTCTCAATACTAACCAGTGGTAGGGAGAGAGTCTTCTTCACTTAGTTTTGAATCAGAAACTATGAGACTCTTAGGAGGCTTATTTAGTACCCCATTACTAGATGAAAGAACATATCAAGACAAAGATATGTCACCAGTACGGAATGCATCACCTAGGTCAAATTTGATAACTGAGATGAATCATAGGATAGGACTCAAGAGTTCATTTGGGGATCCTTTTAATCCAAGAGCGGTCCCATACATGCAACTTAATCTTATAGACCTAGATGATCCTACTAATTTAGAAGCCACTTCTATAGATCCTCAAGAAGTACGATTAGAGATAGGAGTTTTGAAGAAATGGGTTGTTGAGGAAGAAGCCAAACGTGCTCGTTTAGAAAAAGAAAGAAAGCAATCCACCCTAGAGGCCCTTGTTGAAAGATATAATTTTCTTAGAAGGATGGTTTCCTTAAAAGAACAAAATAAGAAGTTAGAAGAGAGAACTTCAATCCTTCATGCTGATGTTTTTGGAGATGTAGATAGCTTGAGAGCCAAAGTGTAGGAGCAAGAAAAACTCCTAGGCAAAAAACATGAACCTGTTATTTCCTAGATTCAACCCTATAAGTTTGTCCAAAGTACCCAAGTAGAACCCATTGTCAAGTAGATAGATAAGGAAAAGGAAAAGCTATAGGAGTTCAAATAATTTAACCCCAAGCTCTACCAAAAAAATCCATACAACATCTCATGTCAAAGTTAGATCTAGATTTAGAGAAGGCTCAAAAAGAAGAAAGATCTTGCAAAAGAACTTGAGAAGGTTGAGAATGAAGCTCAAGCCATAGAAACTAGGAGGAAAATCCAATTCATAAAATCTAACCCTACATTGGCTTCATGGCCAAATATTTTTACCCCAACTTCAACTTCTATATTGGCTTGTGGACTAGTTGTTTCGGTTCAGAGGATATCTCAATCTGCCCTTGCCTCATCATCCACTATTAGTACTCAAGCCCCTGTTGTCCAACCTCAGCAATCTCAAAGTGTTCTTCTCAACCAAGCTAATGTACCAAGCACCTCAAATGTTTCTAGTTTTAAGAAGAAGCCCATTTACATGGAAAAGTATAGACAAATGTCATTTTGTAGGTATTCGTGGTGCCTCACACCCAATATCTTTTGATTTAAGAGATAAAGTTGCCAATTTCTCTAGAAATAATGTTATTACTAGTGAATAGCATTTAAGAGTTTTCATAGATATGCTAAATGAATTTGAATTTGAGCATGAGGATGTGGTGATGAAGTTATTTTTTCATTCACCGATTGAAGATGCAAGGGATTGGTTTAGAAGAGTACCTAATGATAGCATTAGTTGATAGAGTGACTTGGAGAAATTATTAAAGGAGCAATATGGAGGTCCAATACTAATGTTGGGTTCATGTTGAATGAATTCAAGAACATCAAGAAGAACCCTAATGAATCTACATTTTATTTTAATGTGAGATTCTAGAAAGGCATGTACAAACTATTCCAGGTTATGAGGCTAAATGAGGATGTTTGTCTTACAACATATTTTAATGCTTTTGATAGAAAAATGTCTTACCAGGTGAGGGATAAAGATCCTAAGACTTTGAGGGATTCTTATAAGGTCATAGTAAATATTGAGAATAATAGGAAGGAATTTGGCAAGCTTGATAAGAGAGATGACCCAAAGTTGTTCAATCCTAAGAACAATAACAAAAGGGAGGTTGATAAAACTCTTATAGGAAAGAAGCTAGAAGAACCTACAATAGGTCAAGTGTTGGAATTGCTAAAAAGGATGAATCCTACCACTTTCAACACACATAAGCCAAGTTTTGGTGATAAGACCCCTGCATGAACAATAGCAATTTCAATAGACAACCTAGAATGTAGAACTACCCTTATACTACTCAATGGAAGGATATCAAGCTAATTCTTAACCAAACCCAGAATGTAGAAGATAAGGATACACTAGATCCTCTTCAAAGAAGTTCACTTAATATGAATGATAATGTGCCATGGTGTATTGTTTGTCAATCACCCCACTGTTGAGAGTATTGTGTAGTTGCTCAATCATTTGCTTCAGATCATAGTGCGAAAACTGAGGAGGAAGAAGAAGATAAAAGCCATGATGATTTAAATTGTAACATGGTGATTATGTGAAATGATTGTGTGGATTCTAATTTGGAAGAAATAGAAAGTGACCTTGAAAATAAGAGGGTTTCCTATCTGTTAAATCATCAACAAATGTTCTCATTCAATGAAGAATATGACGAATATTAGGTATGTGTTACGTGTTCTGAAGTTGGTCATATTAATTTGAGAGTGCTTTCTAAAGAGGAGATTGATAGGATCATTGCAGAAATGATTTCCCAAGTACATAGCAATTACAACTTGAGAAATCAAACAATTAACAATCATGTTGGGAAGCCTTCTAGTATATTTATAAAAGATTTTACACATAAGATGAAGGATGAAGAAAGTAAGGTTAATATAGAGACAGTTAAGATTAAAGACATCAAAACCAAGAAGTGAGAACCCAAGAAGAAAGTTCAATTCCAAGAAAATGAGGTAGCAAAAGCAATTGTGCAAGAAAAGGGATCAAGATATGATATTATAAAGAAAATAATACTGCCTACTATTCATAAGGTTCCTACTCTAGGTATGAGTGTGAAACCCACTATATCTGATCCTATTGACATGTGATATCCATGCTGTCACAAATTACTATTAAAGTATCCTTATCTAAACTATTTAGAATTGAAGAGCATAAGAGCAAAGCCTTGTCATGGTTTGGAGGGATAGAAAATAATAAAAATAATGTAGAACAAAATGTCATGCAACAAACTCCATTAATAGTGGAAGATAGTGGTATTATGTCTCAAATTCCTCAAATGTTCCTGGATGATTCATCAATAGCATATATAGAAGATATTGACCCATTTTTTCTCAGTTTGATTATAAAAGGAAAAACCCTAAAAAAATGCATGATAGATTTAGGAGGTTCTAACACCATCATGCCTTTCAAAGTAATGGAAGCCCTAAGGTTGAACATAGATACTAAGCAAGGCATAGAACTTAGAAGTCCTAGTTATAGGTACTATTAATGCTTTTCCATTTAACTAGCTGCATACCCTAAGGTAGAGTTGACCATGTCGGTCCTAGTAGTTGATATTCCTCCACATTATGAAATGTTACTCTCTAGAAAATGGAGTGCTGCTATGGGATGTAGCCTAAAATATGACCTAACCTATGAAACTTTTTACATAGGAAATAAGGTTCTTAAAGTAAACAAAGAGCCAAGGGTTAGTCATATTTTAGGAGAAGAGATTGACAAATATGCTACTTTTTTTTTAGACATGGGTGTGAATGCATTTAGAGCTAAGTTAATTATCCAAGAAGTTGAAAAGTTGTGTATTATAATTGAGCATGAAGTTGAATGCTGTATGGATTCACCACTATTATAAAAATGTTCTTTGATGGGGCCAATTCTAAATAAAGGAGCAAGAGTAGGGGTAGTCTTTGTTTCTCCTAAGAAGAATACTTTTAGATACTACTTTACCCTAAACTTTTCATGCACTAATAATATAGCTGAATATGAAACCCTACTATTAGGATTGAAAGTTGCTACCCACAATGGAATAAAAAAGTTGCACTTATGGGTAATTTTGAGTTGATTATCTGATAGATAAGGGAAACATATGCTTCTAAAAATAAAAGGTTGAAACAATATAGAAATGTTGTTTGGGATCAGATTGAATTTTTTGATGCATTTGGTATATCATGGAGAGATAGGAGTCAAAATAAGATGGCTGACCTATTAGAAAATGTAGCAATTAAACCAAAAGATGTATCATTCATAGGAATTTCACAAATTAAGGTTCAAAAGAGGCCCTCAATACCTGAAAATATTGAACATTGGCAAGTATTTGAAGATGACAAAGACATTGTGAATTTTGTATTGAATGAAGATAATACCATGGTCAAGAGTTGGACTGTAGTGATTTGGTTGAAACCATAGATGGAAGGAAATAATTTTTGTTCAAGAGGTCATAATTTTAAAGACTAATAAAGTACCTAAAGGTTTGGTTGTTTTAGAAAACATGTTTGATAATCAAGAGAGGGTAAGACATGGGGCTAAAGATTGTAAACCTCAAGAACTAGAAGAGATAAATTTGGGTACTAATGAGGACCCTAAGAAAGTTTACATTGGTCAAAATTGGTTAGCTAAAATTAGAAAGCCTTTGATTGGCTTACTGAGGAAATATAAACATGTTTTTATAGGATTGTATGATGACCTAAAAGCTTATAGAGAATATCTTTTCCAACATGTCATACCATTGAAGGATAATGTAAAACCATTTAGGAAGAAATAGAGACCAACTAATCCCACTCTAGCCCCTAAAATGCAAGAGGAATTAATGAAGTTAAAGGATGGAGGGATAATTAAACCCATTAGAAATTCCACTTGGGTCTAAAATCTAGTAACTATTAGGAAAAAGAATGGAGATATTAGGCTATGCATAGATTTCATAAACTTGAACATTGCTTCCCTAAAAGATAATTATGGGTTACCAAACATGGAAGCTATGTTGTAGCAAGTAACTAGGTCTAAACTTATGTTTATGATGGGTGGGTTCTCAGGGTATAACTAGGTCCTGGTGAAAGAAGAAGAGCAGTTTGAGATAGCATTTACAACTCCCTAGGGAGCTTATGTAAATGTGAGGATGCCATTTGGATTGATTAATGTTGGTGCCACTTTTCAAAGAGCTATGGATGCGGCTTTCCATGAGTACATCAATAATTTTATGGTCATATACCAAGATGACCTTAAAACTTATTCCAAAAGGGTTGAAGACCATTGCAAGCACTTAGAGAATATTTTTATCAAAGCCTTGGAATATGAAGTGTCATTAAATCCAAAGAAGTGTACTTTTGGGGTAACTAAAGAAAAACTATTGGGACATATAGTATCAAAGGATGGAGTAAAGATAGATCCTAAAAGAGTAGTAGCTATTGATAAGGTCTTTAAGCTAAAGAGTGTGAAAGGAATACAATCTTTCTTTGGGCAAGTTGATTTTCTGAGGAGGTTTGTTACAAATTTTACTAAAATTAGCAGACCCATTTCCAAAATGCTCAAGAAAGCAGCTACTATTAATTGGGATGGTGAACCTTCACAAGCATTCCAGGACATTAAAACTACCATAAAGAATGCCCCAATCCTTAGGAATCCAGATTATACAAAACCAATGCACATATTTTCTTTTGCATCTTTTCATACTATAGCTGCAATCTTGTTGTAGATGAATGAAGACGAATATGAACAACCAATTACATTCTTCAGTAAATCATTACAACCTGTCGAACTAAAATATGAGATAAATAAGAAGCAAGCATATGCTTTAGTAAAGGCTATTAAGGCTTTTAAATGTTATTTGGTAGGTGCCATTGTCATTGACTTTGTACCAAGTGCTACTGTAAAAGACATATATTTCTCATCAAGAAGTGTCATGGAGAAGATGTAGGTGGATTAACAGGATCCAAGAATTTAATGTTGAAATATAGATAAGAAAATTGGTAAGAGGTCAAGGGCTAGATAAACTTATGGCTCAGTCTAATCTAGATGCTAATTAGATAAATATGGTAGTTGATGACCTCAGATTTGATTTATGTGAAATGGATCAATGTGAGTGGTATGCTAATGTTATCCATTATCTACAACACATGGAAGCTCCTTCCCATTTGACTAAAAATGAGAAGAGGATTACTAGGTTACAAGCCATTAGATAAATCATTGTCAAGAACAATTTATGGTGGAGAAATTTTGAGGGAGTGTTACTAAAATGTGTTGATCAAGTAAAGGCTAAAGAAATATTGAATGAAATGCATGATGGAGTCTATGGAGGACATTATATGGCCAAGACCACTGCACACAAGGTAATCAGAGCTAGATTTTGGTGGCCATCCCTTTTTTATAGATGCTCAAGTCATGGTTAGGAAATGTGATGTTTGTCAAAGGTTTATTGGAAAATAGAAGTTCTTAGGTAATACTCCATTAAAGTCAGTTGAGGTTCAAGCACCATTTCAGCAATGGGGTATGGATTTCATAGGTGAGATCTCTCCTAAATCTAGCACTAGCTATTCCTAGATTTTAGTTGCTACTGAATATTTCACAAAGTGGGTAGAAGCAATCCTTACAAGAAATGTAACTCGCAAAGTTGTCAAAAATATCTTGCTAAATAACATTATTTCCAAATTTGGTTGTCCTCAGAGAATTATAATAGATAACACAATGTGTTTCAGGTTTGAGGAATTCATAAAATTTTGTGACAAATATAGAATTACAAGATCGACATCCTCTCCTTATCATCCACAAGGAAATGGACAAGCTAAATCAACAAATAAAAGCTTGTTAAAATTCATTAAAATGACCTTGGGTGATAACAAGAAGGCATGGGATTCTAAGTTGTAGCTAGCAATATGGGTTGATAGGGTGACTTGAAGAAAGCCATTGGTGTAGCCCCATTTGGTATGGTATATGGAATTTAGGCAAGGATGCCTTAGAATAACCTAATGAGCTTGTATAACTACATTCAAATGTATGATGAGGATACCATTGATGACATGCAACAGAGGATGGATGAGCTTCTAGGAATAGTAGAAACTAGGATAGAAGCATTTCTCAGGAACCAAAAGTTGCACTTACAGGTTAAGACATCATATGACAAAAGGATAGTAAGAAAAAAATTTGAAGATGGAGATTTAATCCTCATGTGGAATGCTAGAATTGAGGATAAAGGAAAACATGGTAAATTTGATCCTATCTGGTTAGGTCCCTCATGGGGAGAAGACTCTTATATTCTCAAAGATATGTTAGAAAACATTCTTGAATTCCTAGTTTATGGACAATTCTTGAAGAGGTATTTTTCTTGAAAAAATAGTTGTTTCTTCCATGAATAGTAGTCTAGGGTTTTACTATACATTTGTAAATCCTTTGGTCTTTGTGTAGTGTCCTATACATAGTTTTTCCCTATGTTTGTTGCTCTCTCAAAGTTTTCATTTTTTAAGATATCTCTATTTTGTGGTTTGCTTCTCCTAGAAATTTTGAGCCTTGATTTGAATCCATAGAATTCAATGTCCCCAGATAGAGCCACTATTGGCCTAGTTTTTCACCATTCCTATTTTGTGCATTTAGCAATTAAAAACCCTAAGAATGTGCCTTGAAAATTTTTAAATTAGGTCAAGACTCTAGCTAAAATTCATCAAAAAGCCCTGATGCCTTATCTTGTTTTTACTTAGCTTTTGAAAACTTTTGAAAACACTATCTCAAGCTATTTTTAGGTAGGACACATTTTCCCTATGGTTTTACTTATGCAAGGATGACTTCATTAATTTTTGAGAAACCTTTTATAACCTTGTTTTTAAATGTAGTTATTTCGAATATTTTATTGAAAAAACATTAATTGCAACACCTTTTTGATCAACCATCGATCTTGGTCAGATTGACAGATGGCGTATCCTCGCAATATTGAAATGTAAGGTTTTTAACTAAAGTGTCCAAGTTCCTTTGTGCCATGTAGCCTATGTTGATGATGGAACTTCAGTGCATCATAAATTTTATGGTTTGTTAGAGTTGGTCAGAAGCTTTTTACAAAATAGTCAGTACCTTTAATGCACATTATATAATTCCTACAATGTCATTGGTTGGTCTTTTAACGAAGGTATTGCTTTAAGTTTATATTTTGATGCACCATTGATCTAAAGAAAGATCAAAGGCCAATGCTTACCCAAATGAAGGAAATGCACTAGAATTATACAAAGCGAGGAAGCACCAGTGAGATGCATGGCATAGTGGGACTAGGTTTTTGGAAGACTGTTGAGTCACACCAGGTTGTAACATTGTGATGATTTCAAGCATGTTCATTGGTAGAATGTGACATGTATGCCAAGTTAAGAGTGATGAAGTCATGGGCTTAAAATGGGCAAGTTCCTTTGTGCCACATAGCCTATGTTGACGATGGAACTTTAGTGCATCGTAAATTTTATGGTTTGTTAGAGTTGGTCAGAAGCTTTTTGCAAAATAGTCAGTACCTTTAATGCACATTATATAATTCCTATGATGTCATTGGTTGGTCTTTTAATGAAGGTATTACTTTAAGTTTATGTTTTGATGCACCATTGATCTAAAGAAAGATCAAAGGCTAGTGCTTACCCAAATGAAGGAAATGCACTAGAATTATACAAAGTGGGGAAGCACTAATGAGACGCATGACACAATGGGACTAGATTTTTGGAAGAATATTGAGTCACACCAGGTTGTAAAATTGTGATGATTTCAAGTGTGCTCATTGGTAGAATGTGACATGTATGCCAAGTTGGGAGTGATGATGTCATGGGCTTGGAAACTCTAATAATTAATATAGTAGTCAGACTTGTTAGAGCACAATGGTTAAAAGGTGTTATTTTATTGGTCAAGTTAGATGATTGGACCATCAAAGTCAAAGATTTTGATAAATTGTCGATTTGGGTAAGATTGATAGACAATGCTTACTCTCATGAAGGAGATGCTCAAATTTTAAATAAAGCAGGGAAGCGCCAGCCTGAGGTGTGTCAAATTTGACATTAGAGACCCACCCCTTTAGGGGATAATAAGGTACCTATTCACATTGAATTTTTCAGAATTTAGTACTCCACATGGAGATTTTATATTGATCAATGCAATTGACTAGGTGTCATAGCAGTACAATAATCTATGGTCGTCAATTCAACCATGATCAATGGATGGCACTTGCCCATATTTTCAAGGTACAAAAAATTTATACAATGTATGGAAGCACTTGTTTGACACATAGCCAAATTTTTAAAGATATAAAGCAATTCTACTTTTTTGAATTAGGGTTGTTCAATCTACTGAACTCAATGAATAAGATTCAAATTTGAAAGCAACATGAAAATAATGGCTAATGGAAGTTAATGTAGATAGAGTTCAATCATGTGATCTCAATGCATGAATAAAATTCATGAAGCTATCATTATTGAACCACTAAAGCATAAAAGGTTATCAGAGCACAAAGAACTTTTGAAGTTGGGGCATAGAAATTCTACAAGGTGATTCAGTAAATTGTACAAAAAATTCCATAGAAAAGAGGCACAATTCAGCAAGTAAGTACTTTGTAACTTCTAAAAATCCAAAGTTTTGGTGTTGCATAGATCTTAGGGTTTTCAAGATGCCTCCATCAAAGGAATTTTTTGGACAAACTAATTATCTTAATAGGGCTGTACATGATGATTTTCTTGAACAATTCCCACCATCTCTAAACAAAATAACTAAGGGGAGAGAGCTCATTCCAAAGAATCCTAGGTTAGTTGTAGTAGAGGGCTTTTATGATAGAGAAAATTGGGTAAGAGATGCCAAGGTTTCTATGGGAGGTCTGGAATTGCTTTAAAAATGGTTTGCTGAGAGAAACCTCAACACCCCTTTCAGTAATGTTTGGGAATTTGACATTAGGAAACTAGTAGTACCTAGGGTTTTCTTTGATAGTGATCTACTTGCTGATTTAGCTAAGAATTATGATCACATTTCTAGATTTGTGAAGAACTATGTTGGAGACAATATTTTAAAGGTTTCTCCTAAATTGATTAGGGAAGTTTTCAATATTAACCCTAATCATGATGTGCATGAGATCATTGATATGGATGACCTTCAAGAAAGGTACGATGTACAGAGAATATACCTAAGGAGAGTGCCTTTGTAACAACATTTTGCTAGGATTGGTACATTACCCTTGTTTACATCCCATACACTGGAGCCATTAATGAGGAAACATTTCAATCCTAGGGCTCAGGCATTATACTTTACCATATGTAATTTTTTTTGGATGGACAGGGAGGAACACATTAAAGGCTCTATTGTTCTTATCATGGCTCAAACATTACACTTCAAAATGAATAGTAATCTTGATTTTGCCACTTTTCTTGCCTAGGACATTCATAATGGTTTAGTAGGGATATCACAAGGAAAGATAAAAAAACCCTTTTATTGCTACTCATTGCTCATGCACATATGTCTATTTAAAGGAGTTACTTTCTTCTCCAAAGGTATGGAACTGGAATTAACAAAGGATGGTGAAAAGAATCCAGTCCAATTATGGAGCATTGATATGAATTTAAAGGCCAAAACTACTAGTTTTGAGAGATTTGACATATATTTTGCATCTAGGCTTGGACTGCTTTTGAGAGGGGATAGTTCTAGGATTCCACAATTAATATTAGAATTGGTAAAACCCAAGGACCATGCAAAGGATCTTTTGGTTAGTGATAAGTAGGGGGATATAATCCCATACAATGTTTTGACAATGATCAGAGTATATGACTTTCAGGGGAAGCCTCATGTGCTACCTTTCCATGTGCCTTTGAAGATAGGGGTAGCAAAATTGTTATGGAAAATTGGGACTATTGATGAAAGATATTTTCCTAACAAAGGTACCTTCTTCCTAGTTGTTACTGTGGCACATGATTTTGTTTTTGTAAGAAAGGGATGGGAACATCTCAGTTTATTTTTGAATAGGTACAACATGTTAGAGTCCCATTCAAGATATATTGATCTAGAGGGATTTTATGATCTTTTAAGAGAAAGGAAAAAGGCTGCCCATATGACACAACATGTGTATTTTCCTAAGGATATTATCTATAATATTTTCTCTTTATAGGAGTAGGAGGTTAGGAAAGAAAAGTGGATAGTGTTCAACAAAACTTTGGAATTCATCAATTCTTTTGACTCTGCCTATGATCCCTTAAAAGATAAAAAATACTTGGGAGCAAAAATGCATGTGTTGATGAACAATTTTGCTGCAATAATGCAAACTATGAATGAGAAAAAGGCTACATATGCCAAAACCTATCCACATAGAGCTATAGAAGTACAAAGAAGAATAAAAAATAGAAACGTAGTTGCTCTTGGTTAGTATACCTTGGAATAGAGGGTAGAATATGTAATGGTGCAGCACATACAATAGGTTCTCCCTCATGGAAGGCCAATTCCATAGAGCCCATCTGTAGCTAGTGGCCCAAAGAGGCAGAAGTTGGAACAAGGATCCTGTTCTCGTGTAGAAGAGTACTCCCCAAGCCAAAACCCAATCCAAATAGATGATGAAGCATCCTTAAGGGAGCAACTGAGATAGATTGGTGGAGAAGGGAATGTCATTCTTACCACTATAGACCTAGAATGTGGAGTACCTCAAGAGCCTTATGTACCCTCCTTGGACCTTACAATTGCTAATTATCAAGGTAAGGAGATAGACCTAATTATTGCTCAAGCTTCTAAGAAGTTTATGAATGATGAAATTTTAGTTAAATCTAGGGCTTTTCCACAATTTTTGTGGAGGAAAAATATAGGAAATTTTGAGAAAACATGTGAGAAAATAAAGGCAGAGCAGCCTGATAAACTAGGCTCTGTCATTGAGGAAGGTCAAATCCAAATTTTTGAGTGAGTTTTCCCAGTTCACACTTGAGGTTAGAAGGCAATTAATCAAAGATTCAGGGGTCCTAATTTTTCTAGAATGGGACGTAGCTAATGATATAATTTTTTATTCAATTAGAAAAGGAAAAGATGTACAATATAAAATAGAGGAAGAAATATTGTAGGCCCACTGGGGAGTTAAATTTAGTGATGACCACCAAGCCCTAGTAATTTGGTCAATTGAGAAGAGAGACAAAATGAGAATGTAGGAAATCTCTAGGGTAGAGCGGACTGGTGCACTTACAATATATAGGGTTGGTTAGGTTTGCAGCAAAAAAATTTTTGGAATGGCTTCAGAAATAGTAAAATTATAGAATGTGGTGTCTGGATAAGAAGAGGATAAGTTCTTTGAACTTAATGCTAAATTTGAAGAGGTTTTGAAGGCATATGAGGAAAGGGGTAAGTAGATACAATTACTGGAAAACCAAGTATCTCAAATGGAAAAGCAACATGGGGAAAGAAATGTGGGAGAATCTAGCAGGCCTAGAATTGTATGCCCTCAGCCACCCATTGAACCATTTAAATCAACTCCTATTATTGAGATACCAGACACCCTAGAGAGGCCTAAATTCTACACTATAGAGGAATTTGAAGAAGAAAAGAATAACCTATATGCAATGCATGTAGAGTTGAACAATGAATATGAAGAAAAAATAAGGCAGGTTATAATGTATTTGATAGATAGAATTGAATGGAAAACATTTTTTGATCAGTTAGCAAGGATTGCAACAATCAAACATGAATTAAAAGGAAATGAAGATAGATCAAAACCCCTTGTATAGAAGTGGATTGAAAGAAATAATGATTTTACTATCATGTACATATCTATCATCTAGCTACAATGTCATCAGATAGAGAAGACTTTCAATTTGTTAAATAATTTGGTGGTTTTTGATGACAAACATGATTCATTTCAGAAAAGAATGACAATTTGTTTCTCTAAATACATAGCTAAAAAGTTTGATCTATTTCCTAGTGCTCTAAAAACTATTGATAAAATAAAGGAAAAGGAAGAGTGTAAAAAGGAATTGGATGAAATATTTTGTCAAAGAATGAATAATGTTATAAATGAAATTGGGCATTTGTTATGGACAATGACCACTGAGGAGTTGGTTAAAATGCATTTATTCTATAGTGCCATCATAAAAGACTTCTTTGAAATAGTAGTTGGAAATTATTTAATAATTGTACAGAGGGAGATCCTAAATTTTGATTGGCCTGACGACACTACTTTCAATGAATGGAAGGAACAAATCATGTCTACAAAATAGATGACAAAAGGTGACGGGGTAGAAGAAGATGCAGATGTCACTATTACCTTAACAATTAATGATGAAGAAAAGGAGAAGCCCCAAGTTAAATTAAGCTTGCAGGTAACTAAAGAGGACATATCACTTTCAAGCCTAATAGCCACTCACTCTAAAGATTCAAAATAATAAGAGAATCAAATCACATAGTTTGTAGTTTTCCAAAAGGATGTAACAGAAGAGGGCCTTACCAAAAGAATGTAATGATGTATAAGTTTTTTTGTTACATACATTTTTAATCTTTTTGTGACAACAAAATGTAAATATCTTTTGCAAAAGGACACTTGTTAATTCTCCATTTCTAAAGCTTGTTGCATCTCACATTATATTAGTGAGATTCCAGGGCTAGAGAAGGGTCCAATTTCTAATGCAATTTTAGTTTTACACTAAGTATGTTTTAGTCTAGTTATTGTAGCAAATTTCATGATGTATCTTCTTTGTAAATTTCTCTGAGAATACATTGATATCATATGATCCTTGTGTCTTTTTAGAGTGATTCTAAGTTTTACTCCAATTGTATACAATTTTCGAGGAAAATTAATACAAAATTGAGTTATCTCCATATATTTTCTTGTTTAATTTTGTCTCCTTTGTTGTTATCTAGTTATTTTGATATTGTGTGAGTAAAGCTTATCTAGTTGAATGCAATTCATTTAGGTTGTATGTCAATTCATTACTACTATTAATTGAATGAATTAAGTAAAGGCTTTGATGAATCTAATGGGACTACTATGGTAATATAAAGGATGTCTATAAGAATGAATTCCAATAAGAATTGCTGATAATATTTGTTGTAATGCAACAAATTAGATCTATAAATTGGAGTAGACTCTGAATCCCAATGGAATAGGCACTAGTCAAATTATTCTTTTTTGCAGATGGGTAGTTCATGAATAAGCATCAAGTCTAAAATCAAAATCAACTTTATTGACTATTCTTGAAGACTTTCAAAGGTGGTGAACACTTGTTTATACCTAATTTCTAAGTCTTAGGTAGCTGCTATTTCTAGAAATATTTGTTAACTTTAGTAGAATTATTACCAAATCTATTCAAGAGGGATGTATATCATCTGAAATATCAAGAAATGGATAAGTTATGTATGTGTTAGGGAATGAAGAAAAGAATCAGAATGAAACTAATATAATTCTCATACATCAACATTCATTATGAGTCATCCCTTAGGTACACCCACCTTGGTTCTATAGAGCCTAAAGAGTAGAAAGCTAGTCTTAGTTTTTTTAAAGTTGGTTCCAAATGGTTTACACACATAACTATTGATAGGAAGTAGCTAACCCTTAGATTATTTGGTTATTATTGTTTTGGTATTGATAATTTTGTTGTTCAGTAGTTTTAAACACCAATAGGTGTGACATGCTGAAACAAGCCTTTTCTATAGGCATTGAGCTCATTATATGATCATGCAAAAACATTTCTATACTTTCTTAGAAAATCAATTAGAGGCTTTGTAATTTCATCAGATAGATTCTTACCAATATAAACCTTTTTTGGGGCTTCAGAGGTACCAAGATTTATTTCTTCAATTTTTTGTGGTTTGGCATCCTTGATCCTTGACTTCACTCTATCTTGGTTATCAAAAATTATTTCTAAAACTACCAATCCTTTGGTTACATTGTTAGTTTCCAACTACAAATGTCTCCTTGCCAAAGATTGTCTCCTTCCCATTTGTTGTTTCAATTAGAGCACTGCAATCAAGTTCATGACCATGATACCCATCTTCGCTTGAGAAGAAATTTAGAATACCTTTATCATTCTCAAAAAAATTCCAATGTTCTATATTATTAGGAACATAGGGCTAGTTTTGTATTTCAACCTATGGAATTCTAGTGAATGATACATCCTTACGTTTAATAGCTACATTTTCCAATAGATCAAGCACCTTGTTATAATTCATCTCCATCTAAGAGATACCAAAGACATAAGATAACTCAATTTGGTTCCATACAATATTTCTATAGTGCTTCAATATCTTATTCTTGGATGCATAAGCCTCTCTTAATTGGAAGAGTATTAATTCAAAATCCCCAATAACATGCAACTTTTTTATTCCATGATAAGTTGTAACTCTTAATCCTAGTAAGAGTGCTTGATACTTAGTTATGTTATTAGTACATGAAAAGTTAAGGATAAATGAATATCTAAAAGTATTCTTTTCTAGATATACAAAAATTACTCCTACTCTTGAACCTTCTCTAGAACATGCCCCATCAAAATACATAGTCCATAAAATCTGTGAATCCATGCAGCATTTAACTTCATGTGTAATTATAGCTTCGAGTTTCTCAACTTCTTGGATAATCAACTCTACTTTGAATGCACTTACACCAATGTTTAGAAAGTAAATGGAATCCTTATCAACATCATCCCCAAAAATATGGTTTACCCTTGGCTCCATATCTATGCTAATAGAATTTTCACCTATATGAAAAGTGGGATAGGATAAGTTACATTTTAGACTACCTCCTATAGCAGTGCTCCATTTTTTGGATAGCAACATTGCATAGTGTGGAATAATATTGACTACAAGGAATGACACTGTCAATTCTACATCAAGGTATACAACTAATTTGAAAGGTAATGTAATTAATAGTACTTATAACAGGAACTTCCTTACCATCCATGCCTCTACATCTACATGTTTTTGTGTCTACTTGTAGACCTAGGCCTTCTATGACTTTCAAAGGCTATATAGTTTTAGATGCTCCTAAATCTATCATGTAATTCTTCAGAGTTCTTCCCTTTATAACCAAAGTGAGAAAAAATAGATCAATATCATGCAAGTAAGCTATAGACAAGTCATCCAAGAACATTTGAGGAATTTTTGACATGATCCCACTATCTTCAACCATTACTGTGGGTTGTTGTATGATTCCTTGTTTAGTGGTATCACTAATGTTACTTATCCCACTCAACCATGATAAAGCTTTACTCTTAAGCTCATCTATTCTAAATAACTTAGATAAAGGCACTATTATAGTTATTTGAGATAACATAGATATCATGTCAATTGGATCACATACATTAGGTTTTACAAGAGTACCTAGAGTTGAAATTTTTTTAAGAGAAGACACTGCTACTTTCTTACCAACATTAGATTCTAGTTTCCTTTCTTATTCATTTTCCTTAGCTGCCTCATTTATTTGAAATTAGACTTTCTTTTTAGGCTCCCATTTCTTAGCCTTGTATCCTTGACCTTTGATTTTGCTACATGATCTTTCTTACTGTCGTCCCTCATCTTATAAGTAATATTTTTTATGAAGATTCTAGAAAGCTTTTCAGTTTCATTATTAATGATCCTACTTCTCAAATTATAATTACTAAGAACTTGTGATATCATTTCTATTGTGATTCTATCATTCTCTTCTTTAGAAGGATTTCGTAGATTTATATGATGAACATTAGAGGATGTAGCACATATATTGTCTTCATCATAGTCTTCATTATCTGAAAATACTTGTTGATGATGTAATTGGTAGGCAATTATTTGATTAACAATATCATTTTTGCTCTTCTAGATTAGAATATTCATAGTTATCACACATATTACCATATTTTAGCTTACATCATCATGGTCCTTTTCTTCTTCTTTCTCCTCATTTTTCACATTCTAATTTGTAGAAAATGATTGGGCTACTGTACAATAGTATAAGAAGTGATGTGATAGGCATATGATGCACCATGATACAACATCTATCATGTTGATAGAATTTCTTTGTAGTGGGTTAGGGGTACACTTCTCTTTCATATTTTAACTCTTGTTAAGGATACATTTACCATCTTTCCATTGAGTAGTGTATGTATATTTTTGCATTCTTGGTTTCCTATTGAAATGATTGTTTTTCACTTAGGATTTTTCACCATAATTAGATTTAATTACATATAAAGATTGTGGGTTAATCTTTTTCAAAAAATCTAAACTTGACCCATTGTGTCTTCCTCAAGTTTCTTACCTACAGGAGACTTATCATTTTCCTTCTTATTATTATTAGGGTTGAACAATTTTAGGTCATCTCTCCTTCCTATCAAGTACCAAATACTTTATTATCATTTTCAATATTGACAACTATCTTGTAAGCATCCCTTAATGTTTTAGGATTTTTTTCTCTCAAATGATAAACCATTTTACTATCAAAGGCATTGAAGTATGTAATAAGGCATACATCTTTATTTAATCTCATTACTTGGAATAGCCTATACATCCCATTTTGAAACCTTACATTGAAATAAAAGGTAGACTCATTAGGGCTCTTTGTAATGTTGTTGAATTCATTCAACATGAAGTGAGCATTAGTATTATCTCCATACTATTCTTTGAATAACTTTTCCAAGTCACTCCATGAGCTAATGCTATTATTCAGTAATCTTCTAAACTTGTCTCTTGTATCTTCAGCTAATGAGTGCACAAATAGCTTTATAACTACATCCTCATGTTCTACCTCAAAATCATTAAGCATGTCTATAAATATTCTCAATTGTTCCTCAACGGTAAAAATATCATTTCCTAAGAATTTCACAACCTTGTCTCTGAGGTCAAATGATATTGGATGTGGCGAAGTAGGAATACATAAAAATGATATTTTCCTATGCTTTTCCATGTATATAGGTTTCTTTTGAAAACCATCAGTGTTTGATGTACTTGTTGAACTAGTTTGATTCTAGACAATACTCGAAGACTGTTGTATTTGAAAGGCAGTGATCTAGATACTTGTGGTAGATGATAAAGTAGGGAAAGATTGAGACACATTTTGGTTAGGGGCTATTGGTCCAAAAGTTGGGACAATTTTTTTAGCTTGGGTGGATAAATTAGGCCATGAAGCTAAGGTAGAATTAGATTTAATGAATTTGATCTTCATTCTAGTTTCTACTACCTAGGCTTCATTCTCAACTTTCTCAAGATCTTTTGCTAAAGCATCCCTCTCCTTTTTGGCCTTTTATAGATCCAAACATAATTTAGAGATAGGAGGGTCTATATATTTATTTGGTACAAGTTGAGGTTCATTTATCTAGATCCCTACAACCTTACCTTTTCTTTTATCTATTAGGTTTATAGCTTGATCTACAAGGTTTGGTTGAATAGGCTTATAGGGTTGAAGTTGAAAGATAATAATAGGTTCTTTCCACTGACTTATGAGATTATTTTTGTTCTAAAACCTTGGATCTCAAACTATCTACATCTCCAAAAACATTAACATGCAAAACCGAAGTTCTTTCTTCTAGTTTTTAGTTCTTCTCCTTTAGGGAAGCCATCCCTCTAAGAAAATTATCTCTCTCAATGAGAGCATTCAAGGTGGTTTTCTCTGTTTCCTTCTCCAAATGAACATGTTTGTCCATAACATTTTTATATACCAGCCTATGACTCATTTCTTCCATCACTTCTAGCCTATGTAATGCATATCCCATTCAAGATACATTTTTATCCTAATAGGCTTGTTGTTCTTGTAGTGGGGTACTAAACATCCCTCTTAAGACTCTTGTGGTTTCTGATTCAGAGCTTAATGAAGAAGATTATCTCCCTTCCATAGGCTAGTATTGAGATTTTATTGATACACTACCCTTCATTTCCAAGTAGGATTTAAATCTATTTTCTTCTTGATTTGGTTCTTCCTACCACCTTTTGGTAAATCTTTATCTAATGGTACTTCTTGATTGGCTCTTATATAAGCTTGTGTACTTTTTCTCTCATCTCCCATTTGTGGAAATTACTTATCAATAAGCACTAGCTTCAAAACCTTGACCAAGTCACCACCCTATTCTAGGGAAAATATATCATCAAATAGCCTTTAATTCAAAGAAAATACACAAGATAAAATAAGGTAGATCTAACACACAAAGAAACCAATCAGAAAGAAATTGGGATTGCAACTCTTGCTTAATAGATAAGACACTTTTAATAAGGGTGGTACATGTTAGTCTGCAACTATGGTATTGCAGACTTTCTCCTGTTTTAAAAAAAAATTCTCAAGGGTTGTCACTAGAAATGTCCAATATGACCATAGGAAATTGTTCAAAAGAAACCAAAAAATATTTATATAGATAGCACCAAAAACTACATCACTTTTCACACATTAGCATGTGTTGAACATGTCCCTAGTATAGTCATCATTTCATTGATGTTTGAAACTTCCAAGAAAGAAAGTACTTGATACCAAGATGGTCAAGAGCCAGTTATTCTAAGGATTAGCTTTTTCCTATGTTTAACTAAGAAGTTCTTAGATCTTGACCCAACTTCAACAAAATCACAAAGATTTTCTACACTTTAGATTGTGCAATACCAAGGTGGGTACACCTAAGGGATAGAAGGGGTTCAAAACTAGATATCATCTTTACACTTCACTCTCTTGATGATATTTGTTCACACTACTTATCCATTATAGAAGATATTTGACCATAATTCTTCTCAGATTTACAAGAAAGTCTAGGTTACCTCAGCTAACCACAACATGTAAATTAAATGCAAATAAGTGATGACCAACTATTAAATTCTTCATTCATGATGGTAAATTGATTTGGATTTTGAATTTGTGCATCATGTCATGTGATGATCTATTCTCATGAAAACTAAATAAAATGATTAATGCCTCATCCATTGGCATTTAATGTAAACCCAAAAATTTTGATCTGATCAATTACATTACAATCAATGTTATCAACAATTTACCCTAAATCTCATTCTTATGGATATCCTTCTTACTAACTAAAAATCCTATCACATTAGTGAAGCATTTACTTGATCCATTGAATTAAAAGTAATACAAAATAGATATATAGCCTATCCTAGTTGAATTAAATTGAATAATATTTAGTCACACAACCTCAAGATAACCCGTTAATAAAAATGGACACAAGACTCATAGAAAAGATATATGGTGGTAATTTTTCTTTGTATTAATTTACATTGAAAATCACACAATCTTAAAGAAAGACGCAGAACAACTCACTATCAGACAACATGATCCTAGAAAGTGTTAATGTACTCTCAGACCTGCAAAGAAATATACATCACAAAATTGACACCAAGGCATCTAGAACAAAAGTAAGACTAGAAAAAAATCTAAAAAATACATAAGGGTTTAGACCCTTTCTCTAGCCTTGGGATCTTATTTATATAGCATAAGAAGAAAAATGGTTCAGGTCTAGAGAAGAATGATAGTTTTCCTTAAGACAGAAAGATATTTACAAAAGCTATTGTCATAAAAGACAAAAAAATTGGTACAACAGAATGGGCTTCATCATGAATTTTTCCTTTTATGGGACCACTTCTATTGCAACTTCTTTGTTGCTAAGGAGTTTTTAGTCGATATAATTGTTATTCCATGTGGTGTGTGACCACTGGATTTACTTGCAATGGACCGGGTTGTAAAGTTTGAAAGGTAAGTCTAACTTGTGGCTCTTCATCTAGGACATTGTGTACTGACAAACTAATTGTTGCACTTGAGTCCTCTACTGCCAAGTCATCAATTTGAATTTTTGTAATTGTTTCTACAGTTGACTGTTGATCCTTTTCCTCTTCAACTTTAATTGGTGCATCAATTATTTGTAGCTCATCATGGTCCACTTCATCTTCATTAGTTTCACCAAAACAATTTTGAATGTATTAGATCTACCATCTAGTTATTGAAAAGTGTGTCATCCAACCAATTAAAACTCAATATTTCATGTTGCTTCTTCAAATTATAATCTCCTAGTTTATCTATTTCAATAAATTTATCTTTAAGAAAATCATAGAATTATTAAACCCTAACAACTTCTTTTAGTTGTGTTTTCATTTATGACCCTATCAGGTCTAAGGCATAACAAATCATCCAATTCTTTGGCCCATTCTTCTTTATCTTTTAAATTATCTATTTTCTTGAGTGCATGTGGGAAAAGCTCAAATTTTTTTCCAATATACTTTGAGAGATAGTTTATGATTCTCTTCTACATTGTAATTCTTTATTATCAAAATCGGTAGATCATTAGTCAAGTCAAAGGTATTTTTTATTTTCTCATAAGATAAACTAGTGAATGAGAAACATAAGAAAGTGACATCCTTGTCCCTATTATTCCATTTATTCATAATTTTCTTCAAAGCACCTTCACTACTTTTTAGCTCATTCCATATGTTCATTATCCTAGCCAATTTTTTATAAAATGTAGGCTACCCAATCTTATCTACTAAATACATAACTATTTTTCTCAGTTTATCTTCATACTAGATATCAAATTCAACATGCAATTCCCAAAGGTTACTCATCTCCTCTTCAAAATCCTTTTTTGTATAATAATTATGCCTCTGTGGGGTATCTAGTAGCTATTAGATTGTGGTGACTGATCAAGAAAGTATTGTACATACTTCATAATTAGTGGGGTTCGAGGCATTAGCCTGATTTTTTTTTTGGTACTATTCATAGATTCTCCATTCGTAGATTTTCCACTAAAGTTATGGCTAATTTATGGCCGACATGTTATAACCCTAAAGCGGTTTAATACTTGTATAAAAGGGTTTAGGGTTGGGTATTTTTCATTATGTTGTGATGTGAAATTGCTTCTTGCGACAGTATTGAGCTGTAAGGGATTACAGATTGTAATCAGGTTGTAATTACTGGATTGTAATAATATTAGACTTGTTGTTTGGTGGACGTAGCCCAAGGATTGGGTGAACCACATTAAATCTTGGTGCCTTGTGTTCATTTCTGTGTGATCTATTATTTTATGTTATTGGTTATATTTGCATGTAATTTTTATTTCTATGCGTGGTTTATCCTAATAGTAGCTCTATGAGGGGAGTTGACTTAAATAGCTCAACTGGAGGATGGGATAAGTAACCCTAGGTTTTCTAGACTATCCTTGGTACCCTATCATCTAATTTGCAAGCTCAATTATCTTTTGTACTTCTTTATTGTAAACATCTAGAACTTGTTCTTATTTTTCCTATAATTCCAATTTTTTTCTTTCTCTCCTTCCTATCTATAGATAATGTGAGGTTAGTTGTTTCAATATTTAGCTTTGCAACCTCATCACTTGGAGTATCTTCTACCCTCTTAACAATCAAGATTCCAATTATTCCAATATCATCAAGTTGAGAAAGACTGGCTCTAGATTCTCTTCTAAGAGACCAAATTACCAAGGTAGCATAATCTTCACTAAAGTTAGCATGTCTAAGTCCTTTTCTCATCTTTTCTCCAGCACTTAACTTCTTGGTGATAGTATTAAAAACCATTGCATCTACAATATCCCAATTTGGTAAAAGCAAAACTCTGGATGATTTTATCATTCTTCTTCCCTCTTTAGGTGTCAAAATTCTAAATTCTTACATTATTTCATCCTTTATTTGATCTTTCATAGCTGGCTCTTCCATTTTTGGATGCTCTACCTTCCTCTTATCACACCTTTTATCAATTTTTTCAATTTTAGTTCTCCATGCAAATTGGTAGATTGCTATTAATTTGACAAAATTTTCATATAAAAGAAATTCTTGGCTAAATTTTTCTACCACAAGGTATAATTCCTTTCCTCTATAATCAGCAATAGTTAGCTCAAGGTGAGGCATGGGAGGGTCTTGAGGATTTCTTTCCTCTAATTCTGCAATAGTAATAAACACCCACCCCGCCTTGGTATCCTAATTGTTCTATTTGTTCCTTAGTGAGTTGTTCATCTCATATATTCAAAGGAGATTGAGTGGGTGTGTACTCTTCTATTTGGGAAACTTTCTTTTCTTTTATCTTTTTCCTCTTAACCCTTGACTATTTAGGCCTCTCTTCCAAAGTAGTACTAGTTGATCCAACTATTTTCTTTCCCTTATCAGCTATATGCTCTTTGTTCTTTGGTGATGTTATAGATAAGTCTCCTTTAAATGAAACATTTTCTTGATCCTACTATAGGGGTAAAAGGAAATATTTTCATTACTTCTCTTGCCTTATCAGGATAAGAATTGATGAAAATGGTCTTCTTTTCATTAATGATCTCCATAATTGCTAAAAATGTGGTCATCAACTTGTTCAACTTGTCTTTTGTTGTCTTTACATTTTTCAAAGGGCTATAATATTTATCAAAATAGAAAATGAATTCTAAAACCCTAGAATAGATAGTACATTTTTATTTTTTAATCTCTTATTCTTGGAGAGAAAATTCATTTCTTATTACATCTTCAAGGAAATAGAATTGATGCTCCTGAGTACTAGTCTTAGCCCTCTGTCTGAATATATCAAAAAATCCTTCACTATCATTAAAACAAGCATGAGAGATAGTCATTTTGTATGGGTCTAAAAAAATATATAGAAACAACCAACCCTTTGTAATTATAATATGATGAGAAACTGTACAAGATGGCAAAATAAACCCTCTTGACCTACTAGTTAGTTCTGATTCTTCCAGACCACCTAATTACCATAACATCTCAACTAATCCCACGTTAAGAGATATTTGGTGGGGAAGCACATCTGGGGTTCCTTAGAATCTATATACTCTAAAAAATATTGACATTGGATATAGCATAATATTTTCCCAATTATGGGAAACATTCAAATTGCTAATTTTTTCTATAGGCTTGATGAAATCTAACAATGCTTTAGGTATCTCGAGGTTATCTTATAATAATGAGCTTATTAATCTAGATGCAAAATATCTATGAAACCTTACAAAATGAATCTATTCTACATCCCAAGTCATATATGCTCGCAAAAATTGGACTAGTAGAGATTCATCATCATATTCTCTTGTTAACATAATTTCCTCTTCAAAGAAAGTAACTCCTTTATACAAAAACATTTGCATCAACAAAGAATAAAAAGAAAAGGTTTTCTCAATTTGTCCCTTTGTAATTCCACTTAGACCATGTTGCCTTGATATTTTACTCAAGGAGTTAGAAAAAGTTTTGGTTCCAAAGTGAGATAGAGAGAAGGTCAATTTCCCCACTATTCAAAACTACCTCTCTCTATATAATACAACCTTCTCTCTATGTAGTTTTCTCTTTACCCGTACTAAAATATTATTTCTCCCTATTCCAAATCCATTTCTCTCTACATACCACCTCCCTCCATGTACTAAAACTTCTAGAGAGAAGTTTAGATTTGACTACCTCTCTCTACATACAAAAAGTTTTCTCTCACTATGTACAAAAGTCATCTCTCACTATGTACTCAAACTTTTTTCCCTAATCTTAACCTAGATATTTCAAGAACCCGAACTCCTATTTCCAAAAAAATGAAATGACATACAATGTGCAAGGGATTAATAACTATTTGACAAAGAGCTTCTAAAGTTTGAAAAGAGTGACAAATGCATATAGTTCTTGTAAAATTAACTCCACATATTTTTTGTACATGGAGATGTGAAGCCTTTTTAAGTACTGAATCCATGTCAAAATGCTTCCATTGATTATATTGTTTCCCAGTTCCATAATCTCCAATGTGGTGCACTTCTAAAGAGTTGATGGAAGTGGTCCTGAAAGGGTGTTGTTGGTCATGTGGAATGTTTGTAATTTTCTTTTATGTTCCCCATCTCAAATGCGAACACTCCTAATAAGCAATTGTTTTCCATGTTCAAGATAACCATGGATGAGAAATTAATTAAATGTTACTATAAATCTCAAGAGAAATTATTCTTGGAGAGCTCCAGAATTGCAAGAGATCTTCTTGTGTGATACGAGAGAAGGCTATGTTTTATCTATAGTAGGCATATGGGGAGAACCATTTTCCTAGTAGAGAAGTCAATTACAACATTATGGAAGCTACAGCTAAATAAGATTGAATTGTATCATTTCATTGCTCTAGATTGGCCATGTGTAGGTTAATGCAAGGTGTCATACCCCCACAACAAGGGATTTGGGCACTTCTTTGTTGAGACTATTCTTGGATAGAGATAAGAAGTTAATGTTCCAATTATTTCCAAATACCTCAGGAGAAATGGTAATGCTAAGCTAATTGTTGGACATGCAAAAAATGGGTGCTTTCATGAGTCTGTTGAGTTATTTTAGCACATGCACACATCTGGTGTGAAGGAAAATGCTGAAACTTTTGATGGCATTCTTCCAGTACCAATTTGATAGTTCTCCCTATTGAAATGGAGCTTCATAATCTAATAGATGTCATCTCTTGGAATTTAATTATTGCAGGTTATGCATAGAGTGGGCAATTTGAAAGACTTTAGAAATTTTTCAACATATGAAATTAAATATTACAAAGTCAAATTCTAATGCTTTTTCTAGTATCTCTCCATTTTGTGGAAATCTGGCATCTCTTAGCTGGGGTGAGGAGGTCCATGAGCATATAATTAGGATTGGTTTTCACTCAAATGTATGTGTTGGTAGTGCTCTTGTAGACATGCATTCCAAATGTGGGAGAATAGACAAGGCACACAAGATGTTTGAAAAAATGCATATTCGTGACATAGTTGTGTGGAATGTGATGCTTGCAGGATATGCCATGCACCTCCAACTTACCTTTCTTGGTATTTTCATTGCATGCTACCATGGAGACTTTTTAGATGATGGAAGGAAATATTTTAATCATATGACTCTAGATTACCAAATAAAGCCTACATTGAAGCACTATGGTTGCATGGTTGATCTACTTGGACATGTTGGGCAACTAAATGAGGCTTGAGATTTGATCAGTGGAGTGATAATGAAACCTGACATTTTTGTTTGGGGATCTTTGCTTGATGGAAATGTGGAATTATATTGGAGATTGTAAGAAGGTTACCCATGTTGACCAAAGGATCCTCATGAAAGGGTTATGCAATCTATTATTAAAATGGATAATGATATTGATAAAATTTAAGGGCGCATATCTAAAGATATTGGTTATTGGAGAATCTACAATCTTTGAATTGAGAGATGCAGCGTGGAACCTATCATAAATTGACTCTTCTATTTTTTACACAATATCTATAGTCATCATGTTACTTATCATGTAAAAGTGATCATGTCACTTATTGTAACTAGATTTAGGATCTAGAGTTTTCATTCATATGATTTAGAGTTAGAGTCAGTTTTCAAATGCATTCCAAACTCCAAACTCTAACTTTTTGAGTGGTTATGATAAAGTTAGTTAAGCTTGAATCACTATAAACTCATGAATCTCAATGTAATAGGGGACTTTTTAGACTTGGAGAGAGGAAACACTTATGTTTTGATAACAAGGAAATTTTTAGAAAGTGTGTACAATTATTGTTATTGTAATCAGTCATTTCTTATGTTCTTTGTTCTAAGAAATAAAACAAAGTACATTTTGCATTCTCTTTTAGATATTAAATCTGAATTGTTGAAGAGTTGATTCATCAATCTAAATATTTTCATGGTATGGTGTAAATATTAATGAATCACTAAATTAGTATGGTATTGATGATAGCTAAAGAATAGTTCTTGTTTGTTCTCATTAGCAATCTACATCAATTTTACGGAAACATTGAATTCATGTAGTGTGTTTGTCATCAATAGTTTGCTTTTTATATTTTAAGTTGTAATCACTTCTATTTGAAAAATTAAAAAATAATCTTATGAGGGAGTTGCCCCTCTAAATATAGAGGAAGATTGTAATCTCGTAATGATCAATTTTAATCTCTCTGACTATTGGCACAATTGTCACTATTCACAGGGCAAATAGGGTCAATTTTAGAAGTAACTATCATAGTGACAAATATGTTTACCAATAGATATTGGAAAATCTACTAGGGATTCAAAAAGGAAAGATTATCTAGTTGCCTATAATGAAGGAAGATGATATTACCGCATGAGAATGTGTTTCCAGATCTACACCCAAATGTTGGTTTCTAGGGCACACAAGAAGATATTATTTTAGATTTGAACACTCTAGTCTAGAGGTGTAGATGAAGTGCTCAAAAATACCATCAAGTGAAATGAGTTCTAGAAGAAGAAGAGGAATTCGGGGAAATCTTGCAAAGAGCTCCTATTGGTCAAAATGTTGTGGTTTTTGAAAGAATAGTTGCTATTACAAGAAATAGGCAAAATATTGGTCACATCGAAGACCAAGTGAACAATAATAAGTAACATGGTTGATAAGGTACCTTGCCTAGAAAGAAGGTTGGTGACTCTATTTTAAAGATTGATTATCAGTGACTCTATTTGAAGGTGGCAATTCATAATCATGGTTTGGTACAAGGAAAAAATTGGAAGTGATAGTGATAGCAATAGTGATGATGAGTACATTTCATATCCCAAGAAATGGATTCCTGATGAGTCTCTACAAGTTGAATTCTTGAAGAATTTTCATGGCGGTAGGAGGCCAGATCCTAAAATGGTTCATCCCCACTTACTTCAAATTTTTCAAAAGATCAAAGAAGAAGATGGAAATAATTATGTTTTTCTTTTTCATGATCGAGAATCCTTCTTGGAAAAAGGTTCAACATATAAAGATAAAGAAGGCCTTGCTAAAAAATGTGCTTCATTTAAATCAATGATGAAGAATACTAAAAATATCTCTCATCCACCTATATGTCAGCAAAATCAGATTTTTATTGATCCTAAGATGGCTAGCTTCTTGAAGAATTTCTATGGTGGATGGAAACTAGATCTAGAAAATATTCATCCATCTCTTCTCTAAAATTTGCGAAAGATACAAGAAGAATATAGTAAAGATTATCAATTTTTCTCTCACAAGCCAAAATCATCTTTATGAATAAGTTGCCACATCATTATAAGGAGGCATTTGATCAAAAAAATGATTCATGTGAATTGATAATGGATAATGGTGGTCAAAAAAGTGTCCCATCAATTGCACCTATTTCTCATAAAAATCATACTTCCATTGATCCCAATCAGGTTAAGTTTTTAAAAAGATTCTACAATAAGTTATGCCTAGATCCTAACAAAGTACATCCTTCTTTACATCAAACAATGCAAGAACATGAGAAAGAAAACCCTTGCAAGAATTGTTTTATTGATAAGAGAACATCACCAGATCCAAATGTCTCATCTAAATCTTCATGCATGAATGGAGATGGGAATTCTATGTCTAATCAAGGAGATGGTTGAGAGATGGTGTCTATAGAAGTATAAGGGTCTAGTAATGTATCAAGGCTTCATTGTAAAAATTTTCAAATCTAGGAGAGAGTATTAAATCATCTCGGTCCAAATGAGAAAGAAAAATAAATATACACAATATATGGTTCAAGATGAGAGAAATGTAGATCAAAGTGAATTTGATACTACTTTTATTCCTACTTGGTGTCTCACTGCTTCAGATGATGGCTTCCTATGTGGAGAAGATCTTCTTGATCATCCTTCCATGGTCATTCAAAGTGATGAATTTATTGACAACATCAATGCTCTAGATGTTATGGCATTAATTGAAACCACTACCATTGATGGAGATAAAGACACCAACGAACCACTACAAATATCTACTTTCCTTGTGGAAATGGAGACCTTTACATTTGATGACATTAATAAACTGGTGATTAAAAGATCGGTTGATGAAAAAGATAAAAATCAGCTTCAAGCAGAAGAAGATGAATTATCTAGCCTTCATTCTTTATCATGCATGCAACAAGAATATCAACCTTTCATGTTTCATGAAAGATGTCTTGGAGAGAGATAAATGATTCAAAAAGACATAGATATCATTGAACATATTGAAAATGAAAGCTATATGGATATAGTGACAAGTTCCTATGATCAAATGGAAGTACAATTAAAATCCTATGGATTATTTAAAGGTCAAAGAAATCCTCTATTTGAGCCTTCTCATCAAATAGGAGATCCCATTTCAAAGAGATTCTATTAGAAGAATAACTAGGATAAAAGATGTAATGAGGTAGTAGGGAACCTTATGGAGGAACTTGATGAAGGAATCTCTTACGATGTATTTACTCCAAGCTTTTGCTCAAAATCCTTGGATGATAATTTCCTCTATAAAGAAAAATTTTTACTTTAATCATTTATTCTTAGTGGGAGCCATTTCTATTGATGATTCTAAAGTTGGTATTCAAAGACAAGTTTCAATGACTATAGCTCCATAGGTTGCTTCACATCATATATTGTATGAAGGAAATCCCATATGAAGTTTGGTATCTCCTAGCCTTAACCATCAGAAGACCCTTTTGATAGAGAATTTTGATATTAATGGAATAGAAATTGAAGTTATGGCCTATAATGTTGAAGATGGTATGGATGTAACTCAAAAGTGCCTAAAAATTCAAGATGAGTTTTTGGAAGATGAAGAAGAAGAAATGGATCATAAGAAGATTCAATCTAAAATAGATATGCATCGAGGTTGGAATAATTTTATAGAAAATTTGACCATAATCATACCCATCAGAAAGAAAGAGTGCCTAGTGTTGGAAATGAGTTTAGGACTTCATGATGAACAATCGCTAGAAATTCAAGTAGAGGGCTTGCTAAGTAGAGGAGAAGACCAGAGATGCATTTAGAAACTTAAGAGTATTATACTTCAATTCTTTGAAAATGAAGTCATCAATGACATGCCATAGGAAGTAGAATTGATTTTGAAGTCTGAATTTTTTTATGAAGCCTAGTTATTTGGATGTGTCATTTTCTCTAGAGAGGTGGAGCATGCTAGGAATCTCAAAATTGGAATTCTAGAAGACATAGTTTATATTTGCATGCACATGAATCTAGCAGATTCCACATGTTAGTACAAAATGGTATTTATTTTCCAATCTAGTGAATGTATTTGTGTGATTATACCTTGAGTCGCTGGAGGTAGGGAGATTTACCTTGTACATAGTCTAGTTATGCTTTTCATCCCTTCTATTTGGCTTGTGTTCCCAATTTTGGTGTGCTCAGTCCCTTATGATGTATTTAGCTCCTTTTTGTGTGGCTTTATAGCCCATGTGATAAAGAACTACTATTGTTTAAGTTTGAGTTCATTCAGTGTCCTGTACAATCCTTGTCCCTAGATAGAGCTAGGTGTTGCCTTGATATTTTTTTTGAGGAGTTAGAAAAAGTTTTGGTTTTGGAGTGAGATAGAGAGAAGGTTAATTTCCCCACTATTGAAAAGTACATCTCTCTATGTACTAATACCTTACCTCTACGTATTTCTCTCTTGCCCTGTACTAAAATCTTCTCTCTCCCTATACCAAATCTCTCTCTATATACTATCTCCCTCCACATACTAAAACTTCTAGAGAGTAGTTTGGATTTGACTACCTATCTCTACATACTAAAAGTTTTCTCTCACCATGTACTAAAATCATTTCTCACTACATACTCAATTTTTTTTTCCCTCATCTTAACTTGGAAATTTCAAGAACCTAAACTCTTGTTTCCAAGAAAATGAAATGACATTCAATATGCAAGGGATTAATAACTATTTGACAAAGAGCTTCCAAAGTTTGAAAAGAGTGACAAATGCATATGGTTCTCATAAAATTAACTCCACATATTTTCCCAACATGGAGATTTGAAGCCTTTTTGGGTACTAAATCCATGTCGGAATGCTTCCATTGATTCTATTGTTCCCTAGTTCGACAATCTTGAATGCGGTGGACTTCTAAAGAGTTGATGGAAGCGGTCCTAAAAGGGTGGTGTTGGTCATATGGAAGCGGTCCTAAAAGGGTGGTGTTGGTCCACAATTTTTTTTAATTCTCCCCATCTCAAATAAAAACTTTCCTAATAAGAAATTGTTTTCCATGTTCACGATAACCATGGACAAGTAATTAATAAAATGTCCCTAAAAATTTGCAGAGAAATTATTGTTTGAGAGCTCTAGAATCTCAAGAGATCTACTTGTGTGATACAAGAGAAGGATATGTTTCAGTAGTAGTAGGCATATGGGGAGAACATTTTTCTAGTGGAGAAGTTGATTACAACATTGTGGCAGCTAGGGTAGATAAGATTGAATCATATCACTTTGCTGCTCTAGACCAATTATGTGTGGGTTAATCCAAGACACCATATCCCCCACAAAAAGGGATTTGGGAACTTCTCTGATAAGACTATTGTTGGATAGAGATAAGATGTGAATGTTCCAATTATTTCCAAATACCTCAAAAGAAATGGTACTGTTAAGCTGATTCTTGGACATGCATAAAATGGGCACTTTCATGAGTTTGTCGAGTTGTTTCAGCAAATGCAGACATCTAGTGTGAAGGAAAATGCTAAAATTTTTGATGGTATTCTTCTAGCTTGTACCAATTTGATAGTTCTCCCTATGGAAATGGAGCTTCATAATCTAATAGATGTCATCTCTTGGAATGTAATGATTGTAGGCTATGCATAGAGTGCAAAATTTGGAAAGGCTTTAGAAAGTTTTCAACATATGCAATTAAATATTATAGAGCCAAATTCTAACACTTTTTCTAGTATCCTTCCAAGTTGTGGAAATATGGCATCTCTCTATTAGGGTGAGGAGATCCATGAGCATATAATTAGGATTGGTTTTCACTCATATGTATATGTTGGTAGCACTCTTGTAGACATGTATTCCAAATGTGGGAGAATAGACAAGGCACGCAAGATGTTTTACAAAATCCATATTCATTACATAGTTGTGTGGAATGTGATCCTTGCAGGATATGCTATGCACCTCCATCTTTTTGATACAACAAAGTGCCATGGTTAGAGACTAGGTGATATCACCTTTTTTGGTATTCTCAATGCATACTACCATGGAGGATTTTTGGATGATGGAAGGAAATATTTTGATTGCACAACTTAGGATTACCAAATAAGCTTGCATTGAAGCACTATGGCTATATAGTTGATCTCCTTATAAGTGTTCAGAAAATAAATGAGGCTTGAGATTTGATCAACAAAATTCCAATTAAACCTGATGTTGTTGTTTGGGGATTTCCTCTTGGTGACAATGCAGAATTGTATTAGAGATTGTAAGAAGGTTACCCATGTTGACCAAAGGATCCTCATGAAAGGGTTATGGAATCTTCTATTAAAATGCATAATGATAATGATACAATTAAAGAGTACATATCTAAAGAGGTTGGTTATTAAAGAATCTAAAATCTTTGAATTAAGAGATGCAATGTGCAACCTATCATAAATCAACTCTTCTATTTTCTACACAAAATCTATAGTCATCATGTTACTTATAAAAGTCATAATGTCACTTATTGTAACTAGAGTTAGGATTTAGAGTTTCCATTCATATGAGTTAGAGTTAGAGTCAAATTTCAAATGCATTCCAAACTCCAAACTCTAATTTTTTGAGTGGTTACAAACCCAAAAATGTAGCTAAGCTAGAATGGCTATAAGTTCATGAATCTCAATGTAACAGGGTACTTTTTGGACTTGGAGAGAGGGAAAATTTATGTTTCTATAACAAGGAAAGTTTTGGAAAGTGTATTCAATTGTTGTTCTTATAATCCATCATTTCTTATGTTGTTGGTGCTAAGAAATAAAAGAATGTACATTTTGCATTTTCTTTTCTATTAAATCTGAATTGTTGAAGTTTTGTTTCATCAATTTGAATATTTTCATACTATGGTGTAAACATTCATGAATCACTAAATTAGGATGGTGTTATTGATAGCTCAAGTATAGTTCTTTTTTGTTCTCATTAGTAGTTGACATCAATTTTATGGGAACATTGAAGTCGTGACATGCATTTGTCACTAATAGTTTCATTTCTATATTTTAAATTGTAATCATCTCAAAAACAAAAAATTATCTTACAAAGGAGCTACCCCTCTAAATGCAGAGGAAGATTGTAATATGGTAATGATCATTTTCAATCTCTCCAACTATTACCACAGTTATCATTGTTCATAGGTCAAACAAGGTTAGTTTTAGAAGTAACTATCATAGTGACAAATATATTTACAAATAGACCTATGTGAATTTCTTCTACTAGAAAGTATGCAAAATCAAAAATAATATTCACTCTAAAGGAAGAGATTTGTACCATCATATACATAAAATTTATTGGTACAAACTCTTGCTCGTCGTCACCAAAAACCTTGCACAAAGTCATATAAATATAGAGCCCAAGAATTGAAAAACTATTTCTTGAAAGGCTCTTTAGTTGATGCTGTGACAAAAGTTAAATTTCCAATTGTGGCCAAGTGTCCTCTTAGTATCCCTTGCCTAATTTGATTCTTGCGAGAAAAGTATTCCTTCTCCAATCCTTGAAAATCAATGATCTCATGGTAATCTTTGGTCGGGTCCATTCCAAAAACTTCTTATATTTCTTCTATAGTGATTTTTATTAGACATTCCCCATCTATTCTCCTCACCATCCTAGTTACTGGATCATAATTTTTTGCTACAACATTTAGGAGGTCTGAATCCATAAAAGCTCTAGGAAATACTAACTTACCTAAGTCAAAATTCCAAATATTTCTATAGGGGGCAAACAATTTCCTCTTTGAAAACCACTTCCTAAATAATTGTAAGCCTATTTTAGAAGTGGTAGCACTAATCCAATTTCCCTTGTCAAATAAACCATCTACAATTCAAAGCCTAGGGTTTATAGGAACTAATTTCTTTATTTGGGTGGGTTGATTAGTAGACTTACTTAATTTTTCTATAAAATCATCATGAATATTTCTACTAGCATATTCAACTTTCCTAGAGAAACCTTGTTTTGGAGGCATAATGGAACAAAAATGAGGAGATATTAGAGTTCTTTTAATTATATGCAAATGGAGATACTTACTTGGCCTTCTTATTTCTTCTTTGAACACTGCAATGGGTCATTGATACAATAAAATTTACAACTTAACTAGGTAAAAACTAGGTTCTTCAATAGGTTTAGGCTCTAAGAAATTAGAAAAATATATTTGTAGGATGACATTCTTGACTATCTAAACTACATTCCTTGTATTAGTTCACATGAGGAGCTCTAATTCCCATAAACGGGTGCAAAGAAAAAATAGTCGCATTCCCCTTTGAGTTTAAGAATAGGCTGTTGATTTACAAAATTGCAACAATCAAGAAACAAAACGCATTCTGACTCAGCTTCAAACTTTCTAGTTAGTGGTCAATCCAATCAAGTTTTACCATGTGTACCCTTTCTCTCCTTATTGGAAGCTTACATATTTATTCATTTATGCATCCAAACACATGTTGGGTTCTCACTATGTTTCCAAGGATAAAAGTTGACCAACTTCTTTGGGCAATATAATGACAACCCTCTATTTCATACACATTAGATGATAAAGGATGATGCTACGGAACTTCTCTAAAGGTGGCCCACCATGCAATGTATCAATCTATTGCTATGCCACACAAGGTAAGAACCTTGTAACATCCTTTGGCGACATAGTGACCACCATCGATCTTGAAAAGATTTGATGATGTGGGTCAACATCTTGTCTCTATCAAAGTATATCCCTTGTGGAAAATGGAAATATGACATTTGGCATCCCTTTGATGATTTGGAACTTGCGACAATTTTCATAAGGTCTTCTTCTACCATATTCCATGTGTCAAACTCTCACTATGTTGGTATGGGTAAAAATTGATCAGTTTTGGATAATGACATAGCAATAGCCCTATATTAATCTAAGATCAATGGTGGAAATATGTACATTGAAAGACTAGCCCTTTATGGCAAAGGAAAAATGGGACATGGGAAACTATTATCTTATTCTGACATATCCATTAGCCTCAAGGGGAATATAGCCACATGACCATGTGTTGAGTTCCCACTATGTCCAGATGAGTAAAGAACCATCAACTTTCTTTGGCAAAAAAGTGAGGCTCATTGATTTACTATCTGATCAATAGTGTAGAATTTCCTATTGAATCCTTGTGCTTCTAAGTAGCGCTGACTGACACATGTCTTGATGTCACTATGTTGCCCAAGGTAAAAACCTTGAAACTTCCTTTGGTGACAAAGAAAGAACCCTTGATCTTAAGGAAGACCAAGGGTCATTGTGATTTAACTAATTTTCAAGCATAAGACAGAACCTGCACAAATATTAAGATAAAAGCTTTCTTGGATTAAGATTTTCATGGAGACATAGGGTAACATTAGATAATGCAAACAAAATTTAAAAAGTACATGGGAAAAGTAAGGAAGGCATTAAAATGACTTTTCCCATGCATCCCCTTTTTTATCAAAGCACACCATACAAGCCTAACTAGATGGTCCTCTAGGGAAACATTTAACACTTGAAAAATAACATAACAAAAATTAGGGATTTTTTTGGGGTCAATAACAATTTAAAACCAATAAAACACTAATTTTTGAAAAGGAATTGGAAAGTCCACTAAGGATGCATCAGGTCAATTTTTATGTGAAAAACTAGACCAACAAGTTACAATATTTTGATAATGAAACCTAATCTACCCTATGAAAGGTCTACCTTGTTAAAGGCTTACAAGATTGTTAGATCTTACCCTATTAATGGATTTCAACACCCTATTAGAAGTGTGCCTGGTAAAGGGAATTTAACTTATAATGAAGTGGCACACTATTAAAGGATTAGCAATAGCCTATTAAGACTACTCTATTAAGACACTTATAGATTCACCTGTTAGAATGTCTTAGTAATGATCCTTTAGTTAGGACTTTATTTCTTGATGACGTACCACCTCTTTCTTGATGTGTACTTGATCCTTTTTTATCATATGTATATTATTTTTTGAAATAAAAGTAGGTAAAACAAGGGGGCTGGCCCATTACAAACTAGCTAGAAGACTACCAACAAATAACCATTAGAACATAATTAAAACCAAATGCTTTTTAAAACAAAAACAAAAGTTTATACTATAATTATTACAGTAACTATATGCTTCAAACAAAATTCCTCTTAACAAAGCAATAGAAGTGTATAATAAAATTATAAATATATCTATAGGCTTTAAAAAAAATTCTTGTTAACCAACAGAAGTCACTTAACAAAAACAAAGGCATGATAGCCTTAAAGCTGAAAATTCTATAAACTAGTGGATTAACAACATGCAAACAAAAGAAGGGGTAAGCCCTTAAGATTTCTTGTCCTCCTTCTTCCCCAAAAGGAAAGTCACCCAATCTTCTATCAGGAAGTCAAAAAGAAGCTTGGAGTCCTCCCTATATAGGTCCCCTTCGACATCCTTCAATAGACATAGAGTGGTACCCATTGCATGAGTGACTTTAACCATAAACTTTGTTAATAGTTGTAATGACCGCAACAGGTTATACCAAAAATCTTTATACTTCAGTTGTATGACATTTCATCAAACACTTTGCAAGCAAGTTCTAATACCACTGTAATGGGCACCCCTGGATGTCCCAAAAACTAAACCAAATTGCTGAAAGGTATTAGATCAAACAGTTTGCATTCAACCTCTTATTTCTCCGTTTAATGTTTTAAACCCCTTATAACTCCAGAAATCAAATGTTTGTTTGTTTGTTGTGTTTTGTGCATGGAATTGGTATCATACAACATAAACAAGAAATAAAATACAATAATATGCAAAGTGGAAATGAACTACAACCAATAAAATGTTATTTTCAAAATTCATAAAACCAAATACATGGCAGATTTACCAACTCACTAATTACTTCAGCATTATTGACATAATACTCCGGCCCATGCTTCCAAACTTGATGCTACAGTACTTTTTCCTTCAATCAATCCAATACCTTCGTAATATTGTACCCTCAAAGTGGCACAAGCGTCAGACAAGTAGTGAAGAAGATATGAGCAAAATACCAAATCTGCTTGTAGCTGAAAATGCAACTAAACTGCCTGATAATGAAGCCGATAACAAAGAATCCAAAGGCCAAACCCCAAGGGAATGATGTCTAGAATGTTACAAAAGAGGATAAACATCCTCAAATGCCAAGAACGAAGCTGCAACTCACACACCAATTTCTTCTCATGCTCAACATGTCTAATGAAGCCACAAATGCTTCCTTTTATTCTATTTCCAAAGGTCCGCTCAGCTCATATGGGCAATGTGGGATAAAAGATATGTAATATATAAAACATATATTAAAATACCCCTTATGTCTCCCTTGGGTACACATCACCAAAAAATAAATATTAAAGTAACACTTTAATATTTTACAATTAAATTAGACATTACTTTAATAAAACTTCAGGCATTAAAATGTATTAGCAATCAGACTCCGAATAATACGAGTGATAGCTCACTGGAAAGCTCTTACTGAGGAGTATCGAATCCAATCACCAAAATTGACCCACACTATGTCCTGCCAACTTACTAAAAATAGTAAGTATGCTTGAAACTAAGTAAATCGGCTTCATTTTGGCCCAAATTGGAAATGACTAGGCCAAAACACTCCAGGATCCCATTAAACCCTTCGTTAGCCCTCAGGACCATGTAGAACAAGGCTAACACACGCACACTTGGTCAACTGCTAAAATGGGGACATTAAAGTCTGCCCCCCTTGAAATTGCTTGTCCTTAAGAAATCTCAGTCTAGCCTGCTGAATAACCTGCTCACTCTCCCATGTAGAATCTTTCTCCAACAGGTCTTTCCATCTAACCAAATACTCCTTCACTATCCTATTTCTATGCTTCCTCTCTCTAGTGTCTAGAATAGCCTCGGGTACTAACACAAGCTTCTTCTCCTCATCCAAAGGGGGTAAATCTGTAGAAGGAACTACACTCTGACCAATGGCTTTCTTAAGCCTAGACACATGAAACACATTGTGCACTCGATTGCCCTTTGGAAGCTCAAGCTCATAGGCGACTTTGCCCACTTTGCGAATCACCCTGTAGGGACCATAAAATCTAGGTTTCAACTTTTCAGCTCCCCGCTTCTTGAGCGATGATTGTCTATATGGTTGTAGCCTCAAGTAAACCATATCCCCTACCTCGAAGCTACGCTCTATTCGGTGCTGATCAACATACATTTTTTGTTGATTCTGGGCCTGTTGTATATTCTCTTTGAGCATTTTTAGGATTTCCTGACTATCCTACAATAATTTTTTGGCTTTGGGCACTCTATTGTCCCCCAAAACTAAATCCATGAAGCTAGGTGCTTCATAGCCATAGAGTGCCATGAAAGGAGTCATCTTGATGGACATATGATAAGTGGTGTTATAACAATACTCTCCCATATGCAACCATCTAATCCAAGCCTTTTGTTGTGTAGTTACATAGTTCCTCAAATATCCTTCCACCCATTTATTCACAATCTTTTTTTGCCCATTTTTGGTGGATGATAACTAGTGCTAGGTGTAAGATCTGTACCACACAACCTAAACAACTCTTGCCAAAAAACACTCATAAACTTACTATCTCGGTCGTTGACAATGAATCTGGGCAGCCCATGTAACTTGAATACCTCTCTAAAGAAAAGATCTACCACTTGTGTTGCTATGTAAGTGGATAGAACAGCAAAGAAGTGAGCAAACTTCATCAAGTGGTCCACCACCAAATAGATGCAATCTCTTCCCTGTACTTGTGGTAAACCACTGATGAAGTCCATCGAAATACTTTCCCATTTCATATCAGGAATGGGCAAGGGCTGTAATAAACCTGTAGGAAATGTGTGCTCTCCCTTATTCTATTGACAAACCACACACTCCCTGACATACCTCTGAACATCATCCTTGAGCCCTTTCCATGAAAACTGCTCTTAGATCTGCCTATAGGTCTTGAAGACCCCCAGATGTCTAGCTGTGGGTGCATCATGAAATGCCTTCAGTATCACCTCTCTCAAATGTGATGACGGAATCAAATAAACCCTGTCTTGAACTCTGATCAATCCATCTATCACCTCATAGTGATCATCCTGTATGGTTCCTGAAATCAATCCAGAAGCCCAAGCATCTCCGACATACTCTACTATAATTCGATCTCTCCAATCTCCTAAAATCTCTGCCAGAGCACATAAGTGAGGTCTCCAAGATAAGGCATCAGCCACCACATTTTTCTTACCTTTGACAAACTCTATGTCAAAGTCATACACCTACAATTTAGTCACCCATTTTTGTTGCCAGTCATTAAGATCAAGCTGGCTCATGAACTATTTAATACTGTTATGATCAGTCTTGATCAAAAAATGTCCACCTACCAAATATGATCAAAATTTGGCCAATGCATGCATTATGGCCAACATCTCCCGGTCATAGACAAAATAACTCTTCTCAACTCCCCAGAGCTTCCTACTCTCGAATGCAATGGGATGCTTCTCCTACATCAATACTGCTCCGATCCCATCACCTAATGCATCACAATGAAGCTCAAAAGGCTTCATGAAATTCGGTAGAGCTAGAACTGGACATGAAGACATTACCTGCTTGAAATGTTTAAAACACCTCTGTGCTGCCCCTATCCACACGAAGGTCCTTTCCTGGTAAGATTTGTCAAGGGTGTAGCAATCTGTGAGAATCCCTTAACAAACCTCCTATAAAAACCACATAAACCAAAGAATCCCTTAAGCTATGTAAGGTTTGTGGTAGTAGGTCACTCTAAAATAGCTCTAATCTTTTTGGGATCAACCCGAATGCCATCTACACTAATGATATGCCCAAGGTAAAGGAGCTCAGTCATACCAAACTCACATTTGGATTCCTTGGCATACAATGACTCTCTCTCCAGAATAGACAACACCTCCTCCAGATGATGTAAGTGCTCCTCCTAGGTCTTACTAAAGACCAAGATGTCATCAAAGAAGATCAAGACAAATCTCCTCAGCTGCTTCCTGAATACCTGGTTCATACAACTTTGAAATGTAGCGTGTGCATTGGTTAGACCAAATGGCATAACCATGAACTCAAAGTGGCCATAGTGATATCGGAAGGCTATTTTCTCAATGTCCTTTGCTCTCATCCTGATCTGATGGTATCCAGATCGTAAATCAATTTTGGTGAAGAAGCATGCCCCATGCAACTCATAAATTAGCTCATCAATCCTAGGAATGGGATACCTATTTTTAATTATTTTCTTATTCAGTGCCCTGTAATCGATGCACATGTGCATCGTCCCATCCTTCTTCTTTACCAATACTACTACTGAAGCAAAAGGGCTCTTACTAGGCCTGATATGCCCCATCTCCAACAAATCCTTAATTTCCTTTTCTATCTCATCCTTGTGTTTCTTAGGATGACGATAGGGAGTAATCATAACTGGTTTGGCTCCCTCCTCAAGCTCAATAACATGTTCCATCCCTCTGTCAAGAGGAACCCCATGAGGAATATCACTAAATACTTTAGTGTGTCTATCAAGTATCTTCTGGATATCTGGTGGATGACTCTTTTCTTGTGGCTTTGGTGTAGTTGGCATAATGTAGCACTCTACCGCCCACTCTATTTCATCATGACAAAAAGTCTCTGCATTCTCCTCAAGGACACTACTCTGCAACCTCCATCTGAAAGTCCTCTAAGTACCATACTTTTGCCCTCATGCTGGAATCTCATCTCCAATTTTGCTAGGTTGAGTGTGAACTCAACTAGTGAAGCCATCCATGTCATGCCGAGGATGACATCATAATCTCCCATGTCCACAACATAGAACTCATCCTCCAACTCGTAGCCATCTCCAAACCTGATGCAAAGAATAGATATCTTCTGAGTTCATAATAACTTATCATCGTTAGCCACCATGACTCTAAACCCATCATGCTCCTCTATTTGTAACCCTCTCTTGGCTACCAACTGTGCATCTATGAAGTTATGTGTAGCCCCAGTGTCAATAAGAGCTATCACTTTCTGCCTCTGGATTGTACCCTTGACCTTAAATGTGATTGCCTTTTGGGCCCTTGTCAAGTGTGCCAATGATATATCATCCTTAGGAATGCTGCTCTCCTCTATAGTGTTACGCTCATCTGAATTGGAGTGCTGATCCTCCCCCTCTAACTCTGAATCTTCTACTAAAAAATACTCCATTTGATTTGCCTTAGCCTTGAGAGAACATTTCTAAGATAAGTCCCAAGGCTCTCTACAATGGAAGCACAGCTTCTTCTTTCGAAGTTCATTCAAGGTTTCATTGTCTAGTCTTTTTGATCCTTCTTCGGGTTTTCTATACTCTTTTTGGAATGGTTTTTTGTCTTTGTCCTTGTGGTAGGAAGAATCTGTTGAATGGTTTTTTCCTTTGTATACCAAAGGGGTTAAATCTTGTGCCTTTTTAGTTGCTTTAGCTAAAGTGAGTGGATCATGTCCCTTCATCCAACCTCGTAATGGATCAGCAAGACCATCACAAAATAACACCACCAATCTCCTAGGAGAGATATCAGTAACAAGTACAGACAAGCACTGAAACTCAGCAATGTAAGCATCCACAGAACTTGACTGTTTTAACTGTGCTAGTTCCTTGAAATGTAACTCGAGATCCCTAGTGTCAAATCTCTCAATCAATGTTTGGGTGAAATCCTCATAGGATGTAATCTGATTATGCCCCAAATTCACCATGCCATGATGCCACCATTCATGTGCAACGCCATCCAAGTGCATAGCTGCATACTTGATAGCCTCCTCCTCAGGCATAAGATTTAGCTGTAAGTATGTATCTACCTTCTATACCCAAGCTCGTGCAGTCATCTTCCTTGAAGCATCATAATAAGGTAAGGAAAGTTTTCCAACTTTCTTTCTCAGCTCAAAGTTTTGATTCCTCCCTCCTGCTCTAGGCATGTGTCTCATCCTCAAGTCCATATAATCTCTGAGGGAAATATCTACTTGAAACTCTGGTCCACTATCCTCCTAGTCCCTCCTAAACTGATCCTGTAACTCGATAATCTGTGGTTCGTTTACTAGTTGAACCGGATCTCTAGGTGGGAAGGTGGGTAGAAGAGGTCTCGAGCTCGCAGTCCGCGCTAGGCATGCAATGTGTCTAAATTTATTAGCCTCATTCCCATTATTCTCATGTCCATTATTACCATTAATATTATTCTCAGGACCATTGTTGTTGCCTTGGCCTCCATGGTTATTATTTCCCCCATTGTTATTATTTACCTCATTCTTATTGTTTCTGTTGTTGGCATCACCTGGATTAATATTGACACCAATTTGTCTAGCCATGAGCTGCAACATCATGTCCATTGTCCTATTCTGGTCCTGATGCATATGCTGCCCCTGCTCTAATGTATCTAGTAATTTTCTGAATAGTACCTCCCCCTGATCTAGACTAGCATTTCTGCCTCTGCCTAATCTTGTATTCCTGTCATCTCGATCACCCATATTATTGTCCTAATCAAAGAATATCTCCTCTGTGTCTATATAGCTGGATTCAATGTCCCCCTGCACAGATGTACTAGGATGTTTTCTTTGCAAGTCTGAAATCCTTTTTTTTCTTGCTCTGGTATAGCGAAAACTATAAGGCCCCTGTCGCATGCTCAAACATAAATGCTTAGCCTGTGTTTTTTTTTAATTTCTAATTTTAGTGATTTGACATTTAGTCAAACACTTTTCCCTCTATCTGGCTATTCCAAATTCCCTATAAGACCTCCACAGGATGGCAGGACTTATAGCTATAATACCACTATAATAACCGCAATAGGTTATACCAAAAATTTGTATACTTCAGTTGTTTGACATTTCGTCAAACACTTTGCAAGCAAGCTCTGATACCACTGTAATGGGCACCCCTGGATGTCCCAAAAACTAAACCAAATTGCTGAAAGGAATTATGTCAAACAGTTTGCATTCAACCTCTTATTTCGCCGTTTAATGTTTTAAACCCTTTATAACTCTAGAAATCAATTGTCTATTTGTTTTTTGTGTTTTGTGCATGGAATTTGTATCATACAACATAAACAAGAAAGAAACTACAATTATATGCAAAGTGGAAATGAAATACAACCAATAAAATGTTATTTTCAGAATTCATAAAACCAAATACATGGCAGATCTACCAACTCACTAATTACTTCAGCATTATTCGCATAATACTCCAGCCCATGCTTTCAAACTTGCTGCTATAGTACTTTGTCCTTCAATCAGTCCACTACCTTCATAATATTGTTCCCTCAAAGCGGCAGAAGCATCAAACAAGTAGTGAAGAAGATATGAGCAAAATACCAAATCTACCTGTAGCCCGAAATGCAACTAAACTGCCTGATAATGAAGCTGATAACAAAGAATTCCAAAGGCCAAACCCCAAGGGAATGACGTCTAGAATGTTAAAAAAGAGGATAAACAACCTCAAATGCCAAGAACAAAGCTGCAACTCACACACCAATTTCTTCTCATATTCAACCTACCTAATGAAGCCACAAATGCTTCCTTTTATTCTATTTCCAAGGGTCCGCTTAGCTCATATGGGCAATGTGGGATAAAAGATGTGTAATATATAAAACATATATTAAAATACCCCTTATTTCTCCCTTGGGTACACATCACCAAAAAATAAATATTAAAGTAACACTTTAATATTTTACAATTAAATTAGATGTTACTTTAATAAAACTTCAGGCATTAAAATGTATTAGCAATCGAACTCCGAATAATGCGAGTGATAGCTCATTGGAAAGCTCTCACTGAGGAGTATCAAATCCAATCACCAAAATTGACCTGCACTGTGTCCTGCCAACTTACTAAAAATAGTAAGTATGCCTGAAACTGAGTAAATCAACTTCATTTTTGCCCAAATTGGATATGACTAGGCCAAAACACTCCAGGATCCCATTAAACCCTTCATTAGCCCTCGAGACCATGTAGAACAAGGGTAATGCACACACACTTGGTCAACTGCTAAAATGGGGACATTGCAATAGTCCCATTCTTTCCTCCAGCACTTGAATTATGTCCCACAACTCATTAGTAGCCTTATCTGATACACTTAGATGTTTATTCGTGCCAGCCTACATATCTTGCACAATAAGGGGGTTAGTGGTCTTTTAATAACCTTCCTTAATAGGGGAGGAGATCATAATGGGGAAAGGCATCCTGTCCACCATTTTGGGGAATTGATATTTTGTTAGGTCCACACACCCAGACACAACCATCAGCGAGACATTGGACACCTCCTTATTCTTCTTGCCATTACTCGAGATTCACCTGGAGGAATTAGAAATATATTCTTCAACCTCCTCTATACCTCCCTTTCCAAAGTTAATAGTTTTCTCCTTCATTCTTCTTTTGCAGTAGCCTAAATCCTTAGAATCTAATTCCTCCTACTACAAGGCTCCCTCCCTTTACTTTTTCTTAGCATGAGACTTAGCCAACCTACCTGATCTCCTCCTTCCTCCTCTCTCCTCATCCTTTGACTCCATTTGAATTTTCTCCTTACCTTTTCCTTTGTTCCCCTTGGGGGAGGGATTAACTAGGGACCCACTAGGAGAGGCCTGATGGGTGGGGGCTCTAGGACCAGTAATCCTAAGGGGGACCATTTGTGCCCTAGGGTTAAGGTGAATAGGAATATCAACTTGCAAAATCCTAGGGGGGACCAAGGCAAGGTGAAGTTGGTATAGCCTAAAAGTTAGACCCTAGTGTAGAATAGTAAAATCAAACCCCCTTCTCATTTTATCTTTCACATCAACAACCAAATCTTCAACATCATGTAGCAGGAAGAAGGGAATTGAAAGAAAATCACAGTGTTTGAAATGATTAAGAGGAAAATGGTAGTAGTAGAAAACTCCATACCTTCTTTCTAGTGTAAGATATTTCATCAGGACCAGACAAACCTTGTTCCATGGGTCAAGCAATGTTTCCCTCATGAAACTTCCTTTTTGTTGAACCACATCCTCACCATCCTGGAAGAAACATTACAGGCTGGTTTCATTAGTCACTTGTGTCATGTTCTGCCATTTTCTTCCCCTCACCACCATGCTCATTGCCATAGCAATCACATCCTCTAAAACATGAATTGAGATACCATTAATTGTCACCTTGTAATTTTCCCATGAGTTAACAAACTACATAGAACAATTATCATCATGACCATTGAGGGTCTCCATGAACAGGACAAAATTTCCCTCTCTTAGAATGTACCAGACCAAGGGCTTCCTCGCACTATCATCAATCATAGTCGGTTCAATGCATAACAAGTCACCTCCCATCTTTCTAATTTTTACCTCTCCTCTCTCTATTCAAAACCCACTCCCTAAAAAATACTTCACTCTTAGAAAGATAAACCCATAAACAAAGATTATAATTACATTTAATAGTAATAATGGAACCTTCCAAATTGGTGAGAAAGATCAATAGTTGGCTGCCATGATCTTTCCCACAGTTGTTTACATCATTCTAAACATGCTAAAAATCTATAAAATATAAATCCTTTTTTCTACATGGCATACAATGATCCATAAAGGGAAATGAATAAAAAATCCCCCATTTCAAACTTCCAATTTTTAGGCCATGAGTTATAATTATTACCTATACTTAAGCCTTTTCTCCTTACCATATAAGCTTCGAGTACATTTCGACCTTGCCAGCTCAACATCATTATACAAAACAACCAGCTAGGATTCCTCATTGTTTATTTCCTTATTCGCAAACTCCCAAACCAAATTAGGCAAAGCATTCAAATTCCTCGAACCTTTTAGCCCTTCTAACTTTGAGCCAACTACTGCCATACCATTAGCCATGCTATTTCCCTCCTGAAAAATATGATTCAAATCAAATCTATTGAAGGTGGCTAATAGGTACTTGATATCATTAATAATACTTTTGATAGCCCATCCCTCTTGCATATTTCCTTTAACTCCCTCAATAATGACTTTAGAATTGCCTTCGACTTGCACAGCCTACCATCCCACACTCAAGAAAAAATTTAAACCCTAGTACAGAGCCATCACTTCTACATCATTATTTGAAACTTCCCCTAATGGAATAGCATAAACCAACAACATCCTTCCCTTACAGTCCTTGAAAATCCCTCCTTCCACTGATCCCTCCTTTCTAGTAGCACCATCAAAATTAAGTTTGATGCAGTTAGTAGGCAGGGGTTTCCATTGAGTTCTCTTTCTTTCTATAAGATTAGAGTTGTCAATCTCCATAATCCCATCCATCAATGACTAGCACTTCACAATTCTTATCCCTAGGGTAGAACGGGGAACATTGGTTGTCTCCAATTGCTACATCTAATGTTATCAACTATCAATTTGGAGATGATATCAACCACAACCTTCACCTCCCTCTCTTCATTTCTGAACACCCTATTATTTCACTCCTTCCAAATACCCCAACACACCTAGGAGGAATAATCTTCCACAAATTGATAAGTAGGCGGTGGGTGAAGGAGTCCTACTAGTTCACTAAATGCCCCACCTTTGTATTGAACACCCAATTCACCTCAAACTTCTGGAGGATTTTCCCCAACACCTTGGAAGAAAATCTACAATGTAGGAATAGGTGGTTAATTCTCTCTTCCTCTCTCTTACACATACAACATCTATTAGGTAATTGAAACCCCCTCTTCCTCAAGTTTTCAATAGTGAGAATTTTGCCATGGATAGTGGTTCACCAGAAAATGTTGATTTTTAGGATTAAATGGTTAAACCAAATATTTCCCCAGTCATTAGGTTCAAGAGACTTATCAACATTAGCCTATAGGTAGATTTAACCAAGAATTCCCAACCCAAGGTGGCCCTCCAAATGAAATTTTCAGTCCTATCTCTTCATAGGATCTTGTACTCTTCCAACAAAGAATTCAACTCATCAATCAAGGCCCTTCCTATCAAGTCATTCCATTCAAACACATCTTCTTCCATTTTCTTCTTGGGCTAATATAATTTGTAACCATTCTACCCCCCATGTCTTGGATTTTATATTGAAGGAATCCAGACTTTGTTCATGATAAAGGTTTATCTATAAGCCATGGATCCTCTCAGAGATTGATCTATTTACCATTCCCCACAAGCCACCTTACACCCTCCCTCAAAAGGGTTTTATTTCTCATGATGTTACCCTAGATATTAGAACCCATAGGAAGATCATTTGTCTCGGCACAATGAGAGAAATTAAGATTGCCAAGGTACTCAGCTCTCATTATATTACACCAATTAGAATCTCCCTTCATCAGATTCCACCCCATCAGTCATCTCTCTCACTCCCAATCCTTCCCTATGCTAAGGGTTATAGACTATATCCTAATTGACCAAGTTTAATCTTATCTTCTCACTTCCCCCATACCAAAGGAAGTTAAGTTGATTTTTTTCTAATTTATTGGCCATACATTGAGTAATTTTGAATATGGATAGGAAGTACACTAGTAATCCTTGGAGAGAGAGGATCAGAAGTTGTAGTTTACCTACACTACTTAGAGTTTTTCCTTTCCATCCAATCAACTTCTTCTCCATCCTTTCCAAAATGCTATTCTAGAAGTTAACACTGACCTCTTTTATAGTTAAAGGAAGACCCAAATAAGTATCTAGTAACTCAACAACATTATAAGTAAGAATATTAACAATCCTTTGTTGAAGGTCTAGAGAAGTATTAAATAAGAACACTTTACTTTTGTCAAAATTGATCTTTTGTCTCACATTCATAGCATATATCTCTAGCATCAACTTCCAAGCTCTAGCTTCACCCACCAAGGACTCCCCACTAAGGAAGGTGTCATCCACAAATTGTTGGATTACTTCAAGAGGTAAAGTGGATGTAGGTTTAATCCCTTTGATTATCCCCCCCTCCCACTTTCTCATGAATGCTCTCCCCAAAACTTCAGCCACCATAATGAATATGTAGGGAGAGATAGATTTACCCTACCTAAGTCCTCTCTCCCCCCAAAGTTTCCCGACGATACCCCATTAACCATCACAGAATAGTTAACAATTTCCACCATTGATTTTACCATTCTAATAACCTCCTGACTTAGAGAAATCCTCTCCATAACTTTATAAATAAAGGTCCAATTGACCCTATCATAATCTTTAGAGATGTCCAGTTTCAAGGCCATACTAGGATTACCACTTTTCTCCATAGAGTGCAAAACATCATGCATTTTTATTGCAACATCTAGGATTTTTCATCCTGGGACAAACCCATTTTGGGTTTTCCCAACAAACTTATGTAGCGGTGGCTTCAACCTATTCACCAAAAATTTAGAGAAAATCTTGTAGGTCGTGTTACAAAGGCTGATTGATCTAAAATTAGAGAGAACTTCTAGGTCTTTCACCTTGGGAATTAGAACAATGAAAGTTTTATTAAGTTGTTTGAGGAGCTTCCCAGTCATGAGGAAGTCATGGGCTGCCTAAAGGAGATCTAACTTGATTATCTCCCAAAAGTGCTGAAAGAATGCCAACAGGAAACCATCAGGGCCTAGGGATTTATAAGCTTTCATAAAAAACACCGCTTTGTGGACTTCCTCCTAAGTCACCATCTGTACAACCTCTTCGTTCTCTTTTGTCGAGATCATCAATGGCATAGTCTCAATCAGCCACTACCGATCCTCCTCTCTGAAGTCTCTTTATTCTTCCTTAAAGGAATTACTGAAGTAAGTCATTGCCCAGTTCCCTATCTCTTTAGGTTTGTTCAGCTTCACATTATTGTTGTCTCTAATGCTATCAATAGTGTTTCTCCTTCTATGGATTGAAGCTGATCTATGAAAAAATGTAGTGTTCCTATCCCCCTCTTTATGCCATAACTCTGTTGATCTCTGTTTCTACTAAATCTCCTCTCTACTCAAAGTTTCCTTCCAAACTTTCTTGTAGTTCCTCTCTTCCTATATCATGTTATCCATTGGTCTACCTTTCCCCATTGCTTTTTGGAGTTCCACTAACTTCCCTTCCACCTCCACCTTGGTCTTAAAGATGTCCTCAATAAACCTTTTTTTCCAAGGCACCACATTTCTCCTTACATTGTCAAGTTTAATAGAGAGTCTATATATTATTGTCCCTTCTATTCTTATCCTCCACAACTCAGCCAATCTAGAGCTAAAGTCAAGATGGGATTTCCACACAATTTCATATCTAAAAGGTCTTGGTCCCCCTAAGGAATCTTCTTTCCAATTAAAAATGATTGGGGTGTGATCTAAAATTGTCCTAGGTAGTCCCATAAGAGAGGAGGAAGTTAATCCTTCCCACCATACTGGGACCAAAAGTCTATCCAGTTTGACTTGGATCAAGTCAACCCCTTTTCTATTATTCCACCATGTAAAATTCACTCCATGCATCTCCATATCCAAAAGATTATTATCATTTATAGAGTCAGAAAAATCCTTCATACTATCAATAAAATCAATCATTTTTGCCATTTTTTCTGAAGGGTCCAGAGGCGAATTGAAATCTCCCATACAAAAGGTATTCTTGTTTTGAGAAATAAAAACTAACAGCTCCTCCCATAAGCTATATCTAACATTTCTAATGTTAGGGGCATAAACATTAATGATATTCCACTTCCTATCATGTATCCTATGCTTAGTAATAAGATAGAACTTTGAGCTACAAATAAGACTACCATTACTAGCATTTGGATTCCAAAGGCTTACCACCCCTCCTAAAGCACCTTCTACTTCACTATAACAAAAATTTTCCCCAAGAAAAAAAAAACTTTCCAAATTGACCAAGTTAAACATAGACATTTTAACCTCCTAGACAAGCAAGAAATCATTTTTTTGGTTTGCCAGCTCCTATTTGAGGGAAAACTACTTATGAGGGCTATTCAACCCCTTCATATTCCAAGAAAAAAAGATCATTTCCTACCTTTTTTTAAGGATTCCAAAGTGGCTTCCTTTCCACTTGCCACCTCCCTAGCCATCTGCTTGGCTTTCTTACTTTGTTTGACTGACTTCCCTACATCCAACTTCAACTCTGCAATAACTTTCAATTTCCTTGAAACCCTTGTCTATCTTCTTTGTGTTTGCTACTTCTCTTCTTTATCATCTAGCTAGGAAAACTCCACCATCTTAATTGGTAGCTCCTCTTCATTCCATCAAAGCACACTGGTAGCCTCTCCTTTGACCAAGTCATTCACCTCTCTGTTCTCCATAGTCTTGTCAATGCCCACTCAAAAGACCTCCTCCATCACTAGGTTCCTCGAAAGGGTACTGAGAAGCTCCTTAAAATGTTGTAAAAAGGGGAAAGAATCAATTTCTCCTTCCTCCAAGCCCTCTATCTCCCCTTCCTATTTGTAGAATAACTCTAACCTCTAGACCAAGCAAGGCCTCCCCTCCAACTCCTTCGTTCTTACCCTCCCTAACCCAACTTTAGGGTTACCACTCAGCACCCTCCTAGGGGGGGATTCAATTCCTTATCCTTATCCTTTTGAGGATTCTTTTCTTCAAGTTCCCTCCTTGGAGAGAGAGTCACCTCCCTGCTTCTCTCAAGAGGCTTTCCAGACCTTAGAAGGAGGAGGGACTCATGTTATAGGATTACCATTAATTTTCTCCTCAGCCATTCTATTTGAATTCTTATAGTCAATAAACAAATACCCAAAAGATAAACATTTCTAACAAAACACACCCACATTCTCATTAAAATGGGTTGACTCTTCTTACCCCATTTTGAGATCAGGATGATAGACTCAAGTAATGAAGTACCCACTACCACATTAACACTAAACCTCACAAAGACAAAATGGGATCTCTGTAAAGTGACAAAATCTACCACTACAAAGTGCCCAAAGGAATTCCCAATAGATTTCAACATCCTTTCATCCCAGAACTCAAGAGAAAGGCCAAGTAACCTAACCTAGATTGGAGCCATCTTATTCAATTCTTTCACATGATCCAATACCAAATATTATTTAGCCACCACCAAGCTATGCTTTTCCTATGACCAAGAGCCTACCATCATGATTTGCATATCCTCTGCTGCCTTAAATTTAAAACAAAATAGGCCTTCCAACATAGCCAAGACCATAACACTTCCCTTCAACTTCCATCTCTGACTCACCCACTTCTAACCATCTCAATTGATGGATGGAAGGAAACATATCTACCAATGAGGCAAAGTTGTAGATTTCCAAAAATGCTATTAATCAAGCTGTCTAGAACTATAATTTCCACTCCCTCATCATTGCTAATCACTTTGGGATCCTCCACTAGGATGAGAGCCTCCTTCTCACCAAGGATCACTTCCTTCCAACTCAAAGCCATGTTGTGGCTCGTTTGAATCTCTTGGCCTACTGGCAAAGCCATTGACTCCCCCAGCATCCACCAATAGGATGAGCAACATTGACATTCCCTCGGGTAACCCTAGTCATAGTCAAAATGAGGAGCAAGTCCATGTAGGGGTCCAAGGCTAGGCCTGACCCCTTAGGAGAATCTACACTCATCTAAAATTCAAAAAAACTCACAAGCAGGAAAAATAGGAGAAAAAGTTGCAAAGCTAATAATAAGAGTCTTCTTATTCCTTTCCTTTGTTCTCCTCTAATTGATACCGTTATGTATGACAACTCCTTAGTCAGCATGAATGCTTTGTTTTCACATCCAAACTTCTCTCTTTCCTCCTTACACATTCATTAAAAGTTTAGGTTTTTTCCTCAGTAAGAAGACCTGGATGACTTAGGGTTCGATATGAATCAAAGATTGTGATTCACCCATATTAATCCTTCACTTTTTTTTTGTTGTTTGAATTTAATTCATAGGGATTCATTATTATCTTCTAATATCACAAAATTATCCTTAAGTCAGCTCAAAAATGGTTTACATAGAAGTTTGTGCCATTACAAAAAATTATGTCAAAATTGTTTACTAGGCACTTGAAGTCCCTGATGCTCGACATGAACTACAACTTTATTGTTGTAACTCAGCCTCTAAATGATTCAACATCCATTGATCACTTGAAATCTAAATAAATCGACTCTTACAATCTACTCAACACTTGAGTGACTTGGAACTTACTAATTACTCAACACATACTAAATATCTCTTTCTTGACATATACTATGTAGGAAATTATGCTCGGTATGTATTACTTGTTCAGCATGAACTAAGTAAATGAGTTAAGTATATTGTCACTCATATGTCAAAACCAATCTAAGATTAATAGAATAGTTACTCTATCCTAGTTATGTCATTGGTATTTTTACATGCAATGAAAGTAACCATCATTGAAAATTGAACAATAACTACAAATATATAATCATTACCTTATTGAGTATCTAGATGAGCCAACACAAAATCCATATTCAAATCAGTCCATAGTTTAGTGGGTACAAGTAAAAACATGTATACATTTGTGCTCTATGAATTTTCTTTAGCCACTTGATAGATTTACACCTTTCAACTTATTTAGTGATATTCCTCTTCATATTTGGCCAATAACACTTATCTTCAACTTAATTTATTATCTTGTCTTTTCCAAAATGCCCACCTAGTCCACCATAGTGAAATTCCTTGATAATATTTTCTTTCATAGAGCCAGATGGTATACATAGATTTTTCCCTTTAAAGAGATAACTATCATGTATTAAATACTCACCTTGCACATGATCTAACTTACAAGAAGACAAATCCTATAACTATTCTAAAATTTTCTATAAATCAGATTGAGTTTCATATAAAGTCCTAATATGTTAAAAAAATGACTTTAGTTTCCATGGTGGTTAATAGTGTAGCGTTCCTTCTTTAGGAATTGACAACTTGATTTTGTTTTCTAGACATATGCTTAATAAATAAATGCATATCCATGTAAGAAAATCACTTGGCATATCTATTATTCGATGTATTTTGTGGGTTGATTTATGTATGGAAGTAGAATGGAAGCGGACCAACCATACAAATAAATGAAGGTGGAATACCAAGATCCACCCATTTTGATTAGATTAGATTGATAGAAGAGGGAGTGCCAACATAAATCTAATACAAAGAGGAATGAATTACCTAAAATTATTTCTACCATCTCCATCACAAGGGGATTTAGGCACAAGGATAAATAAAGTAATTATACAATGTAAACTATTGGAATAGGAAGCAGAAGATGATATACATTGTAGAATGAAAATATGAAAATGAAATTTAAAATAAATTTAGAAGCTTCTGTAATTCAAGATGTAGTTTGAAAATTGTGAAGTGAAAAATTGTGGCCTTGATAAAATGTGTGCAAAGTTTATCCTAAAATTATAGTTCTTCAATAAGTTAAAAAGACTATCCACATCTATAACCTATTCATCAATCCAAGATTTGAAAATTGCAAAATGAGGAGATTGTTTATTCACTATTGGGTGGGGGGTGGGTGTGGTGGCATTCCTTAGTCAAACCCTAATTTAGGAATTAACCATTAATTGAAATAAATATAGAACGGTAGAAAGTAGTAGTGATATATCAAACATCAAGTAACACAAGCCTATGGATATGCTTTAGAATTTTGAATGTAATCAGGTATGTGGATGTAATAACCTTGGCTTAACTTTGAAACTCTAGAAGGGATATCAAAATAAAACCAAAACTTTCATGAATGCACGTGTTTGAGATCTTCCTTATAAATGAATATAGATCTTGAAAGAATTAATGTAGAAGATGCAACAAAGGGTCTTGAATGTATGAATGAAGATCTTGAATGTTGAAAATGTAATATAATATCTAACATAAACTCCTTTAATGACTTGAATGCATGAATCCTTGATTTTTGATGGAGAAATATCTTGAATGCCTTGAATACTTTAGAACTTAAAATCTTGAGTTCGTGAATAGTTGAACACTTCATGATTGAGATATGAAAAATAAAATAAATGGAAAGGTGTAACAATATTAATTATCTTGCATTAAATAGGTATTAAATCTTCATTAAATTGGAGTACCTAGTACTTTTAACTCTCATTTTACCAAGAGTGTGGGTCAACACATACTTGTGGTAACATAGATAGAAGAAGAAGATGAGAATTAGAAAAACCAAAATGAGATAGAAGATCACTTAATCAAAGACAAAAGTCCCTTGAGACCAAGGGTCTTAAATCCACATCCATTCATGAGGGTGCACAGGAAAACAACAGAAAAAGACAAAAAGACAAAGACATGACAAAGGGTTAATGCTAAAACAAACCCAAAATAACCAGTTGGAGAGACTTCAGCTGAAGAAACATATCACTCACTAATATCATATTTGGAAATCTATTGCAAGAGCATAAATGATGATATAAGAAATAAAAGACAAAAAATATTAACTAACATAATATTTGATTCTGTCTCTACTAGTATGAAAGCAAATCGAGACAAGGGAGAGAAAGTGATTACCTAGCCTAGTAGAGTGATCACCCCACTATGAAACATCAAGAGAGCTATTTAAAACTATGACATTGAAAGTTCTAATGGGGTGGTAATCCACTAGTCAATGCACCAAAGTTCCATCCATAGATCAACATCCCTTGTATCACCATAGTATGGTCCTATGAAAATGCTTTACGCATGTATGAGACTTAAAAAGTTTAGTTTGAATGTTTTACCTATATTGGGACTTAGAAAAATTTTATGCATTACCAAAAGATAAGATTTAGAATATATTTCTAGATTCATTACAATTGAATGAGATTTAGCAATTTTATCTGTAATACTCATTATGAGATTTACCATATATGTTTGTGTGTGCAAAAGATAGATGAAATAATAATGCATAGATTTTAGAATGACTTAGAAAGAATAACTAGTGTCTAGAGCTAAAGAAATCTAAACCATGCTTAGAATTTTTTATTTTCTACCCCATCATAGAATAAATTATGTACAATGAAGGCATATACATACCCTCTGTAATCACCTAAAAAAGATCCTCAAGACTACGAGCCCACTTTCTAGAATTGTTCAATAATTTTTTATCACTTATTCTTGATCAAATAATTAATTTATTTTTTATTCAATTATGATTGATAGTTTAGCTACCTTATCCTAAGTCTTTGTCCCCATTTAATTAAATAAAAATCCCAAAGTCTCACTTATCCTAAGTGTGCACATGAAAAGAAATATTCCTATTTTAAACATAATAGAAAAGGTATTGTTGTCTCACATGAGGGGTATACTTTCCAAGTTGGGTAGAATCTTATTCTCCTCTGCACATATTTTTCCTCTTAAAAATTATGATTGATCTTTATTAGGTGAGTTTCTTGTGCACATGGATCACTCAAGGCTCATTTTCACCCTTGATTTTGCCTCTTAATCTCTACTATCCATTTCTCTTTAAAAGTAAGACCACTCCTCACTCTCTCATCTCTGACATTGTTATGCTTTTATTACACTATAAGTTTTCATGATTATTTTGGAGAAATTGGAGCATTAATGCATTCTATCATAGTCTTCATTTTGATTTTATCATGGCATATTTTGTAGCTTAGATTTCCTTTATGCTATTTAGCTTAGATCACATAACTTAACTTGGTGATATTATAACTCTTTAAATTCATTAGCTTACTCTTAAAATCATTTAGAGTATCTTCTATTTGCATTATAATCAGTTCTTGGATATTGCCATGCTTTCCTTTACTCTTTGAATATTTCATTCCATGGTGTACCTTGGAAGGGATTTTTTATCTACTTGTGACATTGATATTTGTGTAATCTTTTTTTCAATACGTGTCCTTTTTATAGATTTTCTTTAGTTGACTTTACTTCATATTTAAAATTTTGTGTAATTATAATTTCTAAATTTATTTATTTACTAAGAGAACTATATAATATCATGGTTAGAATTATTTTTAGCATTAAGGTTTTTATCATGGTTCAAAGGTTAAGCCTATGATCTACTAGGTATCACTAGAACACCTTAGGACATTGTTGAACACATTACCTATTGTATGACACATTTATGATGTATAAGTAGTCCTAATATTGTGTACATTCCTAATAGGATCATATTTTAAATTTCCTAAGTGATGAATATTATGTACTATTGATGAATATTAATTAATGTGATTGGGAAGAGAATTCAATAATGAAGGATCTTAAGTTTGGTTATAGTGATGATAAGGTGAAGTAAAACTACATCCTGAATTCAGTTTCCATCCTATTGATGTAGAGCTCATAACATATTATCTCATGTATGTATACACACACACACACACACACATGTGTATGTATGTATGTATGTATGTATATGTATATGTGTATGTGTGCATGTGTGTTTGTGTATGTGTATGTTTATGTGTATGTGTATGAGTATGCATATGTGTATGCATATGCATATACGTATGCATATGTGTATGTGTATGCATATGAATATGCATAAGAAAATGTGGATGTAGATGTATATGAATATCCATATGCATATGTATATGTATATGTTCATGTACTACTTAACCTTTATGTGGTTTCAAGAAATTTCATTTTCAAATAAAATCAGGTTTCGAGCTAGGCAATTTCAATTTCAAATCACATAAATTAGGTTTCAAAATTTTTCATTTTTAAATCAAATAAATCATGTTTCAAGAAATTTCATTTTTAAATTACATAAAAAAAGAATCAATACACACCCTTAGCTAGGTAGTGTAACTGGTGGTTTTGCAACATTCAATGATACTCACATTTTTATGCTTGAACAATAATCTTGTCTTTTGTGGGTGATCTCAACTAAAAATAATTTGGTGTTTCTATTTTTGAAAATGATATCCCATTATTGTTTAAATTTGGATGGTTCATGGAATAATTAATCAAATTTCCAATTATCTTAAAGGAAAATTCACAACAAAAAAGAACCAAGTTTACAAAATTGATCCCACCATTAGAAATTAACATCATAAAATAGTGCCAAATGTAGTAGTGTCACAAAAATATAAGAACCTTATTTTTCTAATAAGTCACAAAATCCATAAGCCTCTAGTGATTGAAACAATTATTTATAAATTCAGATAAACTAGTAAGGAGGGGAAACCATTGTAGGGCATATTTCTATAGTCTCATGCACCTACATCAATCCACTAAACCCTAATTAATCATACAAAAAATAGCTTACAACAAAAACTTTTTTTAGGAAAAAAAGGAAGGTGTGACATATCTAAAAATGCTTCTAGTCCAAACAAAAAGTTACAAAATATACAAGGCTTTGCTAATTCCTAAAATTTGAGTAAGGCTTAAGTTTTTAAAAAACATTCAGAATCTAAAATCTTTATTTTAACTCTTATGGCGATGAAACCTTTCCCAAAAGGTGAAAGATGTATAACATAAAAATTAACTTAATGTATAAGAAAGACAAATTTTCTTTCTTATACTTAAATATTCATTTTATAATGATGAAATTAGGCTCTAGACATCAAATTGACAAGGTTTCCATGTTGTTGTGCATCAATTTACCATACATGTGCATTTGTTTAGCTTAGATGCACATAAATGCTATATTTCTATGCATTTATATAATATAGTCATGCATCATTATGCAGAGTTGTACATTTTCTTAATTTCACTAGATCTATTCATCCACTAAAGGACCTACATACTTGTTTTATATAGATGTGTTTTGGTTTCATATAGCTAAGAATTTGTTTCATATAGCTACTATTAATTTTAAAGTTGCACATTTCTAAAATGTGACTGACAAACTATGAAGTCACCAACTTGCACACATACATGATATTTCTATACATTTGTGTAGTATGTACCTTCACATTTGTTCCAAAGAAAGAAAATAAAAGAAATTTGAGGAATTGAATTTCTTGTTTCGATCTGGCTAATAGCCTTTATACCTAGGATTTCAATTTATCACATTTTCCCATACAATCATAGTGTAGAATTGATGGGACCATAATTGGTCTCATTATTAACAAAATCATATCATATATTTCTTCTTAAAATATTGATGATGAAGTGGATTTGAGGAATAATGGAAGGTTCTTTAGTTGTTTAAGCTAGAATATAAAGTAGATATTTGATTTATTTTTATTAAATAAATATGATGAAAATTACTTCTAATATGTCTCCATAAGTGTGCAAAATAATAAGTTGTAGTTGAATGAGTTATCAATTAACTCACTAAAAGAAGAAGGTTTCAAAAGAACTTTATATAGAGAGCTCTAGACAACCACATCAAAGAGATCCAAACACATTGAAGGCTTTGAGGTAATCATAAAAGGAATAAGAAGTCTCTTTCAATAAACAAGCACATTCCAAAATTCATGGATAATCATGAACAATCAATCATTCCTAAATGAGTAGGCAAAAAAATAATTTGTGCAATTTGAAGTTGTACATTACACTATGTTATCTTTCTTCAATGAAGATAATTCAAGTTGAAAAGTATTTAAATTTTGTTTAATGATCACAATCTAATATTTATGATCAAGATCAATGATTTGGTCAAACTGATTGATCAGACGTTCCTTGATTCACATTGAGAACTTGGAGCATTCCTAAAATCAAGCACCCAAAAATTGTTAAAAAGGTAGTTCCACTAAAATAGCCACAACTCACTCATTTATAAATCAAATGGTCATCGATAAGATGTGTTGAAAAGTAGACTTGAAGATATATAAATCAATTTTTTTCCCATTCACACAATTCTCAATAAAAAAACCACAGTTCATGATTGAAGATGACTGATTCAAATGTGCAATAGTAAATGATAGCCATTCAATTAAAAAATTAGTTGTAGTAAAATGGCCATATCTCTCTCATTTCTTGATGAAATTAAAAAATTCAAAAAGATCAGGAAACCATTTAACAAGGAAAACAAAACCCTTTGAGGGTTCTAATATCAAAAATAAGGAAGCAACAAACATGTGAATCTAAATGAACTTGAATTCATAGGATGGTGGACAAAAAGATTAGATTTCTCAAAATTTTGTAAATAATCTCATAGAAATAGGATCTTCGATTGATTGGGTAATTATAGAATATTTATTCTATCAGTACTTCACAATTATTTGATTAGAGACATGGTGATGAAAGGGCATAGATTAGGAAATATTTTTAGCCTTAGGAAATAAGATGGTTTAGTTTCATTTCCAACAAAAATGTAATTTCTTGTTATTAAGATTTAATTAAATTCAAGCAATCTCATTTCTAGCAAGTGTTCTTTAGTTTATCCTTTTCAATTCCTCCAATTTTATTCCTTTTTATCGAAGCTCTCTAGAATATATTTTATTTCATGCAAGTATAATATAGAATGAACTGTCAAGCAATTTTTCTTCAATTCTTCAATCCTCGATAATGATGCAAAAAATGATGTACAAAGTCATTGTTTTGTGAATTTGTGTCAACTAATATTTCATTCAAATATTTACCAAAGTGTGTACAAGAATGTCTTCTATAAGGGTCATTCAATTAGACTTCAATGATTAAGAGTTTTTGCACTATAAATAGTGACTAACTTGTATAACTAATTTGATCTGGAAAAATTTGAACCACTAAAAAATATTCTAGAGTCCTTACTCCTATTTTTAGAACTCAAAATTTGGTCCTAACATCTTTCTTTTCTATCTTACCAATTTTAAAATAACAATAGAGTTTCTATCTAATCAATTCAAAACATTACTTTGTTAAAAAGAAATGATGCTAAATAATGAGGAAAATGATTTAATTGAACAACTACAAAAAATAATACAGTTCTAAACAATCTTATCAACTTCACCATGTTGTTATCTACTAAAAATTATCTATTTAAATTGTATCCCTATTCTAACATATTCTATACTAGAAAAGAAGAAAACAATTTCTATTGCAAAGAATAACAAACTTTCTTAAATACTTCAATAGAATCTACCTTAACATCATGATCCATTTGAGTAAAATTACTTCCATTTCAAATTCATCTAAAATATGAGTAAGGTCCAAAATGATTTATTCTATAGTTTGAAATTAAGCATTCCCTATAACTATGAAATACTAAAATGGTGTAGGAACATCTAGGTTAGGTTTATAACAAGAAAATAAGAGACTTGGAAATACTGAGTAGAAATTATTTTCTTATTTTTGGGGTCCTTATACACATGGAGAAATAATGTAATTCATTATAGGCAACTTGGTGTTAAAATGCTGCATTGACAAAATATTATCAATTAGGTCCAAAAGTGCTAAAAGTTGTCTTAGAGGGTCAGTTTGGTGTAGGAGGGTATTTAGGAGTGGAAATGGTGCAAAAATGGTGTAAATAACTTCCATATTTTATTTGTATTCATACTATTAAATTTCATAAAGTTTGAAGAGTGAAAATGCAAAATTTGTCAATATTACAAAAGTTCCACAATGACAATTTTGCATTTTAGCAATTTTCTTGTCCAAGAAGTTGCAAAAGTGGTAAGATAACACAAGGAGAATATCCATGAGAAATATTTGGTTAATTTAGTTAAAGAATTAAATTTTAAAGCCCTCCAAGTCACAGTGGAATAGGTTGGAAGTTTCGAAGAGTACAGATGCAAATTAATTAATTGAAAATACTAACAATTTTGAATGAAACAGTAGGAATTTGATTGCAATGTGATTGAAAAAGTCTTTTGGTGTTTGGATTTAGTTTTTTCATATTCATTACTTGTTTTTTTTTCATTCGAAAGTTCTATCAATCTATTGCTGGTTGCAATAAATATTTTTTTGATTTCCATGTTTGCTGGCCAGTACTAGGGAAGACTTCACAAAATCACATGGGGTGATCCCATAATAGTGGGTGCTACTTTTTGACCAATTTTGACATTGGAATCAATATTTTTTGAAACAAACCTCACATTCAACTGACTATATCTCTAAAACTATGAAAAATTTAAGGATGATGTAAATTAGTGATTTGTAGTCCTTTATTGCTACTTTGTAACCATATTTTTTATTTTAAAATAAATAAATTATTTAAGTCAAATTTTCCTTCTCCCCCAAATCGTGGCACATATGAACAATCAATATTGTAAAGAGTGAAAATCATTTTGACAAGCACAACTTTTTTTCTAGAAAAGATAATGAGGTAATTCTTTTGGTGTTGGATTTGTAGTATGGATATCTAGATGATGCATTTGGTTTGATTCAATTTGGTTGATTATTGTTTATTCTATGAAGTTTTGAAGTGACATTAATCATAATTCAGACATATGTTCATTTTGTCACAGATAACTTGAACTCAATTTATCAAAAATCAAATTTCCTTTTTTTGATAGAAAGATATATCAATAACCTATTTCCTATATATTTTTCAATTTTTTTTACCTAATTAACAATTTTTCCTGAACTATCGAAGTTAGTTGATGTTTAATCGTTAATCAACCTATAATGAGTTAGACTCATATTTGAAATTCTTAATGAATATAAAATGTATTAGAATTATATTCATTGGAAATCTTACTTTGATTAGCATAAATTGACATTTTTTGATTTGCAGTACGAGATTATTTGATCTCATTTTTTAGGGTCAAAACAACAAAAAACGAATAATGTAAGAAAATAGACCAAAAATTTGTCAAATCACATGTTTACATGAAAAAAATGTTTGCACAAACATATTAAACATGTTGTCATGAATAGATGTTTGCATGAACATAGGAGCCAAAATAATTTGGTGGCCAAAAAGTTATTTTTTTGGTTTCATGTGAACCTATTAAAAACATCACATTCTGGTGAAAATGCTTAAAAAATCATGTGTTGACATCAATTGAGCATAGAGGAAAAATGTTTGAAAGGGAAGCTAAATTTTATAAATTTAATACAATTTTTTTAAGGAAACAATGAATTTAAAAAAAAAAATTGATGGGAAACAAGAAAGGAAGACAAAACAAACATGCAAGGAAGAGATTTCACGAAGCAAAACAAATAAATCTTAAGAAAGATTTGACACATTATCATCAAAATAAACAAGGTATGTAATTAATTATATATATATATATATATATATATATAATTTAGTTATTTTCATGGTATTGAATTTAATTATGTATTAATCTTTCTTTTTCAACTAATTTGATACATTTATAAATGTTTTGTAGAAAATCAACAAGGTGAAGGTGAAGAAAATGTTGAAGGAGGCTCAACAAAAGTAGAAGAATTGCATATGGGAGAAGGGTCAAGATCACTCCCTTCAGAAGTTCAAGTAACAGAAGTTAGAGAAGGGCTAGATTCTTTCCGTACAGAATCTCAAATGATGAATGTTGGAGAAGGCTCAAGATCACTTCATGTAGAAATTCAAGTAATAGAAGTTAGAGAAGGGAGGGTCAGGACCAGGTGCAAGAACTCATATAGGATCTGGTATGGATGAACTCATAGATATTGCTCAATCTATAAAGAATGGAATTTCTCATAAAAATTTAGATCATTTATTTAAAATGGATGTGGGTAAATTGAGAACGCTTGAAGCTACTATTCAACCCTTAAGTTTGTCTAAGAAAAGATCAATGAGTAAGATAATAAGAGAAATAATGAGTAAAATTTGATAATATTAAAATAATTGAACAAGCTCAATTCCTTTCACTTTTTCTTACACAAAAGAAGTTGCAAGAGGCATTGAAATTGTTAGGTGTAGACACAACATCAAAGAAGAGAATATTTTCTAAGATGCAAACTGATGTGATTTAAAATGTTAAACAAGGTTTGAGAAACATAGGAAAATCATCTCAAACTAAATATAAGTCCATGGAAAGAAAAGTGATGTCAATGTCTATTGTATATAAGAATATGACACAAAATAGACAATTATCTTCAATTTTGTGTCAAATGGGTTTTAGTAGGAAAACATTGAGAGAATATGATAGGAGAAGATTAATTATAGATGACAATACTATGGAAGGCAATTGTGCAATCATGTGTAGAGAACCTTATTCTCATAGGATTGATGAGGGATTCAAAAATCTATTCATATCGTTTTGGATTGATAACACTCATCCTTCATCAAATAGTAGAGACATTATCAGGCATAGGATTGCATCTGGTCAATATGAGCATCATACAAAACATTGGTTGGACACAACATATCATGAGTTATGTTGAAACAAATTGTGTATTATCTTTTATGTTACACAAAATTTCATATCATTAGCAGTCAGTGTATACTAGAATCACTCGGGCATTGAAGACAAATTTTTGTGGCTACTAAGCATTCCAAAATTTGTTCAATTTAGAAGGAATTATCTACCAAGTTCACTTGGGCATCAAAGGAAAGTCTGTGAAATATGGGTCTTAACCAAGCTCACTTGGTTAATGAAGGAAATATTAGATGACACTAGTGTTGACTAAGCTCACTCAGTTACCAAAGGAACTTTGTAAGTATGCAATGTTGAACGAGTTTACTTGGTTAACATAGGAAAATCATTTCTGAGTTAGTATCAATTGAGCAAGGTTAGCTAATGAACAATTTTATTATTTTTGCATATTAAGTTCTTTCTTTTTTTTGGTTCTAGTCGACTAAGAAGATGAATATTAATTATTCTAAGTTGTATTTGAGCCAACTTGAAAATATGAAAGATATAAATATAAGGTCAAGTTGAAATTAGAAGTATATAAGTGCATTTTGAAGATTTGATGATGCTAAGAGGAAGCCAATTAGAAGAATAAGTAGAATATCCTCGTGGAGCCAAAAAGATATATTCAATTAGAAAGGATCAAGTATACAAGCAAAATTTAAGATCTATAATTAGCGGTTTAGTTGCATCCAAATCAGGTCATGTCATTAATACTCTCTAACCATTGTAGCAGTGATCTAAATCTCTTAACAAAGTTGGCTTAACAATTATTTGTAAAACCTTTAACAAGGTGGTAGTTCTATTAAATTTTCTAAAGACCTCAAACAAGGCCACTCCTAATAGGGTGATTAAATCCTCTAATAGGGTCACACTTAATAATGTGTTTTGTAACCTTTAATAAGGTTGGCTCCTAACAAAGTTCACTTTAGAAGAGTAGAAAATAGTAACTAGTTGCAATTGGTGGTTACCACGTTAAATCTTGGTGTCAAATGTGTTCATGCTATTTCTTTTATGTGTTCTCAACTAAGTTAATGTAATGGTAATCATAGATAACATCTTAACATTTTCATATTAAATATTTTTCGAGCATTTTCAGTATTTACTGAGTTACAACATTTCATTTTTTTCTCATAGTCAATAGGATTAAGCTTTCATAGAACTATTTTGTACTGACATATAAGGGATGTGGAGTTTATTTTTGTATTAACTAATTCACCCCTCCCCTCTTAGTTAATCCTCTTATATTTCTAACAATTGGTATCAGAGCTTTTGTTGCTTGCAGAGAAGGTTTCAAGGACCTAAGCTGAAGATTAGGATGTCTTATAGAAGAGAGATTCCCAAGTTGAACCAAGAAAACTTTGCAACATGGCAAGGACTTATGAGGTTGCATCTAGCAACTCTCAATGATTCAGGTTGTAAGTATCTTGATACTAAATACAAGACTCCCATTGGAACATTATCAGTTGAAGATATTGCTAAAAAGAAGAATCATAACATCATGATGATTAATATTAGATCTGCTATGAGTTATGCTAAATTTGATGAAGTAAAAGACTAAAAAAATAGCTCATGAAATGTGGACCAAACTGAAAGAAATTTATGGAGGAGATGACAATGTAAAAAGAGCTAAAGTAGAAAGTTTCAGAGGTCATTTTGATTAGATGAAAATGAGAGAAGATGAAAACATTGCAAAATATGTGGAAACAATCAAAATAAGTGTGAGTACAATCAGAGCATCTAGACGAGACATTGATCAAAAAATAGTTGTAAGAAAGGTACTAAGAATCCTTTTTCTGATTTATGAAATTAGAGTATCCTCTATTCAAGAGATGAGATGTGATCCAAATAATAAAATAACTTTGGATGCTCTAGTTGGAAGATTGGTAGCTTTGAGTTGGATAACTATGTTCCTAGTTCCAAAGGTATTGAGTTTACATTTGAAGAAAAACTCTCAATCAAGAAATAGAGTACAAAATCAAAGGCCAATCAATTAGGAAGTGACGGAGAAATAGAAGAAATTTCTAAAAATCATCTTGAAGTTGTTGAAGTCCTACTTGCAAGAAAATATTCCAAAGGCAAAGGAAACTACAAAGGTAAAATTCCTCTAATTTTTTTTTCTTGTGAAGAAGTTGGCCACATTACTGCTAGGTGCCCAAAAAGAGAAAACAAGGGTGAAAAGAAAAGCAATAAGCACAAAGGCAAGAAGGAATTCAAAAACTACAAGGACTACAAGGACCAAGGTAAGAAATCTTGTTTTATAGCTAAAGATTTTGATAATAGTGAAGATGAAATGGTATATATTGTTGTAAAAGATTAATTTGATGATGAAAGAGATGAGATGTCACTTATCTCTCATGTTAGCAAAAATGATACATGGATTATTGACAGTGGCTACTAACATCATATGACTAGAGATAAAGAAAAATTTAAGCTTATAGAATATTATGATTATGGTAGTGTAAGATTTGGAAACAATGAACCTTGCTATATAAAAGGAAGAGGATGTATTTCATTAACCAATGAACTTGTATGTGATAATGTTTATTGGGTTGAAGGACTAAAACATAACCTACTAGGTGTGGGATAATTGAATAGCATTGGATATAAGGTAGAATTCATGGATGGAAAGGCCAAACTGTTGGATGGAAAAGGAAATCTGGTTGGATCTAGTAAGCAAACATAAAAGTGTAAGAGGTATTCCTATTTTGAAGAAACTTTTTATGGGTCTATGCAAAAATTACCAAATTGGTAAGATAGGAAAGACTAGTTTCAAAAGAAAGGACTATCATTTTGAAGAAGTATTAGAGCTTTTGGATACTAACTTATGTGGACCTATTGGAATAAAGATTTATAGTGAAGATAAGTTTAACATTCTTTTTATTGATGACTATTCTAGAATGATGATTGTAATATATCTACAAGAAAAATTAGAAGCTTTTCAAAAATTCAAGTGGTATTTGGCAAGATTACACAAAAGAAACTAGAAATAAATTGAAACGCTTCAAATTGAATAGAGGTGGTGAATTCATCTCCAATGAATTCAATGAATTATGCATAAACAAAGGAATTAAAAGACAAGTACCAACTCTTGGTACACCTCAACAGAATGACATAGCTGAAAGAAGGAACAAATCTATCATGGATTCTACGAGAACATTGATGATAGAAAAGATTGTTGCAATCAAAGAAACTAAAGAAAGACTCAAATCAAACTCCTTATGAACTATGGTATGGCGACAACATAATGTAACTTACTTTAAAGGATTTGGTAGCAAATGTTACATCTTGAAAGAATCTAGAAAAGGTAAATTTGATGTCAAAGGTGATGAAGGCATATTCATAGAATATTCTTATAGAAATAAAGAATAAAAATATTTGAATCCATCTACTCATAAAATCATAGAAAGTGCACATGTGAGAATTAATGAGTTTGTAGAAATGAGTGAAGAAGAAAGAAAGAAACAGCTAGAGGATTACATAAGATTTATTTACTATAAACCTAACACTTTGAAAAATATATCTAAGATAAAAGAGGCTTCACCTCATGAGTCCCCAAAATCTCCAATAGTTACCAAGTTACAAACAATGCAACCTAAGTCACAGTCTAAGGAACCTGAGTCAAAGGCTACCAAGCTAGTTCAGACCAAGTCTGAAGGACCTGAGTCACAGGTAGTGTGACCTGAACTAGATATTGAAGTTCATGATGAAATCAATTAAACTCATTCCAAACCTAAAGAATCTATGTTTCAAAGATATAACATAAGGCATCATACTCCTAATCAGATCATTGGAGACAAATCTAATGAAACAATGACAAGAAACAAATTGAAAGGTACATGCTTACTTGTTGAATTTGAACTTAGAAATTTTAAAGATGCATTGGATAATAAAAGTTGGATCGAAGTAATGAATGAAGAAATTTAACAGATATAGAAAAACAAACCTTGGACACATGTTCCTAGACCCAAGGATAAAAATATAATTCGCATAAAGTGATTGTTCAGAAACAAGCTGAATGTTGATGGAAAAGTTTCTAGAAACAAAGCAAGGTTGGTATGTAAAGGCTATACTCAAGTAGAAGGTATTGGTTATGGTGAAACTTTTTCTCCTGTTGCAAGACTAGAAGGTGTTAGAACTTTATTAGCATATGTAGCTCACAAAGGATTTGAAGTGTATCAAATGGATGTAAAATTTCCATTCTTGAATGGAATTGTAGGTGAGGAAGTCTACATTAAATAGACTTAAAGTTTTGCAGATCATATCAAAAAGGAAATGGCGTGCGAGATGCACAAGGCATTATATCACCTCAAACAAGCTCCAAGAGCTTGGTATGAAAGACTTCATAACTACTTGATACAAATTGGTTTTCGAAGAACAAATGATAACAATAGCCTATTTATCAAAGAGGACTAGACAAGAAGATTGTGTTGGCAAAAATATTTATTGATGATACCTTATTTATAGGAAATGATGACTTGTGCAAGGCATTTTTAGAGGAGATGAGTAAAGAATTTGAGATGTCTATGTTTGTAGAGATAAAAAAAATTTGTTGGATTATATATTCAACAAAAGAAAGATGCTATCTACATTACTCAATCTAATTATGTCAATGAAATATTAAAGAAATTAGAATGGAAGATTCAAGACTAGTTGGAACCCCTATGTCTACTAGACATAAGCTTTCAAAAAATGATGATTCTAAAGAGGTAGATAAGACCACATACAAATCAATGATTGGAAATCTGTATTATGTAGTGCATACAAGGCTTAATATTGCATTAGCAATTGGTATATTAGCAAGATTCTCAAAAAATACAAAAGGAAATTACATGATGATAGTTAAAAGAATCATGAGATATCTAAAAGATACTAAAGAATATGGTTTATGGTACAAAATAGAAGACAATTTGGACATAAAAATATTTATAGATGTTGATTGGGTAGGAAGTATTGATGATAGAAACAACACTAGTGGTGGAGCATTCTTTCTTGGTAAGAGACTATTGTCTTGGACAAGCACGAAACAAAATTGCATCTCTCAATCCACAATAGAAGTAGGATATGTGGTAGCAATAGTTAATTATTCTTTAATATTGTTTAGTTCAAACAACTAATGACATGTATGAAGATAGAGATTAAGGATCTAGTAGTTATATACTATTATACACCAATGAAATCATTATATCAAAGAATCTAGTGATGCATAGTAAAGCAAAGCACATTGCTATAAAATATCATTTCTTAATAGAATTGGTGCAAGATAAAGAAGTCAAATTGGAATATGTGAATATAAAAAAAAAATTACAGACATAGTCACTAAGCCATTACCTAAGGATGCATTTTGTATCTAAGAGGTAAGCTATGGGTCATTTCCCTATCTGAAGCTCACTAAATGAAATTTAGTGATGCATCAACTAGAACATGTTGAAGATCAATTAGTTGGTGTTGTATTGACAAGGGCATATTGCAAATGAATCAATACTTGAGGTACATTAATATTCACTAAGCATTGCCTTTGGAATGAGATGTCAAAGAGGGAGAAGTATATGGTCATATCTCATAGAAATTTTGTTGAAAAGAAGAAGAAGTTTGATGTCATAGAAATTTTGATAAAGAGATGTCAAAGAGGAAAAGAAGAATTGTCAAAGAGGGAGAATGAACTTGGCAGAAGTTCTAGTAGTCAAAAGTTTTCTAAATGTACGTAGAAAGAGTTCACACTGGTAGAGGAAGTTTTGATGGATAACAATGAAACTAAGGATATGTTCCTTACTTTATTCTTGCTACAAAATTTCATTTTGTTATGACATGTTGTGTTGTCATCAATGCCAAAGAGGGAGATTGTTGAAAGAAATTGTGTATTGTCTTTGATGTTAGAAAAAATATCATATTCTTACCAGTTGGTGTATGTCGAACTCGCTTAGGCATTAAAGATAGCTTTCTATGGCTACTAAGCAATACAAAGTTTATTTAGTTCAAAAGGTAGTATCTACCAAGTTTGCTCAGGTGTTAAAGGAAAGTCTATGGAAGATGAGTGCTAACTGAGCTCACTTAGTGAATGAAGGAAATGTTGGATGGAACTCGTGTTAGCCAAGATCACTCGATTACTAGAGGAACTATGCATGTATGTAATGTTGATCGAGTTTAGTTGGTTAACATAGGAAAATCATTTCTAAGTTAGTATCTACTAAATAGGGTTGGCTAATGAAGGATTTTCTTCATTTGGAATATTAATTTCAATTTTTTTATTTGTTGGTTCTAGCCGACTAAGAAGATGAATATTAATTATTCTATGTTGTATTTCAACTCACTTGACAATATGAAAGACATAAATATAAGGTAAATTTGAGGATTAGAAGTATATGAGAGGATTTTGAAGATTTGATGATGCTAAGAGGAAAAAAATCAAAAGGATAAGCAAACTAACCTTGTGGAGCCAAAAAGATATATTTGATCAGGAAGGATCAAATATACAAGCTAGAATTGAGATTTGTGATCAACTATTCAGTTACTTTCAAATTGGATCATGTCATCGTTACTCTCTAACCATTGTAGCAGTGATCTAAATCTCTTAACAAATTTGTCTTAATAGCTATTTGTAAATCTTTTAACAAGGTAGCAGTTCTATTGAATTTTCTAAAGACCTCTAACAAGGCCACTCCTAATAGTGTGATTATATCCTCTAAAATGGCCACACCTAATAGTGTAGTTTGTAATCTTTAATATGGTTGGCTCCTAACATGGCTCACTTCAAAAGAGTGAAAAACAGTAACTAGTTGTAACTAGTAGTTTTTCCCAAATTGGGTTTCCATGTTAAATCTTGGTTTCAAATGTGTTCATGTTATTTCTTTTATGTGTTGACAACTAAGTTAAAGTAATTTGGTAATCACAGATAACATCTTAAGATTGTTTTATTAAATTTTTTCCAAGAATTTTCAATATTTACAAAGTTACAACTTTTGTTTGTTTGCCAAGCATCAATAGGATTATTTTTTCAAAAAATTGTTTTATACTAACATCTAAGGGATTTGAAATTTATTTTTTTAGTAACTGATTCACCCCTTAGTTACTCCTATTATATTCCCAATAGAGTTATATGTGTCATTTTGCAATGAACATCCTAATGTAAACATAGGGAGAAAATGTTGTTTTAAAGAATAAAGCCAGACTTTGTGAGGTTAAATAAAGTGTTTGAAACATTTTATTCTCATCATCATATTGAGTTTGATCTCCACTATCAAGTATTTTGAATTTTTTTAGAAGACACATATGGTTTTTACAATGCTCCTCCTAGTAGGCGAAGTGAATTTATATGTTCCATTTTATGTGAGAAAATAGATGATCTAGTTGGTCAAATAAATTGCATCAAAGGAATATGTGAAACATGTGGTGAATTGGCTATATTTCTTTTGAAAATTGAAAATATTGATGTAATAAAAAGGTGAATTGCAAAAGTTACAAGTATGTAAAGAATGAAACAAAATTGGGGAAAGAGACTAAAAGCTTGGAATATGTTGAAGAGGAGTTACCTATTGTAACATATATGAATAGATTCAATAATTTGATTCAACCTTAAATTCATTGCACATTTTTTATAAACTGACAAGCACAATAGTCTCAAAATTTGAGAGACAATTTCCCACATGCAATGATTGTATCAGTCATTGATTTTATAGAGAACTATTTCTTTTTTCATTAGAAAGTAATTCAATCAGGTTATTTCTTTTCTAAGCAGGTCATTATTATGGTACATGTTCATTATAGACATGTATAGTTAGATTTGAATGGTGTTCATACTACACTTGAAGAAAACGTTATTAAAAAGGAATATTGCTTTTATATAAGTGATAATAAAGAATATGACATTCTCTATGTAGAATATTTCATCAATACATTTTTTTATTTTTTGAAAGAAAGAGACATAAATATTGACAGACATGGATGTGCCACACAGTTCAAATCATCAAGACCATTTTATGCATTATGTAGAGAACATAATAATGAGAATATAAAAAATATATACAATTTCTTCAAGAGTGGGCATCGAAAAGGTGGCCATGATGGTGTTGGAGCTTGCATTAAACATGCACTGTGAAAGTATGAAATGAGTTATAAGGGAGTTCATATAAATAATGTGCATGATGTTGTTGAATGGTGTAAGACACATTTTGCATCAAAAAATGTTGGGACATCATTAAGAATGAGTCAACAGGTACCATACAGTCTTTTTGAAGATAATAGGTATGGCTGTGTACATTTGTTTAAATTTTATGCAAGTAAGTTTTAAAATTTATCTTGATTTGTTGAAGTTTAAATTTACATCAAGTCCATGTTTTTGTAATAAACTTTTGGGTGTTAATAGAAAAAACATTCATGTTTGCAAGAGGATAGAAAAGGCATGTTCCTTATATTTGGTCATGAGTATAGATAATCACAATTGGACATTGAAGACAAGAGAATACTCATGTTTTTGTCACTATTGCATTGATGAAGACTATCAAGAATGCATCAATCAAACATGTGGATATGTGGGTGCATGGATTTTGGTACTACTTTATGTTACTGATACATTTGATAAAGATGATGAAATTTTTGATGATATTCCATTGGTTTTTGATAATTATAATCATATCTCTACATTGGTAAAAGTGGGTAAGTATCATAAAAAAAATCTCAACTTGTTATTTAATTATCAATGAACTGTCTTATATACTATACATGTATGTATACTTGTTTTGTAGGAGATGACTTTGTAATGATTGCTAAGCCTAGAAATTATGAAGGTGTCAGTTATTATTTATTGCAATGTACTGCAAGGAGGACAAATTTATATGATCCTAAAGAAAGCGATGAAATGTTGTTCCTTATATGTATTACACATACATGTGCACATACATATATGAATTTATATATATCTAGGTAAATTTATATCTATCAAAATTTAAAATATTGAAATTTGTGGTGTAGACTCTATTGTGATACATAGAACATATTTGAAGTAAAACAAAATAGTCCAACATGGAATATACTTATTTGATTATCAACTTGACAACAAGGTTTTGCAATATAACCACTTGGTTGTTGCTACCAAGCTTTGTCTACATCTAGTCAAATTTAAGCATTTATGCCACAAGTGGAGACTAGACAATGAAGATCATGAGAAGATACTGCATGTTATAAGTGTACATCATGGTTGAACTAGGCTTTGAGATGGTCTAATTTAACTTAAATCAAATTTAGGACCTTTAAATGTAGACAATTACAAGGGATGACTGTTATATTAATTTAGTAATATTATCTTAAATAGATATTAGTTCTTCTTAAGATTTATTTTCTAATTATTTAAATTTATTTAAATTAATTTACCTTGATATATCTAATTTCAAGACCTTTAATTGTATACATTTTAATAATATTTATTACCATGGATGAAGGTTTTTAAGAATATTATATTTTGTAAAAGTTTTTAGAAATAATGTATTGACTTACCTACTAGTATATTTTTATTCACATAAAACAAATATTTATCTTTAGTCCTATTAATTGATTTAACAATTAGAAGGGATGAATGCTACATAAATTTAATAATATTATCTTAAATAGATATGAGTTCTTCATAAGATTTATTTTATAATAATTTGAATTAATTTAAAGTTTTTGGCCTTGATATGTAAAATTTCAGAACCTTTATATGCATACATTTTAATAATATTAATTACCATGGATGAAGGTTTTTAAGAATATTTTATTTTGTAAAAATTTCTTAAATAATGTATTGGCTTACCTACCAGAATATTTTTATCCACGTAAAAAAAAAATTGTATATTTAATCCTACTAATTGATTATTTTATAATTATTACAAATAAATATAATGTTTTAAATCTAAAATCTAAATCATTATGTTTTAAGCACCTATGTTAATATAATTGGCATGAAAAATAATTGACTTTCTTAGATAAATTTGGTACACAATTTGAACATAAGCTAGTGATGATAAAAATACAACATTAATTAGATGTAATTAAAAAAAACAAATAATGAATCAATTCAATCAGCCTATATTATTATTGTATTGAATTATAAATTAGGTTCATAGAACAATTTGGAACTTCTTCATATTTAACTATTGAAGTATGTAAAGAGAAGTTAATTAGGTTATTTTATAATGATCACAAACAAATCTAAAGTTTAAAATCTATAATCTAATTCATGAAGAATGTTCTACTAAAATACAAAAATAGATACATACATACATCTCAAGAATGAACATCTAGATCTAATATCTATACTTGAATGCATGTACATGTAAACTATAAGTCTCAAATAAACATGCATACGTAAAACATAAATAGTCAAATACATGTCTTCCAACTACTAAAGAACTAAATAGTCAAATAAATAGTGAAATGTACATGTCATCGAGGTATTGAAATACAAATGTATGTAAGTCTCTAGAATAGGTAAACATGTATACAAAGTCTCCAATATATAAATGCACCAAAATATATATAAATCTAGTACTACTGGAGGGATCCCTCAAGATGCATACAAATAGAATGAACCTCTGATCGAGTATCTTGTACATCTTATGGTTGAGGCACAACAACCGAGCCCTAGAAATATATATATATTCATGTGTACATGAATACAAGTGCATATTGTTTGAAACATAAATAATTTTATAAACTATTTAAAACTTGTGCCTAAGCACTATTGGGTGTCTCAGTAGAATCATTTCTCTGATGTACATACCCTGACCCAAGACTAGATGTAATAATATGCTCATTGATCTATGCTTGCACAATTTATTATAACTTTTTAATATAAATATCTGAACTATTTTTAAATTCCATATATTTAAATTTAAAATATAATATATTTACTTGGGTCTCAAGAGCTAGAGGATGATCATTAGACTCCATCATATCATCTATCAATGTACCTCTAGTGTCAACACACCATCCCAATACACCAACATCATCTCCTAAAACTTCAACACCTACTGGATCACCCTCAATGCCACGATCTCCAACTACTAGTAATGACAAGTGAAGTGACATGTGTAATTGGCTGGGTAATGGTGTAGAATCAGTACTAGGTTAGAATAAAATGTCCATGTATGATAAAAATCTTATAGCTAGGTATGTGCAAGATCATGGTCAACCAAACTATGCTTTTAAGTGGCAATAAAAAATTAGAAAAGCAGGGTTATGTCAACTTGACGTGCAATTTTCTACTTGTTATTAACTTTATATCAAAAAGTTGAGGGAAAAGAATCTCTAGAAAATTGAATCTAGTTTCTACGACTTATCTCAAAAAAATAAAATTGATTGGTCAAAATTTTGAATTTTAATGCAATATTACAAAAATTTGAGAACAAAAATAAGAAGTAGATGTATGTCTAACCACCTTAATCAAAATCAAATGATAATATTTTTAAATAATATTCTAGATATAAGTAGTAGATTCATGCCTAGATGTGACACATATTTTTTTGGGTATTTTTATTCTAAATAAATAATAATTAACTAATTTTTGACTTTAATATTTTTGGAAAAAAAAAAAATCTCATGTCTGACCACCTTAACTAATTCAAAACTCTACAAAATTCAATTTTTCATTTTTTCTCCTTATAGTAGAAGAAACATAGAATTTGATGCATCTTTTGGATTTAAAAAATGTTGTACCAATTGAAAGTTATAGTTGCTTTTCAAGTAGTGTGTCAACCAACACTTTATATGTAACTCCATTAAAAATAAGTAATAATTACTTACTAAACTCATAATTTGACAAACCTTACATTTGTGAAAAGATAAGAACATTCTTAAGAAACCTTTTTCAATTCATCAAATTTTGGTGAAAAAAAGTCGTCAGCTACATGTTTGATGTAAAAATCACATAAAAATAGGCCAAAAGCACATTTTTGGGATGTTTTTGAAGTTGACCATATAGGTTTGGTATCAAAATATATAGTAGACCTTATAAAGATATTAATTGTTTTCATTTAGTATTAGGGTGGGTGAGAAAAAAGTTGGAATAGATTTTGAAATGGTTTGAGATATTTCAGAACTACAGATTTTTCAAATCGCCACTTTTTGGCACACCATGATCCTACACATACCCTGTTGTAACTAGTATCAATCTTAGATAGCCCTTGTAACTACACACTAAAATCATCAAGGCCATCACCTGTGATCCTGACATCTCCAACTCATATGTCCAACCCATCTGTAGAGTGTCATGAGCCTGTGTAGAATCTTGCAAGCAATATTGCATGGCAACTATCATTAGTGTGGCTTGTGCCTATGGAACTATGAGGCTCTAATGTAGTCTAATGGTGTCCATCACTGAGTGGATTGGTATCCCTTATGTATCAAAAATATAACTGATACCCTACAATAGGTCCTCTAAAAAATATAGCGCTAGATCCATATGTGTGTATTGCCCACAAAGAGCATGAACATCAGCTAATACTGGTAGTTCATCAACTCTATATGCCTCATTAGGGGAGGTTCCTGAAGTGTTGCTCAATGCCTCTAAGGATGCTTGACCTAGATGACTTCATCAAGTGTAAATATAGGAACTAAGAGAGTCAAATGTGATACTAGAAGACATAGATATAATATGTCCAATTGCTTCCCTCTCAGAAGCAATAAGAACTCTATCAACAATAAGATCTAGTGCTAGAGTCACTGGAGGAAGACTTTTCCCAAAAAACTACCTGACATCTAGAGGTGGAAGATGTTGTGCACTACGATACTGGTCAAAATCTATGATTCGACCATGCCCCTATTTGTAATAATCTAGAATATCTAAGTAGTTGACATTGAGCCCCATGCAAACTCATCATATAACTCTTATGTAAAATAAAGAGGTATCTAATTGTTATGTGGATAAAAACCATGTGTGGCTAAGAAATGAGGATAGATCATGCTAGTGATAGCAGGATCTTTGGAAATTCTCAATCGATAGTCCCTCGCCTACCCTTGGTAGCCTCTTGTGATGGAAACAAATCTCATTTGATAACATCTTTGTGGGCCACCCTCTTGACATCATCAAGAGATGCATCTCCCAAAATCTAAACTCTTTAGCTCCCTAGACATATCAGCTAATAAATTAGGGATAAATGAATGATATTCCCTAAATCTACTAGTGAGATCTTGTAAATTCCTATATATGGTTGCACATATGTCTCTATATAGAGCATCATTCGAGGACAATATAGACTACTCTAATTTAATAACTTCCTGCTCTACAAATGCAAATATTGCATTAATATCAATGCATGGAGGTGCTACACCAAGAGCTGCACTAGGAGCTCCACCAAGACCTCCACTAAGAACCACACTAAGAGCCACACTAGGAGCCATAACATGAGCCCCACCATGAGCCCAACCATGAGCTGCACCATGAGCCACACCACAAGCCCCACCACAAGTTCCACCATGAGAAGCAATATGAACTGCACCATGAGCCCTAATAGGAGCTACAACAGGAATCAAAATAGGTGGAATCACAATAGGAGCCACATCACCCTCAGGTTGATGAGTAGGTTGATTGTGTTAAGTCATATCTACAATGATTGAGCTAATATTTATTGTAAATACACATATACATACATGTTGTCTAGTACACAATTTTTTATTTAAAAGATATGTAATCGTACATCATCTAACCTACACATCAATATATCATACATGAAATTTAGAGTTAGGTTAGAGTTAGGGTTTGAGTTTGAGTTAGAGTTAAAGTTTGGGTTAGCAAATTAGTGTTATCGTTATGTGATTACAACTTTAGAATTAGGGAACTATATAACTACCTAGGTTATATATAGGGTGAACTAGGGTTAGGGTTATGGTTTGATTACAGTTTGAGTTTGTGTTAGGGTTAGATTAGGGTTAGAGTTTAAGTTGGGGTTAGATTAGGGTTTGAGTTCTAGGGTTAAGGTAAGATTAGGGTTTTAGTTATGTGTAGTGTTAGATTAGGGTTTGAGTTAGAGTTAGGGTTAGATTAAGGTTAGAGTTTGAGTTAGGGTTAGATTATGGTTTGAGTTTTCAGTTAGGATTAGATTAGGGTTTGAGTTAGGTTGTGGTTATAGGGTTAGATTAGGGTTTGAGTTATGATTTGAGTTTGAGTTATAGTTGGTTAGAGTTAGGGTTTGGATTAGGGTTAGGGTTAAGAATTAGAATTAGAGTTCTAGGGTTAACAATAGGGGTACATAAAGTTAAAGTTTGGGTTAAAAAATTAGGGCTATTGTTATATAATGACAACTTTATTATTCGGGTTTGAGTTTGAGTTAGGGTTAAAAATTTAGGTTTATTGTTATGTAATTATAACTTTATAATTAGGATTACAAAACTACATGGGTTAAATATATAACGTGAACTAGGATTAGGGTTAGGGGTAGAATTAGTGATAGGATTACATGATTTGGGTTACGATTAGAGATACAATTAGGATTAGGGATAGGGTTAGGGTTCTATAATTGAAGTGTTATCTAGTTAAGGTTTGATTTTTACTTAGAATTAGAGTTAGGGTTAGTGTTAGAATTATAGTTAGGGTTAGGCTTAGATTAGGGTTTGAGTTTGAGTTAGGGTTAGATTAGGGTTAGGCTTAGGGTTTTATTTTGAGTTTGAGTTCATTAGAGTTAGGGTTTGGCTTAAGGTGAGGGTTAGTAATTAGAAATAGAATTTTTTTGAAATGCTTTAGAATAACTGGGGGGGTGAATCAATTATTCAAGGACCAAATGCCCTATTTAAAACTTTTTCACTAAGTGTAGTAAGCCCATTCAACCATTCATTCATCCAAGTTTTATCTTTCCTATTTAGCAAGTTATTGTAAATCAACATGGAAGCATAACACATAGAAAGATCAACACATGACACAGTGATTTACACAGAAACCCAATTTGGGAAAAACCACCAATAACATGCTACTCAACTCTCACTCTTCTAAAGTGATGCCTTCTGAAAGGCCTACCCTATTAAAGCCTTACAACACACTGTTAAATGTGACACGGTTACAGGATTTAAGCACCTTGTTAGAAGTGGGCCTGGTTAGACAACTTTAGAACATTCACTTGGAATACCACCCTATTAAAGGATTTACAAATGGCTATTAAACCAAGCTAAGTCTAAAGGATTTTCTTTATCTAATACAATTGCTAGAGAGTATTAGAAAGTCTTTGACTTGATTATAACATACAACTTATCTTGCAAATCTCAGATCACCCTTTAGCTCCTTCACATTGCCTAGCTTTCAATCTCTGCAACTTTGGCTGCTTGCCCTCCTTTGAAGCTTTGTCTCCTTTAGTCTTCATGCTCAATGTACCAGCGCAATCATCTCTCTTTGACCACTTATCAAAGTAGAGTCTCTATACTATGTTCTTCCTTCTCTAATCATACATCATCTAATCTACACATCAATATATCATACATGAAATTTTGAGTTACGTTAGAGTTAGGGTTTAAGTTAGAGTTAGAGTTAAAGTTTAGGTTAGCAAATTAGAGTTATTTTTATGTGATTACAACTATATAATTGGGGAACTATAGAACTACCTGTGTTATATATAGGGTGAACTAGGGTTACGGTTATGGTTAGATTACAGTTTGAGTTTGTATTAGGGTAAGATTAGGGTTAGAGTTTGAGTTAGGGTTAGTTTAGGGTTTAAGTTTGATTTAGGGTTAGATTAGGGTTTGAGTTCTAGGGTTAAGGTAAGACTAGGGTTATAGTTCTAGGGGTAGATTAGGGTTTGAGTTAGGGTTAGGGTTAGATTTGGGTTTGAGTTCTAGGGTTATGATTAAATAAGGGTTACAATTCTAGGGTTAGATTAGGTTTTAGTTACGGTTAGCGTTAGATTAGGGTTTGAGTTAGAGTTAAAGTTAGATTAAGGTTAGAGTTTGAGTTAGGGTTAGATTATGGTTTGAGTTTTTAGTTGGGATTATATTAGGGTTTGAGTTAGGGTTACAATTATAGGGTTAGATTAGGGTTTGAGTTATGATTTGAGTTTGAGTTATAGTTAGTTAGAGTAAGGGTTTGGCTTAGGGTTAGTGTTAAGAATTAGAATTAGAGTTCTAGGGTTAAAAATAAGGGTACATCAAGTTAAAGTTTGGGTTAACAAATTAGGTTTATTATTATGTAATTACAACTTTATAATTCAAGTTTGAGTTTGAGTTAGGGTTAGCAAATTAGGGTTATTGTTACATAATTATAACTTTATAATTAGGGTTACAAAACTACTTGGGATAAATATATAAGGTGAACTAGGGTTAGTGTTAGGGGTGGAATTAGTGATAGGATTACGTGATTTGGGTTACAATTAGAGATACAGATAGGATTAGGGATAGGGTTAGGGTTCTATAATTGAAGTGTTATTTAGTTAGGGTTTGAGTTTGAGTTAGAATTAGAGTTAGGGTTAGGGTTAGAATTATAGTTGGAGTTAGGATTAGATTAGGGTTTGAGTTTGAGTTAGGGTTAGACTATGGTTTTAGTTAGGGTTAGATTAGGGTTAGGCTTAGGGTTTTATTTTGAGTTTAAGTCCATTAGATTTAGCATTTGGCTTAAGGTGAGAGTTAATAATTTGAATTTGAGTTTGTTACAAATGCTTTAGAATAACTGAGATAGGGGTGAATTAGTTATTCAAGGTCCAAATGCCCTATTTCATACTTTTTCACTAAGTGTAGCAAGCCCATTCAACCATTCATTCATCAAATCTTTATCTTTCCTATTTAGCAAGTTATTGTAAATCAACATGCAAGCATAATGCATAAAAAGATCAACACATGACACAATGATTTACACAAAAACCCAATTTTGGAAAAACCACCACTAACATGCTACTTAATTCTTAATCTTTTGTAGTGATACCCTATGAAAGGCATGTCTTGTTAAAGGCTTACAACACACTGTTAAATGTAACTTGGTTAAATGATTTAACCACCTTGTTAGAAGTGGGCCTAGTTAGAGGACATTAGAACATTCACTTAGAATGCCACCCTATTAAAGGATTTACAAATGGGTATTAAACCAACCTAAGTACATAGGATTTTCTTTATGTAATATAATTGCTAAAAAATATTAGAAAGTCTTTGACCTGATTACAACATACAACTTATCTTGTAGATCTCAGATCACTCTTTAGCTCCTTCATATTGCCTAGCCTCCAATCTTTGCAACTGTGACAACTTTCCCTCCTTTTAAGCTTTGTCTCCTTGAGTCTTCATGCTCAATGTACTAGTGCAATTATCTCTCTTTGACCACTTATCAAAGAAGACTCTCTATGCTCTGTTCTTCCTTCTCCTAGATGCCTTCACAATTCAACCACTTTACAATTTGGGCACACCAGTAGCTCTTGTTTCTTTGTCTATGACTCCTTAAAAAGAAGTCTAGAATTTCCTTTCCTTCTCATTTGTTCCATCCTTTAATTTCAATTCATATGGATTATGTAGGATTCATTGAATCTAATCCATATTTTGTTCCTTCTAGAAACTTTTTGAATAATCCTTTTGAATTTTCTCAAAAATGGTTTAGATAGAATTATGTGCCACAAGCTCATCATCCTTATCCTCCAATTGGTTCACAAAATTCAAGGTAACAACTTTATCAGCTCAGATTTGGTGAATCTTAGAAATTTCCAATAATGCAATAGCTCGACACTATTGAAATTCTGGTGCTTGATACATACTGTGTTACTTGGGATCAACTACATTTTACTGATGCTTGGCACCTGTGTTACTAAAATTTTTTGATGCTCAACACCTGTTACTTTTCTCAGCACTTGAACTTCACTCGGTACCTAAAGTTCACTCAATACACACTAGATTTTCCTTTTGCTTGGATCCAATTGAGAATTTACTTGGCTTGAACTAGCTTGCTCGACACCCACTTATCAACTTAGTTCAAGCTCTACAATCAACCTTGTTCCAATTTACACTTTTAATGTTTCTAAGTGTGACCAACCTTTGTATTTTTAAGTATGTTATCAATACATCATTTAACCATTATCTTAATTAATCCTTTCACTTCATTACAAAATCATAACTCAACATTTCCCTTAGGTGCTATTGTTACATCTTGTTGATCAAATCCTCTTCATCAATCAACTAAGTGATAATATTTGGATCTTGTAAGTAATTGTCATTCCTACAAATAGTAGGTTTGACATAAATGAGAAAACAATAATTGAAAACATTCTTTATCAACCAACTTCCTTATTTGCAACAATCTCCCTCTTTGATCTTTAACAATGATCTTTTCAATCATCTTTCCAACAATCTCCCTCTTTGGCATTGATGGCAAACCAAATTGATAAACCATCAGACCAAACTATTTAACCATCTTAGGCTAACTAGGTTAGAATAGTAAGTCAAATCCCAAAAAGAAAATTGTGCTACCATCAATTTCCTCATTCACTATCTTGATACTCCATCTTAGCTGTTGTATCCTTCTTTTGTTCTTCTTACATTTTCTCCTTCTATATGTTTGTCCATATTTTCTGATCAACTTCCTCTTCTTCTCCCTCAACTATTAATCAATTTCTTCATCTTATCTCCCTATACTGTTGATAAGAGCTTTATGTATTGAATGTTGTTATCTATTTCTACTTTTTCTCCCTCATATTGTTGTTCAAATGTTGTTGATCAATCTCCTTCTTCTTCTTCTTCTCCCTCTTTGACAACAATACCAAAGACATATTATCTTAGCATCTTAACATGCAAGTATAGAATTTGTAGGCTCTTTCAATTTCTCCCTCTGTTACCTTACTTGTGACTGATTTGGAATTTCACCATTTTGATTACTTCAGGCATAATTCCTAATTTAAGTATCCTCTACATCAATGTGTAATATTTCAACAATATATTCATTTGATGCAGGATAGTTTTGCTTTTGCTTCAAGTAGCCTTGGCTAGGGGTATCACCACTAACTTACCTCTAAGATACTCAAAATTATCTTTAGGTAGTGCTTTTCTGAACATGTCAGCAATTTATTCCTTTGAGCTTACATATTCCATCTTCACTTGTTTGTCTTCCACCAATTCTCTTACATAGTGATACTTGATTGCAATGTGCTTGGATTTGGCATGCATTAGAGGGTTCTTTGATATGTTGATGGCACATTTATTATCACAATAAAGTATCATAGGCTCAGTTACTTCTTCTTTCATTACTTGCAACATATGTTTGATCCATACAATATTAGTGCAATTTATAGCTACTGCAACATATTTAGCTTCAGCTGTGGACTGTGAGGCACAACTTTTCTTTTTACTAGTCCATAAAATCAATCTTTTCCCCAAGAAAAGTGCTCCTCCACTAGTGTTTTTTTTGTCATCAATGTTGCCTCCCCAATTTGCATCAGTGTAGGCTCTTCGTTCAAACTTTTCACTCTTCTTGTAGCATAAACCAAAGTCATCAATTCCTTTTAAGTACCTCAGTATTCTCTTCACTACCATCGAATGATTTTCTCTTGGATTTATAGAAAATCTTGCCACTATTCCAATAGCTAATGCAATGTCTAGTCTACTATGTACAACATACTAAAACTTTCCAATCATTGATCTATACATTGTCTGATTCACTTTAGCTAACTCATCATTGCTAGATAACTTATTTCCTATTACCATTGGTGTACTCACTAGTTTTGAATCTTCTAATCCAAATGTCTTGAGTATCTCCTCAATTTTGATTGGTCACAAATATTCCATTCTTCAATTGATGCATCTACAAACCAACAAAGAATTTGATTTCTCCAAACATTGACATCTCAAACTCATGTTTCATTTGATCAGCAAAATCTTTGCATAGAATATCTTTTTCTCCAAATATTATATCATCAACAATGATTTTCGATATCAAAATATCTTTACATTTTTTTGCCTTGATATACAAGTTGTTGTTGTCATCTATTATCTCAAATACAATCTTCAAAAGATACTTGTGTAGTCTTTCATACCATGCTCTAGGTGCTTGCTTCAAGCCATAGAGTGCCTTATGCAATTTGTAGACCATATCCTTGTTGTTGTCATCAACAAATCCCTTAGGTTGTTCTATGTGGACTTCCTCTTCTAGTATACCATTCATAAAAGTAGACTTCAAATCCATTTGGTAGACTTTGAAACCTTTGTAGGTAGCATATGCAAGTAATGTTCTGACTCCTTCCATTCTTGCAACAAGGGAAAATGTTTCCCCATAATCTAATCCTTCTTCTTATGCATAGCCTTTGCAAACTAATATGTCCTTATTTCTTGTGATTTCACCATTCTCATCAAGTTTGATCTGAAGACCCATTTGGTACCAATTACATTCTTATTAGTTAATTTGAGAACTAGGGTCCAAGTTTTGTCCTTATCAATTTGGTCTATCTCTTCTTCCATAGCTTTATACCAGTCATCATCTTGTAGTGCATCTTTTACTATTTTAGGCTCAACCTTGCTTAGTAGACATGATTCATTCCTTAGTTTTTTCCTTTTCATCAGTCTAGCATCCTTGTCACCAATGATTTGATCTGTAGGATGATGTCTTCTCACATACTTGGCTAAGCTTGGTTCTATCCTACTTTTCATGTTTGATCCTTCAACATCAGAGTCATTTTGTTCTTCTTCACTTGGAATTTCATCATCTCTTTCATGTGTACTAATTTCTGAATTAGAATGTGCATTTCCTTCATTCTGCAGCTCAACTTCTTAATGTAGCTCAACATTCATTGGCTAGGACTCAACTGATACTAAGATCCAACTTGATTGGTAGCTTTATCTTCAACAGTCATTTCTTCATAGAAGTATACAAAAGATCTATAATCCTCTGATTGCTTGGATTCATCAACTTGTACTTCTAACATGCTCATCAATATTTACATTTGCACTTTCCACAATCTTGTTAGTGTTAGTATTCAAACACTTATATGCCTTACTTCTAGTGGAGTATCCAAAGAATATGCTTTCATCACTTTTTGTATCAAACTTGCTATTTCTAGTATAGCATTTACAAGAAAATAATTTGAAATGCTTTACATTAGGTGAATGACCATACCATAGTTCAAAAGGTGTTGCATTTGTACCTTTCTTGACTTGGCCTCTATTCAGGGTGTAAACAGTAGTACTTACAGCTTCTATCTAGTACTTTAGAGCAACATTTTTCTCCATCATCAAGGTTCTAGCATAGTCTATTATTCACCTATTCCTTCTTTCAGCAATGCCATTCTGTGGTGGAGTTCTTGGTGATGATGTTTGACTTTTGATACCTTTGTCATTGCAAAATATCTCAAATTATTTTGATGTAAACTCACCTCCTCTATCTGATCTTAGGAACTTCAGACTCTTTCTTGTTTCTTTCTCAACTCTGGCTAAATACCACTTAAACATTTGAAATGCATAAGATCTTTTATTTAAAAACATAGCAGTCATCATCTTGGAATAGTCATCTACAAATAACATGATGTATCTATCTCCTAGGTAGCTTTCTACTTCCATTGGTCCACATAAGTCTATATGGACTAGTTCTAGTACTTCTTTAGATGTGTATGTTTTACTCTTGAAACTAGACTGACTCATTTTTCCTAGTTGACATTGTTTGCACATTGTGTTTTTAGGTTTCTTCAATTTAGGCAAACCTTTGACTTTCTTCTTTTTGTTGATGCTAACCAAATTGTCAAAGTTAACATGACACAATCTTTTATGCCATAACCACACATCATCAACTCTAACAACAAGACATGTTGCATCTTCCATATCTAGGTAAAACAAATTACTCTTGGTTTGTTTACCTTTTCCCATTAGATTTCCATCAGTATCATAGATCTTGGCAAATTTGTTTCCAAATTCTACTTTGCAACCTACATTGCCTAACTATGATATAGTCAACAAGTTGTGGGTATGTGCAGGGGGTATATGCACTAAGTTGTGGTGCCAAAAAGGTGACAACTCTTTTTTTTTTTCTTTCTATTTTCAATAGCATGTACACGCTTTTAAAAAAATGAATTTTTATAGATGGGCTGCATACCCATAGCCCATCATTTTCATCTTTGTTTTTTTTGCATTCTTACACCAGCAGCGCGTACACAAGTTCAAGAAACAAAGGGTTTCACCATCCTGGTTGCCAATATGCGTCCTCACCAGCAAAATCTAAGATAACAAGCATAACCACGCCGACGTCGTATGTGATCTTAACTTCATTTTACATTGTTTGATATGTTTTTTATATTGTTTTGTAGGTTTTTAATATTGTTTTGTAAGGTTTTTATAATTTTTATTTAAATTTGTTTATTTATTTGGATTTCAATTGATTTTTTATCACGAAATGTCCATAATCAACTGGCAAATCTACAAGAACCTCAAAACCCTCAAAACATAAACCATCCCCAAGAAGAACAACAAATTCCACAACCTGAACCAATTGCAAGACCTCCGCCAGGCACACAAGAAAATATAATAAATGAAATAGAGAGAGGCAAAACTAAATTAGAAGGACTCATTGCTTGGTTAGAAGAATCTATGATGATGATGGGGACATAACCCAATAACAGAATGGACACAACAGAAAAGGGAAATTATATGAACTGAGAAAATAAGCTAGTACAAGCAGTACAGAGAAAATAAACTTCAAAACATGCCCTAAGGGCTTACAATAGCATAAATCTGGAGATAATTTCTCCTTTCAGCACCTCCTCTCAAACTCCACTCCGAACTTCCTTTTACAGTGCCAAAAATCTCCTTAAATAGACCCTGGAGGGTTAAGGACTAGGAGTACATTCTAGAAAGTGCTAGTAGGCATCCACCAACCAAATAGAAGGTTCTAGAAGTTGCGTTAGAATTCGGTGCAAATCTAGAAGAATCCAGAAATGGTAACTGAACTTTCAGGAGGCATAACTTTTAAACCGTAGCTCCGACTGACGAACCGTTTACATTTTCAAAAAGCTCTCGAAGTTCTTTATAGCCCTATGGACCAGCTTCACTCGTCCCCCACTTTTTGGCCCTTTTCAAGGTCATTTAATGCCCCTAACCTAACTTTGAAGCATTCTTAGGAGGTCTCCAAAACTCGAAAAACTGCAATAACTTTCAAACTGTGGGGCCTTTTGACCTGGTTCTTTTTCTAGAATGCTCTAAATCACAATTACATTCATTTGGCCAATTCACACCTTCTAGGTAACCAAAATGATGGCCAAATTGCATGCTCCTATTTTTTTGATATTTTTAAACACACTGATAGTGTAATTCTGAGAGTTGGAACCTTTATTTGACCCAAATGGGTATCCAAAAATGAAAAGACATGAAATAGAAACTAAGTCTAAGTACATTTTTTTTTTTTTTTGGGTGACACAGAATCGCCCTTATACCTCTGGATGCTCCTGCATCAGATGATCCCTTTTTAAATCCTTTAACCTATATTCAAATTTCGGCCTAAGTTAGGGAGTCATTCAAATTAAACAAGCCTCTGACCCTTACTACTATTAACATATTGACGAGTTGAGCTTTTAAAATTAATTTATTAATTGGTTTGTTTGGAAGATTTCTTTTCATAGTGCCAGATCATCTTCTCTCTCCAGGTGACGATCATCTCAAGATGGTAGAATTACGGTGTAGAGGGTGTAATGGACCAGTATCTCTTAAATGAAATGTTAAATTATGTAGCATTCATTTATATCTATTTTGAAGTATTAATCATCATGTGTGTGTGTATGTGTGTGTGTGTGTGTGTGTGTGTGTGTGTGTGTGTGTGTGTGTGTGTGTGTGTGTGTGTGTGTGTGTGTGTGTGTGTGTGCGTGCGTGTGCGTGTGCGCATGTGTGTGTTTCCAATGCTTAATAGCATATATATATGTTTAAACTTTTGGTAGCATATATTGATTTTAATTCCATTCGATATTTGTTCTAATACTCGTGTGAATAGTTTATCAATTCAAATCTACCAATGAAATTGCATTGGACCAAATATAATGATCCTACGTAATGCGTATCCTTAATGCTGATATATTATATTATCAATTAATAATATTTGCTATTATATAATCAACTTGAATCTATATTCTTAAATGAATATAGCTAATGCAATTTACACATTACGCCATTTACACATCATGCAATTTACAATGTAGTGACCATATGTATCCCTTTCATACTGATATCCTACGCAAGAATTTAATTAAAAGATTGTTTAATATCTTTCTAACTTCATCATATAATAGCATATTGTTGTTCAAATCATATCTGATAATTAATAGCATTTTGTGTTGTCAATTTTGGGATAGTGCTTGACTGTACCTTGATAGGATACTATGATTAATGCTAGAATTTGATGTGGATATTTTGTCGAATCTCCATGTTAGATATTAACACTTTCTGCACTTAAATTTCTTTTTCGTGCGTATATATTCTTACTGCACTCTTTTTTTTTGTTGCCCTTTTCACTTTTATTTTTTTATGTCTTTTTCCCTTTTAAAAATGTTGAGATGCCTATATGCCTACAGTCATGTACCTTTAACATTGGCCCAGCTCAGAGGATCTCTTGCCACTAAAACTAGTAAGTTGATGAGAATTTTCATCCTCAAAAAATCTTAGAACCTTTCCATTTAATCCAATAGCATCCTTTATATTCACTGAAATAAGATCTTGGAGAAGCCTAAGAATTTGAATAATTCAGACAATATATATGAGGATGTGACTGTAATCAATATTATGTTTGTCACTATAACTTATAATATTTCTTGACTAACCAATATACTTGTCTTGAGTGAATTCTTGTCTTGATGTATAATGAATTGCATGCAATGTACAGGTCATCTCATACAATAACAATGTTGTATTGCATAGCTTGTATTTGTCTCTAGCACTAAACCATGAAAGCCATACCTAACATCTCTTTATATGATTATGCTTGAAATATAATTTTGTCTCTGATATGCAGATAAATACTTACATCTTTGATTTCTTTTAGCAATCAAATGCTCTAACAAAGCATTCTCCTAGGTATAATATATTTTGTATATTGAGTTTGTATCTTTGCAAATGATACACTCTCACTTATACACATGCTTAGTCCATGGAAAAGGCATGATGGAATAGTCACCTCTCAACGTAATAATAGTAATGATAAAAAGTCACCATTAGTCACTACAATAATCAGAATGATTATTGTGGTTATTATCATAAATCAGATGTTGGTCATGTGTTGTTATGAAAAGCCTGATTATGAGAATTATTTAAGTGTGGAAACACACAAAAATGTAATGTCGAGTGTGATTATTATGAGAATTGGCTAAGTATGGAAACACATGGTAATGCAATGATAGGTGTGATTTGTATGAAGACTGGTGTCTAATGTAATTATTTTATTATTATCTATTCATTATTAAAATATATGTCAAAATTAGGGATATTAGAGCCCTCTGAAAATATGATATAAGAATAGGGTAATATAGATTTATTAATATACATATATATAAGGGCATGATATTAATATATTTAATATAATTATGTAATATTGAAGAATCATTCTAATCAATGAAATGTTGACTTGTTTGATTTAAAATATCAACTCATTTAATATTAGAATGTCAACTCCTATAATATTCATGTATGTCAGTTTATTTGAGATTCATTATGTGTTTAAATGTTCATAAGGTTTTGATATCACATTCGACATCAAGAGTATTGGTCTCCCAGAATATCAGAGATATTCACCAAGTACTTTAAGATTTAGATAGCACATTGGCATTGACAATTATGGCCAATGACAGAATCTAGACAAACCAATCCAAAGAGGGCTTAATTGGCATCATCCCTTGAATCCATTAAGACCAAGATAGCCTTAGTTAGTGGTCAGTTAGATATTTGGTGGGTTAAGAGGGATGAACAAAAAATATTTTATGCAAATAAATTGTCATATGAAGATGTTAAAAAAAAAATACCAAAAGGTAGAATATGTGCATTATTTAGAAAACCCAGTGAGCAAAATACTGTTAGAGAGGGTACTAAATGGTTCCCCATCCATTGGTGCATACATGATGCTATTAGAAATAATTTTTGGGATAGATGGTGGATGGTTTTTGATTCCCCTCCTTGCAACAATCACGAGGTCCCCATGTATTTTTTGAAGAAATTATATTGTGAGTTTTTCCTTGAGGAGATCCCTAATTATTTTGATATATTAGACTCCTAGGGTAGAGGTGGTGGGTCATCATTTGAGAGGCTGGGAGCATGTTGTGACCCTAATGTAGTTAGGGCACTTGTGGTCAAGCCACAACGTGAGCATGTGACTATTCCTTCACTTGTGAAGGAACATGTAGAGGCCAGCGCTCTAGGGACCATTAATGCTTTGCGTAGACCCTCATCCATTCCACAAGCCCATTAGTTGAAGGGGATCCTTCTGTGCATCATGGTCACATGTGCACTTCATCTAGATCCCTATGCACATTTGCCAATCATGTTGGAGATGGTGCAGATGATGGGCTCGTCACTGATCAGTTCCTAAACAAAACATTTGGCACTGACGCACAAGTAAATTACAATTATAATTTACTAATTTGATCACATTTCATATGTATAGTGAATGATTAATTAATTAGCATCTATTGACATTGTTCAAAATTTAGGGTCAAAGTATTGCTAGGCCTAGCAGTGATCCTCCAGCCCCATTTTTTATCCCCTCCACGAGTCCAGAGGTATGTATCAATTTAATCATTTAAATTAATACATATATTTATTAAGTAATCATATTAAGGATTGACAAAAAAATTATGCATGTGCTTCAATTCTCTACTGGACCATCAACCTTTACTACAGACTCAGGGCATAAACATCATACAAGCTATGTACAGGTACATTTATTTCATGTTAATTTAATTCATTTGATTATATTTGTTTCATGTTTCATGTTACATGTAACGTGTATTGTATGACATGCAGCTCATGATGTCAGACACCCTTCCTTATCTCCAATAGTCTATTGATCACGAAGTGGCTATAGCTATGGCTAGCTCACAGCCATTGACTAAGGTATGAAAGAATTTTCTTTATTTTAGTTTTTTTTTATAATAGTTAGTCTCAAAATTACTAATGCTATTTATAAGTGATTATATTTATTAAATTATTATAGGGTCTTTTCATGCCTGATTGTCCACGAGCCTTTGAGGTGGAGTTACAAGGTGACTATTTGATGGTGGTAAGAAAATAATTGATTTTGTGTGTATATATATTTGATTTCAATGTATAATAAATATTGATTCATATCTACTTCGTTTATATCAGCTCGAGTTAGAGAAGAGCCTCAATAAGAGGATGAGCAAGCGTGTTAGGAGGACCCCATCATTTCCACCATCTCCCTCCACATGATGATAGAAGACATTGAGAGGTTTTTTTCCTTCCCCTCGTGGGAAGGAAAAGATATAGTTGATCTAGACTTGTATATATAGGCATCAATGCACATATTTGATACACATTTCACATATATGACATTTTATATTTACTGTATGACATTATTCGACTTATGATATTATTGGTTAATATATGATATGTTTGTTCATATACGACATTATTGGTTATCATAATATATTACGTGTTTGTTAATGTACATGAAATTATTGGTTATCATTTTATATTATATGTTTGTTCATGTATGACATTAAATTAGATATGTTCATGTATAACATTAAATTAGATATGTTCATGTATGATATTAAATTAGATATGTTTATGTATGACATTAAATTCAATACCCAATCTATTCAAAACTTTGATAGAATATTGATTAATAATAATCTTTATCACTATTTAAGAATAAGTTAATCACTTGCAATATGTCATCATCATATGATTTATGATCATGTTCATGTTTAAAGTTTTTCTTCTCTATCATTTGTTTATCAAGTTTAATTCAATACCTAATTAGTTTGAATTTTTAATACAATATTTATTGGCAATAAACTTTATCATTCAAGATCGATTAGGACCTCCTGGCAATAAACTTTATCAAGCAATATTCATGGACCTCCTAGAAATTGGTCACCTAAATGAGAACCTTGAGATTTATTAGGAACTCCATGAAAGAAATTAGTATCTTAAGAAGCTCTCCATTTGTTAGTTGAATTAAATCCTTGGATTGTAGACGGTTGGCCTTCATTGTACAGACCAATTTTATAGATATATAATCAAATAAATAGTGTATTCATCTAAGCATAGAAATATTGTTACATAAGAAGAAGATCAAGTTTTATAATTGCTAATAATTATTAATGTATGCACATGCACTTAAACCTAAAAAGGATGACATAAAGAAGACAAATTAAGTATGAAGTCAATACAAAATCAATAAAAGAGTTCTAGCATGATATCTTCAATATTTTTTAAATTAGAGAAAACTAAGTATTAATATGATGATCTCTATGAATCTATATCACCATCTATATCTCTCTCTACATCTCACTAAATCTCTCTATTTCTTCTCACATTCATGTCTAACTACACCTTCTTTTGTTTCCCTCTATCTCTATGCATCTTCTTCAAGTTCAACAAGCATTGGAGTTATAGGGATAGTGTTAAGAAACATGTTTATGTTGCAAAGAGAGGTGAGAAGGTGAAAATAAGGGTGTACTGTAAGTTGGAAGTTGAGGATGATTTAATGGTTGATAAGTGGGCATTTTATTATGATGATCCTAATGATCAACACATTTGCATGGAGGTTGTCCAAGGTAGAGCTCATTGTAGTCTTATGCTATATGACAATCCATATGTAGATGTTTTTTTGAATAAGTCTATTTTTGTCCCTTGATTGTAATCTTGGCTCCATGATGTTTTAATTTGGGAGGTGGTTAGATGGAACTATGAATATCTTTAAGTAATAAATTGTATTGATTTTGATTTAATTTATTATTAAAGATTTTAATGGATACAACTTTTCTCTAAATATCTCACTCTATCCTTGTATCTCACTCTCTCTTAATTCCCCCCTCTTTATATTTCTATTTTTTCCATATCTATGGAGCCATCTATCCTCTTTATCTCCCCCTCACTAATGCAGAGATGTTGAACAAGAAGTGATTTTTAAGCACACTCTTCTTCCTAATCTACCAAACTAAACTTGTAGCCTTTCTAATATCTTACTCCTTTAGGATATCATTTTTGTGGCCTATCCAAAGTGATAGGGTCATTTTTGAACTCCCCCAAGTTTAGTACTTCTCCAACCAAGATCTTCCACCTTTTTTTTTAGGGACACTAGCCCTATTCCAAGCCAATAACTATAACTCTTCACCAATGGCTTCACCGACCCCAAGTTTCTATTGGGACACCTTCCTTATGTTGAACTGATTGAGAATCAACTCTTCGTTTAACCCTCCAATTGTCACATAGTACAAAATGTTGACTATCAATGAATTCCTTATAGGTCCCTTCCTCTAATTTTTTGGACTTAAATTCCTCTTAGGTTGAAATCAAACTATTCTATGGGTAGATTCAAACACCCTTTTGGAATTTACTCAGCCAACTAGAGCTAATGGAGTAGATAGTTTGATCCCACGACAAAAGGTGAGAGAGATTTGGAAGTTGGCAACTTTGTACTGGCCAACATTGCAAGTTTTAGCATCACCTGAGATGGCATCATAAAATGAAAATAGAGTGTGATGTACAAAAAGAGAGAGAGGTTACTATAGGCCTACGCAACATGGTCCTACAGGAACTAGAATCACATCCATACCTCACATGAGCTCTGAGATATGCCCCATCAAAGACCATAGCTCTATGGCATTTAGTGATCCTTAGCAACATTCCAATTCAGTGTGCCCAAGAATGTTCAAGCGCTGAAGGGGATAGGATTTACTTGGCCACCCAGAGCTAACAGAGTAGATAGTTCAATCCTACAATGAAAGGTGAGAGAGATTTGGCAGTTGGCAACTTTGTACTAGCCAACACTGAAAGTTTCAGCATCACCTGAGATGGCATCATAAAATGAAAATGGAGTGTGATCTCCAAAAAGTGAGAGAGGTTATTGTAGGCCTCTGTAACATGATCCTATAGGAACTAGAATCACATCCATACCTCACACAAGCTTCAAGATATGCCCCATCAAAGATCGCAACCTTATAGCATTTAGTGACCCTTAGGGATGTTCTGGTTCGGTGTGCCTGAGAAAATTTGAGCACTGAAGGGGATATGATGAGGTTGTGGATAGGGTTTACCCAACCACCTAGAGCTAATAGAGAAAAAAATTAAATCTCATGATGAAAGGTGAGAAAGATTTGGCAGTTGGCAACTTTGTAGTAGCCAACACTGCAAGTTTTAGCATCACCCAAGATGGCATTGCAAAATGAAAATAAAGTGTGATCTCTAAAACGTGAGAGAGGTTATTGTAGGCCTTTGCAACATGATCCTGTAGGAATTGGAATTGCATCCATACCTCACACGAGCTGCGAGATATGCCCTGTCAAAGATTGTAGCCCTATAACATTTAGTGACCCTTAGGGACGTTCCAGTTTGGCATGCCTGAGAATGCTAGATTGTTGAAGGGGATAGGATGAGGTTGGGGATAGGGTTTACCTAGCCACTTGGAGCTAACAGAGTAGACAATTCGATCCCACGATGAAAGGTGAGAAAGATTTGGCACTTGGTAACTTTGTACTGGCCAACACTACAAGTTTCAGCATCACCTGAGATGGCATCACAAAATGAAAACATAGTGTGATCTCATAAAAGTGAGAGAGGTTATTGTAGGCATCTACAACATAGTCTTGTAGGAACTAGAATCACATCCATACCTCACACGAGCTCTACGATATGCCCGTCAAATATCACAGCCCTATGGCATTTAGTGATCCTTAGGGATGTTTCAATTTGGCGTGCTTGAGAATGTTTGAGCACTGAAGGGGATAGGATGAGGTTAGGGATAGGGTTTACTCAGCCACCTAGAGCTAATAGAGAAGACAGTTCGATCCCATGATGAAAGGTGAGAGAGATTTGGCAGTTGGCAACTTTTTACTAGCCAACACTGCAAGTTTTAGCATCACCCGAGATGGCATTGTAAAATGAAAATAGAGTGTGATCTCCAAAAAGAAAGAGATGTTATTGTAGGCCTCCACAACATAGTCCTATAGAAACTAGAATTGCATCTATACCTCACATGAGCTCTGAGATATCCCCCATCAATGATCATAGCCCTATAGCATTTAGTGACCCTTATGGACATTCCGGTTCGGTGTGCTCAAGAATGTTCGAGCACTAAAGGGGATAGGATGAGGTTGGGGATAAGGTTTATCCAACCATCTAGAGCTAACAGAGTAGATAGTTTGATCCCACGAAAAAAGGTGGGAGAGATTTGGTAGCTGGCAACTTTGTACTGGCCAATACTACAAGTTTCAACATCGTCCGAGATGGCATCATAAAATGAAAATGGAGTGTGATCTCCAAAAAGTGAGAGAGGTTAGGCCTCTACAATAGGGTCTTGTAGGAACTAGAATTGCATCCATACGTCACACAAGCTCTGAGATATGCCTCGTAAAAGATTGCAACCCAATTTGGCATGTCCAAGAACGTTCAAGCATTGAAGGGATAGGATGAGGTTGAGGATAGGATTTACCTAGTCACTTAGAGATAATAGAGTAGATAGTTTGATCCCATGATGAAAGGTGAGAGAGATTTGGTAGTTGGCAACTTTGTATTGGCCAACTCTGCAAGTTTCAGCATCACCTGAGATGGCATCATAAAATGAAAATGAAGTGTGATCTCCAAAAAGTGAGAGAGGTTATTGTAGGCTTCTGCAACATGGTCTTGTAGGAACTAGATTGACATCCATACCTCACACGAGTTGTGAGATATGCCCCGTCAAAGATTGCAGCCCTATAGCATTTAGTGACCCTTAGGGACATTCTGGTTCGGCATGCCAGAGAACATTTGAGCACTGAAGGGGAGCAGAAAAGGTTGGGGATAGGGTTTACCCAGGGAACTAGAGCTAACAGAGCATATAGTTTGATCCCATGACAAAAGGTGAGAGAGATTTGGCAATTGGCAACTTTGTGCTAGAACAGAGTTGGAGTTTGATCTTTTGGAATCTCTAAGAAGTGAAAAAGCAACTTAGTCACTTCAATATATTTGTAAGTTTTTTATATTTTCATATTCCAAGTGATACAGATGTACTAAATGAGATTTGAATATAGATATGGGGTACTTTGTTTGGTATAGATATTTTTATTCAATATTGAATACCAACTACTTCCCCCTTGTACCAACCAAAATCTCATTCACTCAACCTTAACACAATGTGACATCAGCAATTGCAACCTCCTCTACATCAATACAGACCTAAAACCATCCAACACAATCCAAACTATAAAATAGTTGTCAGATTTACTGTTATTATTCATAGACTAGTAATGCAGCAATTGGCATTATTCTTCACACAAAGTGACAAGAATAAGACTTTGGAACTTCAAGATTCCCTACACACTTAAGGATGGTTTAAAGCAACTTTAAAATGACCAAAACAAGGTGAATAAATGGTTGGAACCTTAGTATGCAGCATCTAATGAAAATTGACACCATAGACACCACTATTTCAAAACTCCACTCCACTCCAGCATACACCAAGCCTACCTTTCACACAGGCCTAATTAGCAAGTTTAGGCAAGGTTTACAAAGAAAAGACCAAGAAATGGATGCATGGACTTCATTCTTCAACTCCAAAGCATTATTCTAGGTTAGATGAGGGTGTTTTCCTAATTTGACAAGTCCTCAACTCCTATTCTTTTCATTACTTAACCAAAACATCAAATCTAGATCTAATACATGGGTCTTATTAGACCTAGGGCTTGCTCCCATTTATTCCCAATTCAACCCCCTATTCCAAAACCATAAAAATATGAAAATACATAGCCTTAGCTTACAGCATGAAAGTTTTGAAGAAATTCCAATAGTGGGAACTCAAACTAGGGCCATTTGTTTGGCCAAACCCTGGGTTCAAGGGTTTCATAGGCAGTGAGGAAGGAAAAATGTATAACTTGCAAATGGAAACTGATCTCTCCTTCAAACAACCTCCAAAATTATTCAAATTAGATACACTAACTGATCAATGCAAAACATCACCCTTTCAATTTAAAAAAATTGTACTATATAGCCAAAAATACTCATGAAATGCTGGAACAGTGGGTTTTTTATTAGATTCTTGGAAGAAAAACATATCAAACTCCTTCTATGCCTCTCATTTAAGTGAAAAGGGCCTATAAAGGCATTTACAAAGAATTTCAACTATCCAAAGATAGTTTTATGGTTATTTCTTAAAAGTTGCTAATGCAACTTTGCAATTTTTGCAATTTTTGACCTAAAAAAGGTCAAAAAAGTGCAAAATGCAAAAAGTTGCTAAAGAGCAATTTTTGCAAATAATAGTTATCAAACTGAAAATGATGTTGTATGGTGTTCCAACCATCCAAATGGAAGTTATAAATATTTTAAGGCATGTACTTAAGATCCTCACATGTGGGAAAGGTCATTGTACAGATGGTGGACAACATTGGTGAATCAAAAACTCAGATTTTATGCCTTTTTTATTAATTTTTCAATTATGTATGGCCTATATAGCTTGGTGGTGGTACAAGTCTTATATGGTTGGATAGAGGGTTGAGTAAGGATTCCATTTCAATTAGTTTGAGGTCATTATCTCGTATAAAGAAAAAGTTATATCAGTTTTAGTGTAGATAGGTCAGATTTACTCCAAATTTGAGAGTTTCAACAAGATGGAATCCTAACCTGCAAACCCATTGTGAGATTTCAATGCCACTTTTTGGAATAAAAGTTAGGAGAGGGTTATTTGAGATGGCAGAGATTTAGGGTTGTAGGAGCAAGGTATCTATTTTTACCAGCAAGCCCTAGACTAAACATAATCTTATGTCTAGTCTAGATTTGAAGGAAAAAGAAGTATCAGGCTCCCAAACTGATTAATCTGACCCAAGTGAAGGCTATATAAGGAAAATTTTGATGTATATCAGAGATCCAAGGGGTTGAACCAGATCTCTAAACCCATTTTTTAATGTTTTCCTTGTAACCCAACCTAAACTGGCCATTTAGGACTGTGACACAAAGTGGGCATAACTTGATGCTAGAGGCGAGTTGGTGGTTAATCTTTTGGAATCTCTTAGGGGATTTTGAAGAGCGTTTAAAAATGAAAAAATAGTGGGGGGTCCTTTGTATGGTTTGGGAGTTTTCCCATTAAAACTAGAAATTGTCCTAGTAGGAAGTACTGGTAACAGTTTTGAAATTTGATTGTTGATTGTGGAGAAAACTCAAGTTTGGGATTTTTCTTGTTGATTTGAGTCTATAATAACCATTTCCATCTGAAAAGTTGAGTGTTGAAACCATTTAAGAATTATTTGCCTTTGTAGGCCTATTGGTGGTAGGGAGTTCCTAGGCGTTGATCCAAGTTGTTTGAGTACCCTAAGTTTGATGGTTGGGCTTGTGAAATAGAGTCCACTTGTAGGGTAGAGTCTCCCTATATTAGAATTCCATTGAATCCTTAGTCCTTGGTGTCTTCAGTGAAAATGAAAATGACAAGATCTAGTAGCTTAATCGATAATGAAAATTTTCCAATTGTTGGCCAACACTGGTGCAGGATCACAAAGGTCACAAGTAGGAGGCAAGGTGAGCAATCCTTAGGTGGATTGGAAGAAAAATGGATTTATAAGATCATTAAAACTTTTAATGAGTTTAATCATGGACATGTGATCTAAGTGCAATATTTTGTAAAATTGCCAACATTGGTAATATAAGGCCAAATGGGCTTAATCGAGTCATGTAAGGGGTCCAAAGGGTAGATATGATCTTTGTTTAATTTTTTGTGTTTAGTAAGGTCTTAGATGACAATATTAATGTAATGGGATAGTCATGTAGCAAGGAATATCAAAAACTTGTCAGTTGACAACTAAAAGTGTCAATTTGACAACAAAATAAGGTGATTAATACACAAAGGTGGTTAGAGGGGTAGTTAGGGAGGTTTCCTTTGGTTTTTAGAGTCAAAATGAGTTTAAAACCTCATTCCCATGTGTGGGAGACAAGTTTGGATAGTCAAAATTGATTGGTAATGTAATATTTTTGAAGTTTGAGCAATGAATGCATAGTTTTCCCTAAAATTTTGATCAAAAATCTAAACTTGTAACTATTGTAATTTCATTTTCACAGTACCTTTTGATCTGATTCTTTTTTGAGGTGATAGGGAAATGTTTTAGCATTCATTTAGCATTGGACTGAAGGTTTAGTCAATCATTTTGTATTTTTTATATTGACTGTCCTAAAATCCGTTGTAGGTGACAATTTAAGAGGGGTTTGAGAGTCATTTTGTGAATCTGACCCATTCTACTTTATGTGGTTACTGGGGCTTGTGAAATGGGTCAATAATATTGTAAAATATGTTCTTTAATCATCCATGTGCAGGGAAGAACCTAGAGTTGATTTTTTGATGCCCAAGGGTATGGGGTTGAGTGAGAAAGAGTGCATATAAAGGGGTATGTGACTGCTCCAAAGGTGGATTTAGTTTTTTCTCCAAACAAGAGTCGCATTTTATGTTTGAACCATTTTGGGGTTCTAGAGACGTTCCAAAGTAAGATTTCTAGAAAGCCCTAGGGTAAAGGGGCTAAAAAGGAGGGTTTTGTAAAAACCATTGTAAAGTTGATCATGAGACCAAAAAAATAGAAGAATCCTTGCATTTGAGTCATGTCTTAAGACTGTTTTGGGTCGTGGGTGTTCCAAGAGTCAAGGGATTGTGAGTTGCTTTGAAAATGGCCTCAAACTAGGCCTAGTTGATAGACTGAAATAGCCAATTTTGAGTGATATTTTACAAAATAAGTGTAGTTGGTTTTGGATTATACTTTAGAGTGAGGAAAATGGTATTTTAATCACCCAATATTTTAGGAAGTTCTATGGGAAATTTTGGAGAAAATAACAAATTAGTGACTAGCAAGGGCTAGTTGGAACAAGCCTAGAAGAGGAAAATTTGAGAAAGTGTAAGAGATGAGTTGCTGAGAGTGTGCAAGGAGTTGAAACATGTTAGATGTGATGTGTTGAGATGATCCAAGTTGTTGGGGTCATGGTATGAAGCCAAGGACAAGTTTTGGTATGTTGGAGGCACCAGGGTACACTAGGTGCACGGTGAACAATGTGAGTGTTTAGAAGACAAACTAAAGATTTGGTTTATAACCTCTTAGACATGGTTGTAGGAAGATGTTAACATGTCAGAGGCCTCCTCTTTAACCCTAGTAGAGTCTAATTCCTTGGGTATATTCCAAGAATAGAAGAGAATCCTAGAGTATTAACCCTTTCCCACATTCCAACTTTATGATAATAATGAGTCAAAGTCCAACAAATTGGAATGCAATGATTGCAAGTATTCTTGGGTATCTATTACAAGCAAGCATGGTTTGGAAGAAAATTAAGAGTATTAGCCTTGTAGCAAGGAAAATGAGCTCAATAAACACTTTTGAGATGGTCATCTCGTGATGAACATGGATAAATCATTCAAATCATACACTGAACCTACCCAATATATACCTGCATCACTGAAATCAAATTAAATGCTGGAACAAAATCAATAAATACAGGAAAAGTTTTAAATATAAGAACCATTTTATGGAAGACTGAATTGATTGTTTGTATACTTTTAATTCTTTTCAAATCCATCAATATACATTTTGTATCCTAAAATATTGAAAGTTCGATTTCTTTTCAGTAGAACTAAATAGTATTTTGGTTCTCTCAACCTATACATCAGTTGATCAACATTATCCTTAGAGAGAACTATATCTATAACTACCCCATTATCATCAGATCAAGACCTATTTTCCTTCTTACTTTTTGATGATTATGATCCTCTACAATTCCAGGCATAAGATGATTAACACACAATGGTACTTGAAGAAATAACACTAATAAATATTGAGGATGTCAATTGATAATACCATTTTGCAAATGATTTTGGCATCTCACCCTTTATCATTGGTGCTTCAACTTTATTAGCCCTCTTCTTTTGTGACCTACAAATGAAGACTTAGTAGAGTAAAAAATCTAAGATAAGATTAATCCACTAAAATTAAAGAATGAAAAAAATTGAAATTGGCTTGTCATTAAGAATTATCCATTTGTAGAAATCCTTGCTTTCTAAGTTATATGGTAACCCTTGCTTGATGAGTATTGAAAACTTCTCCCATTGTATCCTTGCTTTCGCCAATTTGAAGTTTCTAGTTACATGCACAAAATCATGACTTTACATCACAAAGCATTTACATTCTAACAATTTTCATGTTCTTTCGTTGCATTTTGATCTAAACAAAAAATTCTAAACTTTTACTTATTCAAACGACTAATCTAAAAATGGGTCCTATTAAAGAATCTAATATAAATTCAAATAATGTATCTTGATTCCAAACAAATCAAAACATAAAATCTATGATTTAAACTAAATCTTATCACTTAGACATCATAACAATACGGTCCATCTTAGTCATGTGGACAGTCTTGGGGAAGAGGTTGCAACATTGTATTTGGATCTGATTGATCACACTTTCTCTCTCTCCCTCTCTCCCTATTCAATCTAATGAGCCAACTGGATCTGCTTGACATTTTAATGTCTCAAGTATTACCTTATGGTCTAACTCACAAACTTTCCAAAGAATCTTATTATGTGGTTTTCCACCATATTTTATCAACTAGACATTTGATGCGACAATAATGTTTGAAAAATGAAGAATCTTCCTCTTTGTTTGCCAATCCTCGAATAACCACAAGTTAGGGTTCTTCATAGAATATCATCCATGTTAGTGTAGCTTTTTATTTTTTTCTATTTTGCTAGGTTTTTCCTACACTTTTAATAATCTCGCTTAGGTTAATAAAGCATGTCTTATTAGGTGAATGGTTGTGAGATGTCACCTTCCTACATGTGAGCATCCATTAGCTATCTTGGGAAGATACTTTGCTATCTTTAGTCCGATAGATGGTTGCTCCTCATTGGTTGGTGTTTCCACCTTCTCCCTCTTCCTAGCCTATATAAGCATGCTACCTGGCTTGTATATGTATCTCTTGTTTTTGCATCCTCTTAATGCTATTTTGCTTCCAGCATTTGCATTACTCTCTTGGAGACTAACTCTATGATGCTATTTTAATTTTGTATCATTTGCATTCATAGTTTAGATATTTACTCTTTGCACTAGTTTTCTGGGTTATTAATCTTTTCAGATTCTAACATGGTATCAGAGCTTTTCTATGTGCAAGAGTAGATTTTAGTTTCCTTATTTGAGATATTCGGGGGGGGGGGGGGGGCGCAAATAAACTTTATTGTAGTTTTTTGAAAAATGAAGTATGCTCTTCTCTTGCATCTTTGGATGATCCTGAGAATCAGAAAAGTTTTGACAAAAAACACTTTCTGGGTTTTGTTCGCAGCCCCGAAAAACCATCTGGGTATCTTTTAGATTTTGCATGCAAGCTGTATATTTTTCAGAATCAAGCATGCAAAGCTACAGCCATACCCCTCTCCGTTGGCAGTCGCAGATTTGAATGCAATTTTTCTTCAAATCAGGGGGTCAGTGAATTTTCAGAGCACTTTCAGCCCAAACGGACATCACCATTGGATCCAAAACGCCGTTTGCAGTCAGGATTCATATAAAACTTGTCATTTTTGGAGACAGAGCTCCGCGAGGCAAATTTTTTTTGGTTGCAGGGCTTCCATACAGATCGTACGGACGATTTTCGGCATCAAAAATTTAAAATTTCAGGCGCCGCCACTGCGCCACCGCACGCAGCCCGCAGCGGTCATAGCAGGCAGGGCTGCCCGAGCTCCGCCGCGGCCCAGCCGCCTCCCGGCCACCTCCAGTCCCTGCCCTGCGGCCACCTCCGCCGGTGGCTCAACCTCCTTCCGCTGCCCTGCGGCCGCCTCTGCCCACCAGCTGTGCGTCTCCGTCAGCGCCGCGTCAGTGCTAGCAGCCCAGTCCGCGGCTGACACATGGAATGGGTACCACGTGGCCTCTACCACGTCATCTACCGTACTGCCACGTGGCATCCTTTTTTTTTTTTGCTGCGACAGCCATCAAACCATCAATTTTAAGCTCGGGTACTACTGACATCAGCGTTGCATCATCCATACTTGCATGCACCTCTTCAAGTTCTCTTTTGGACCTACTTGTGGTTTTTTGGCCATAACTTTTGCATACGGAGGTGTTTTTCCGATCCGAAAGAAGCGCCGGAAAGCTGGTTCCAAGACAAAGATGCTGGTATAGGTGTTTTTGAGTTTTGGCACAGCTTGGTTGCCTATTATGGTAGTCGAAGTTGGATGTTCTATTTTGCACTCCGGGAGGCGTATCTTGAGCTTTCGATCTCTGATTTTGGACTTCTTTATATCGCTAGAAAGCTCTTTTTGTGCTCTTTCCAGTGATGCTAGTTTTTGTTCCAAATTTTCTTCATAGAATATCGTCCATGTTAGTGTAGCTTTTTATTTTTTCTATTTTGCTAGGTTTTTCCTACACTTTTAATAATCTCGCTTAGGTTAATAAAGCATGTATTATTAGGTGAATGGTTGTGAGGTGTCACCTTCCTACATGTGAGCATCCATTAGCTATCTTGGGAAGATACTTTTCTATCTTTAGTCTGATAGATGGTTGCTCCTCATTGGTTGGTGTTGCCACCTCCTCCCTCTTCCTAGCCTATATAAGCATGCTACCTAGCTTGTATACGTATCTCTTGTTTTTGCATCCTCTTAATGTTATTTTGCTTCCAGCATTTGCATTACTCTCTTGGAGACTAACTCTATGATGCTATTTTGATTTTTTATCATTTGAATTCATTGTTTAGATATTTACTCTTTGCACTAGTTTTTTGGGTTATTAATCTTTTCAGATTCTAACAGTCCAAGCCATGTGCTAGTTACAACCACCACACGAACATCATACTCTAAACCTTCACCATCTACAATAGAGCAATCCAATTTTTGTTTGGCTTCAACACAGTGAGACGAATAATAATATGTCCCTTCTTCATTGTCTTCAGGCACAATAACAGCAAAAACATGGCCTGTAGTGACAAATGTACAAAATACGGTCATTAATTTAGAAAATACTTGGATAAAATTTATAAAGTTACATATTGAAATTGCAAAGATATATATATATATATATATATATATATATATATATATATTACCAGGTTGCACTAGATCTAAAAAGTAGTCAAAGTCAATAGACGAATCCATCTCTACCATTTCCAGTTCTTGTGGGGGACGATAGGTGTCAATTGGGTCCAAAACCTATATATCCCATTTGTCCACCCATTCAGTTGACTCACAGTCATCCCAATTTTCCTCTGCACATGATGGACAATAGTATGTCATTTTTTGTGTTTGAATACTCAATGAACCTGCATAAAAGCTTCTAAAAGAGTGTAACTCACTAAATCCTATTAGTGTGCAACAATCCTGATATCGTGCACTGTTAGTATTATCTATCAACCAAAAAAATCTACAAACCGTAGACTCACCTTCCTTACTTGGACCCATTGTAATGTTACACCATTGGATGATAGATTTTGCATCTATCAATATTGCTCCATCTTTGTACTTTAGTTCTTACGAGCCAAGGCTCTTTTAATGCATGAACTTGCACCATCATGCTCTCCCTTACCATGACTGGCCTCTATGAAATTCCACATATATTGAATTCTACACAACTTGTGCATCCTGCTCAACCAATAGAACATCTGTACATTCTTAAATTGAGATGCACAATTATCTAACGAAATAATGTGCTAACGATATGTTATGCCCCTTTTAGCCAAATCTCCATAAAATAGTTTAAAAAAACCATGTATGAACTCCATAGAATGTGATCGATCATCGCTAATGTAAAAATGGTACTCCCTCAAAATTTTCCTGTCATCCTCTGTACTTGTAGGTGAATGCATGAATATTATGTGAACAAATATGGAAACCTATTGATAAGTATAATACTTTTCTTGCAGCTCATTTTGTCTTTGTAGTGTGTAGTTCTCTGTGAAATCTACAATCGAAACAATAGTATCTAGTGGAAACGTATCCTTGCACAACTTGAATTGCAAATCTAGCCATCGAGCTCTATGGGTATGCCTTGCATACTCGTAAATAATCTTTTCATGAAAAATCTTCATGAACTCATACACTAGAATCTTTTCAATGACTAAATCACATATTTTATCATGTTTTTCATCTTTTAAAGCATATGTCATTGTCTTAAATTTTTTATAATCTACTATTTCATTTCAAATTGCATGTGTACTATCCATATGTTGATAAGTTGATAAAAGTTGTAAAGAATCACAAAATAAGCACCTACCATCCAAGCATGATGTCTTGTAAAATTGCTGGCCATCGCCTATTTCACTTAAAATGTTAGATATGAATTCCCTTGAAGATCTTAGTGGCTCATTGATGTCACAATCTTGCCAAACAAACTAAGAATACAAAACTACACATATATCCCTAAAAAGATCAAAATGGTTAGAAAATTCAATATGTATCCTACATCAACAAGTTGTGCATGTGTGATTTATCTTCACATAAAAAGGTTTACCCATCTCAAAAAATCTTTAACTTATTCAAATTTGAGGATACATACTAATAAATTTTGCAAAAAATTGTGTCTGAGTTGAGTCCAAAAAATGTTTTGCATGTGGGTCGCAATTTTGGCTACCAATCCTCATTACAACATCTCTTTGATTAGGGGAAACATGTCTGTTATTTTTCCAAAAATCTTTGATCAATGATTTGAAGGCTTCACTAATTTCTTTATCTTTCATGGTAGTCAACCACTAAATGTCCATAACTCATTTTTTGTTAGATCTTCCAATCTCTCACCCCTTAGCATGGCTCTCCTTAGAGTACTTCTACCAATTTTTAATATTTTGCTTGTCTTTCTCATGAGTCAAGCTTTTTTAATTTGGCTACTTACTATGGTCGATGTAAGTACTTGTCTTGTGATATTACTATCTTTGGTGTGTGATTTAGAACCCACTTTGTCATAAGCACTCATTAGATTCTTTATAATATTTTTTTCATTTGAATCGTCCATTGTTCTTAGCCCAAGAATCTTCATGATAGGCCTAAATTTTAAATTCCTCATCATTTCAACAAATAATTGGCATTGACTTGTAATATTTGATTCTTCAAAAAATAATCTCCACATATGATTAACTTTTCTTTGACAAGTATGCTTGCTAATCTTGTCAGGCATTGATTTCAAAATGCGAGTATCAATATCAATCAAATATTTTGGTCTTCTAAAATGAATTCTAGAAGGTGTTCTAATCTCTTCAATTCTCTCAACATTTTCAAAATCAACATAAGGTTGAGTGTATTGCGTACCTTGAACCAAAGATGATGTGCCTTGGCAATAAGATGTAAAAGTTGTAATATCACCTACTTGATGTGTTAATGTTGTGTTTTCAACATGACATGATGGAGTGTGTATATTGTCGAATCTACAAATCAATGTCTCTTCAACATGAAATGATGATATGACTTCAACATTAGAAGATGGTGTAGTGGACGATATGACTCCAACATTGGAAGATGGTGTAGCTTCACAATTCAATTGTCTTATTGAGCGTAACACTCTCATTCATTCTCTTTGTCTTTCTAATTCTTCCTCTTTGTTTCTTCATACTGGTGGTTCTTGATCCTCTTCGAAAGTCAATTCTTCATTATTACTTTGCAAATTTCTTTGTTCACATAATAATTTCATTTTATCTCTTTTAATTGCCAAATCTCTCTCCCTATCTTCATTTGTTTGAGTTTTTGGTTTCTTTCTTGGCATGATGATGATTTCTACACGTCAAATTATTCAAACATCTGAATTACTTAAAATGTGTAAATTAAAAATTATTCAAATACATATAAAAATTATAATTATTTGAATGAATACACAATATATATCAAACTACTTGCCAAATTTCTAACCATTTTGAAATAACATTTCATTCAAACATACAATTTTCAATGAATTCACTATATATTAAACAACATGTCAAATTATAATCAAATTTGTATCTATATATCAAAAAACAATATTTTAAATGGATTGCACTAACCTTTTCTATATAAGGAATATCCAAAAAGTCTTCAAATCGCATATCCAATAATTGAATTTGGTGTTTGCTAGCTTGAAAAAGTGTTGAAATAGTGTTTTCTATGTTGAAACCTATAATTTCTATCAGAATAATAGAGTGCACAACAGGACAAATGTAGACAATGGATGAAATGGGCCCCAAAGTTACTTTTTGACCATTTTTAGGTGATTTCATATAGTGTGTATGTACTATAGCACATACGCCCTATAAAGTGCGTACGCACTATAGTGCATATAGACTATGTGAAATCACATTACTCCCCATCCTCCCTACTCTCTCTCTCCCTACTCTCTCTCCCCTCTCCTATCCCCTACTCTCTCTCTCTCCCATCCCCTATACTCTCTCTCCCCCCTCTCCCATCCCCTACTCTCTCTCTCGTTCTTCCTCTCCCACCGCCTACTCTATCTACCTCTCTCACCATCTCTCCTCTCCCATCCTCTACTCTCTAGATTTGTCACACACACTCCCATCCCCCTCTCTCTATCTCCCTCTCCCTACTCTCTCTCACACTCTCACTCACTCTCTCCCATCCCCTACTCTCACTCTCTCTCTCTCCCATCTTGTTCTCTCTCTCAGCCACCTCCTACTCTCTTTCACAATCTATCTCATCCCCTACTCTCTCTTACATACACTCCCATCTTCCCTTCACTCCCTCTCCCACCACCTACTCTCTCTCTCTCCCATCTGCTTCTCTCTCTCTCTCTCTCAGGATACTCCCTCTCTCCCCTCTCCCATCCCTTACTCTCTAGATCTCTCACACACACTCCCATCCCTCTCTCTCCTCCTCTCCCACTCCCTCTCCCACTACCTACTATCCATCTCTCTCAAGTTCTCTCTCTCCCTCTCTAATCTCTCTCTCTCCCATCCCCTACTCTTACTCTCTCTCTCTCCCATTCCAAACTCTCTCTCACACTCTCTCCCATCCCCTACTCTCTCTCACACACTCTCTCCCATCCTTTCACTTTGTCTCTCCCATCCCATTCTCTCTCTCTCTGACACCCCCTACTCTCTCACTCACTCTCTCCCATCCTTTCACTCTGTCTCTCCCATATTGTACTCTCTCTCTTCAACCCCCTACTCTCTCTCACACTGTCACACTCTCTCTCTCTTTCACAGAGACACACACACAAACACACACACTCCCATCCCCCTCTCTCTCTCTTCTCTCCCATCCCCTACTCTATAGATTTGTCACACACACTCCTATCCCTCTCTCTCTATATCCCTCTCCCTACTCTCTCTCACACTCTCTCCCATCCTCTACTCTCTCTCACACACTCTCCCATCCTTTACTCTCGCTCTCTCCCTCTCCCAATGCCTACTTTCTATCCTCCATCCCCTACTCTCTCTCTCCCCTCTCCTATCCCCTACTCTCTCTCTCACAAACACACATGCTCTTATCCCCCTGCTCTCTTCTCTCCCATTCCTTATTCTCTAGATCTGTCACAGACACTCCCATCCCCCCTATCTCTCTCCCTCTCCCTCTTCAACTCCCTCTCCTACCGCCTACTATCTCTCTCTCTCTCTCAAGTTCTCTCTCTCTCTCTCTCTCTCTCTCTCTCTCTCTCTCTCTCTCTCTCTCTCTCTCCCATCCCTTACTCTCACTCTCTCTCTCTCCCATCCCCTTCTCTCTCTCACACTCTCCCATCCCCTAATCTCACACTCTCTCTCTCTCATCCCATACAAGCTCTCTTTGCCACCACATACTCTCTCTCTCACTCTAACACTCTCTCCTATCCCCTACTATGTCTCTCTTACACACATTCCCATTCCCCCCTCTCTCTCTCCCTCTCCCACTCCCTTTCCCACCACCTATTCTCTCTCTCCCATTGCCTACTCTCACTCTCCCCTCTCACATCCCTTACTCTCTCTCTTTCATAGATACACACACTCCCATCCCCCCTCTCTCTCTCCTCTCCCATTCCCTACTCTCTAGATTTGTCACACACAATCCCATCCCCCCTCTCTCTCCCTCCCCCATTCCCTCTTGCACCGCCTACTATCTCTCTCTCTCTCTCAAGTACTATCTCTCCCTCTCTATTTTCTCTCTCCCATCCCCTACTCTCACTCTCTCTTCCATCCCGTACTCTCTCTCTCTCTCTCTCTCTCTCTCTCTCGTGCGCGCGCGTGCGCGCACGCCCCCATCTCATATGAGCTCTCTCTGCCACCCCCTACTCTCTCTCAAACTCTCACACTCTCTCCCATCTCCTCTCTCTCTCTCTCTCACACTCCATCTCCCACTGTCTACTATCTCTCTCTCTCTCTCTCTCTCTCTCTCTCTCTCTCTCTCTCTCTCTCTCCCGCTTTCTCCCATCCCCTACTCTCACTCTCTCTTTGCCACCCCTACTCTCTCTCACACTCTCCCATCCCCTACTTTCTCTCTTACACACAATCCCATCCCCCCCTCTCTCCCTCTCCCACTCCCTCTACCATTTCCTAATATCTTTCTCTCCCATCCCCTACTCTCTATCTCTCTCTCCCCTCTCTCATTCCCTACTCTCTCTCTTTCACACACACACACACCCATCCCCCCTCTCTCCTCTGCCATCCCCTACTTTGTCTCTCAATCTCTCTCCCTCTCCTACTAGCTACTCTCTCTCTCTCGCTCTCTCTCTCACTCTCACTCTCACTCTCACTCTCTCTAACTCTCACTCTCACTCTCACTCTCACACAATCTCTCACTCTCACTCTTTCCCTCTCTACTCTCTCTTTGCTACCCCCTACTCTCTCTCACATTTTCACACTCTCTCCTATCCCCTACTCTCTCTCTCTCTCTCTCTCTCTCTCTCTCTCTCACACACACACACACATTTCCATCCCCCCTCTCTCTCCCTCTCCCATCACCTACTCTATCTTCCATCTCCTACTCTCTCTCTCTCGAGCTACTCTATCTTCCCCCTCTCCCATTCTCTACAATCTTTCTTTCACACACATGCACTTCCATCCTCCTCTCTCTCGCTCTTCCTCTCCCACTCTATCTCCCACCACCTACTCTCTCTCTCCCAACCTGTACTCCCTCTCACACTTCCTCTCTTCCCTATCTGCTACTTTCAATCTCTCTCCCCCATCCCATACTCTCTCTTTGCCACCCCTACTCTCTCTCACACTTCCTCTCTCTCACATCTTGTACTCTCTTTGCCACATCTACTCTCCCATCATGTACTCTCTCTACCACCCCTACTCTTTCTCACTTACTCTCTCCTATCCTATACTCTCTCCCCTCTCCCATCCCCTACTTTCTCTCTCTCTCTCACACACACATAGCCATTCCCTCGCCACTCTGCCACCCCACCTCCCACCTAGCTCTCTCTTGCTCTTGTGTTGCAATTTAGGTCTCAATAGTGCATGTGCACTATAGTGGGCACATGCTATTGAGAATTCAAATGCTTCTAATAGTGTGTACACACTATAGGGCGTACGTATTATTGAAAGCTTTGTATTAAAACCAAGCCTAAGGCTTTGTTTTTCCTTGGAGATCCAACCCAAAGGTTTGGAGTTTATAAATAGGTCTGAGATGTGTTTTTCAGAAAACATACCAAAAATGATTGATTTTTCTTTTGTGCTCCCCTTCAAGATTCCTCGTGGTATAGCATTATAGGTCTTTGTGTTAGCTATCTAACCATATAATTTATTTTCAATTTGAACTATTTCAAGCCTTTCATCTATAATTTCTTTTGAATGTATGTTCATTTTTTGTCAAAAACCACAATGTACTAATTGGGCTATAGATTTTAGCTCATTCATCAAATTTTGCAACAACTTATTTTTTTAGAAACTAGACTTCGTTCTACACACTTTGAAAAAAAAAAGATTTGATTTTAGATTAGTTTTCAATTATTTCTAGGGGGAGCACATAGATATTTCACATTTTTGGGATGTGTCTAGTTAAAAAATTCATTAAAAAAAAATACACATTATAAAATTATTCAAAAAATCTAGGATAAACTACATAGTGTTAAGTAACTTTTGACTAGAGCTATTAAAGAATTTTTCAAAAAAAAGTTAAAATTTTAGGGGGGGCACTCTTTGTACTATGTTATGTTTTTTTGGAATAAGTAGTACCACTTTTTGTGGCCCCCATTTTTGAGGACCTAAAACTAAACCATTTTGAAAAATAATTAGTAGTTTAGAAACTAGATTCAAAGGACTACAACTTTTGTTTTTGTCATATTTTAAAATTTTGAGCGTAACTATCTTCAAATTCTTGTTTAAGTTCAAAATTTTCAGATTTTAACAAAAAGGTGTCCACTTATACCCCCCCTTTTAGCACCACAACTTGGTGCACTTACCCTAGGATCCTGGTCAACCAAACTATGCTCTTAAATGGTAATAAAAAATTAGAAAATTAGGGGTATGTCAACTTGATGTGCAACTTTCTACTTGTTATTAAGTTTATATCAAAAAGTTGAGGGAAAAGAATCTCTAGCAAATTCAATCTAGTTTCTAAACTACTAACACTTGTCTCAAGAAAAAGAAAATTGATTGGTCAAAATTTTGAATTTTAATGCAATATTACAAAAAATTTAGAACAAAAATAAGAAGTAGACGTATGTCTAACCACCTTTATCAAAATCAAATGATAATATTTTTTAATAATATTATAGTTATAAGTAGTAGACTCATGCCTAGAGGTGACACATATTTTAGGATATTTTTATTCTAAATAAATAATAATTAATTAATTTTTGACTTTAGTATTTTCAGAATAGAAAAACTCTCGTGTCTAACCACCTTAACTAATTCAAAACTTCATAAAATTTAATTTTTCATTTTTTTTTCTTGTAGTAGAAGAAACATAGAATGTGATGCATCTTTTGGATTTAAAAAATGTAGTAAAATTTGAAAGTTATAGTTGTTTTTCAAGTAGTGTGTCAGTCAACACTTTATACGTAACTCCATTAGAAAATAAGTAATAATTACTTACTACATTCATAATTTGACATACCTTCCATTTAGGGAAATATAAGAATATTCTTAAGAAACCCTTTTCATTTCATCAAATTTTGGTGAAAAAAAAGTTGTCAACTACATGTTCGAAGTAAAAATCACATAAAAACAGGCCAATAACATATTTTTAGGATATTTTTAAAGTTGACCATATAGGGTTGGTATCAAAAGATATAGCAGACCTTATAAAGATATTAATTATTTTCATTTAGTATCAGGGTGGGTGGGAAAAATTTGGAATAGATTTTGAAATAGTTTGAGATATTTCAAAACTACATATTTTTCAGATCACCACTTTTTGGCACACCATGACCTTCTACATACCCTTGTAGTTCAATCCTTTAACATAGTATGCATTATCACATGAAATTTTCTTTGTAAGTTTAATGGAACCTTTCCCTTTGATTTGAAATGGAGCATCATTTCCAAATCTAAGACTATTTCCATCATACTAAGTAAAGGTAATAAACTTACTTTTGTCTCTTGTCATGTGATGTGAGCATCCACTATATATGATCCATTTGTCATTCTTGGTCACACAGCTTACCAATGTTGTTGCTTCATCTTCATCTGATTCATCCTTCATGGCCACATAGACTACTTCATCATCATTCTAATCAGAATCTTCTTCAACAATGTAGCATCTTTTCCCTTTGTCCTTGTAGTCTTTTCTATCATCTTCTCTCTTGCTCTTGTACTTGTTTCCTTCTTTTTAGTTCTTCTTTTTTGTATGCCTAGCAGCAATATGTCCTACTTCATTGCAAATAAAAAAAATTATAAGAAACTTACCTTTGAATTTACCTTTGCCTCTATGGAATCTTCTAGACAATAGTGCTTCCAATTGATCCACATCTTCCTCATCTTTGCTGCTATCACTAGATGCATGTTTTCCTTTTCTACTCTTCTTTTTTGATGTCACCTCCTTAGTGTCTTTCAATGTTAGCTTGGCCTTGAAAGTAGATTCAAGGTTCTCAAGTCTATAATTGTCAAAATTGGATAATTCAAATGCAATGAGTCTTCCCATTATTCCTTCAAAGGTTAGTGTGTTTCCTTGTACACACCTTATCTCTTGAATGGCTAAAACTATAATAGAATACATAGGGAGAAGAGCTCTCAAGTATTTTCTATTTACAGTCCCTTCTTCCAATTGTCCACCTAGACTTCTTATTGCACTTACCACTTCATTCTACATCGATATCGAGCAGCATTTTCTCTTTCCTCCATTTTCATGTCATCAAACTTTCTTCTGAGGCTTTCTCTCTTTTCTCTCTAAACATTCTGATCTCCTCCATAGATATCTAATAGGGGTTTCCACATTTTGAATATAGTATCACATCCTTTGATGTCATAAAAATTAGCATAACTGAGTGTAGTGGCAATCTCCAACATTACTTGATTTTGTTCTTTCCTTCTGCTCAAATCATTTGCAGTAAGAGGTCCAATTGGATCTACATGTTCCACTCTAATTGAGGGTTTGACATAATCACCTATTGATCCAAGGTGTAGTTTGATCAGACTTTCTCATGCCAAAAAGCTATCTTTGTTGAGCTTGGGAACTTCGCTCTTGGAAATCTTGATCTTCATTCTTCTAGTACCTTGAAACTAAATTAGCAGACAGCTCTACTACCAATTGTTAGAAATGCTTTAGAATAACTAAGAGGGGGGGTGAATTAGTTTTTCAAGGTCCAAATTCCCTATTTCAAACTTTTTTACTAAGTGTAGTAAGCCCATTCAACCATTCATTCATAAATCAACATGCAAGCATATCACATAAAATGATCAACATATGTCACAGTGATTTATGTGGAAACCTAATTTGGGAAAAACCACTAGTAACATGCTACTCAATTCTCACTCTTCTAAAGTGATGCCCTATGAAGGGTGTGCCCTATTAAAGGCTTAAAAAACATTTTTAAATATGACCTGGTTAAAGGATTTAAACACCATGTTAGAAGTGGGCTTGGTTAGAGAACTTTAAAACATTCACTTGGAATGCCACCCTGTTAAAGGATTTACAAATGGCTATTAAACCAACCTAAGTCCATAAGATTTTTTTTATCTAATACAATTGCTAGAGACTATTAGAAATTCCTTGACCTAATTACAACATACAACTTATCTTGTAGATCTCAGATCACTCTTTAGCTCCTTCACATTGCCTGGTTTTCAATCTCTACAACTTTGGCAGCTTGCCCTCCTTTCAAGCTTTATCTCCTTGAGTCTTCATGCTCAATGTACTAGTACAATCATCTCCATTTGACCACTTATCAAAGTAGAGTCTCTGTGTTATTTTCTTGCTTCTCCTAGATGCCTTTGCCCTTCAGCCACTTCACAATTTTGGCACACCAGCAACCCTTGGTTCTTGGTCTACGACTCCTTAAATAGAAGTCTATAATTTCCTTTCTTGCTCGATTCTTCCATCCTTTAATTTCAATTTGTATGGATTAGGTAGGATTTATGGAATCTAACCCATTTTTTTTCCTTCTAGAAACTTCTTGAGTAATCCTTTTGAATTTGCTCAAAAATGGTGTATATAGAATTCTGTGCCATCAACTCATCATCCTTATCCTCCAATTGGTCAACAAAATTCAACATAACAACTTTGTCAGCTCAGATTTGTCAAATCTTTAACATTTCCAATAATGCAGTAGATCTGCACTATTGAAATTATGGTGCTTGACACATACTATGTTACTTTGCAGCAACTATGTTCTACTAATGCTCGACACTTGAAGTTTACTCAGCACCTACTAAAATTTTCTGATGCTCGACACCAACTAAAATTTTTTGATGCTTGGCACCTATTACTTTTCTTGGCACTTGAACTTCACTTGGAACCTAAAGTTCACTCGGTACACACTATATTTTCCTTTTTCTTGGCTCCAACTAAGAATTTTCTCAACTTGAAGTAGCTTGCTCAGCACTGACTTATGAACTTAGTTCAAGCTCTGTAATCAACCTTGTTCCAACTTACACTTGTAGTGTTTCTAAGTGTGACCAACCTTTGTATCTTTGAGTATGTTATCAATACATCATTTAGCCATTGTCTTAACTAATCCTTGCACTTCATTACAAAATCATAACTCAACCTTTCCCTTAGGTGCTCTTGTTACATCTTGTCAATCAAATCCTCTTCATCAGTCAACTAAGTGATAGTACTTGGATCTTATAAGCAATTTTCATTCCTACAAATAGCAGGTTTGACATCAATGAAAAGACAATGACTGAAAACATTCTTTATCAACCAACTTCCTTCTTTGCAATGATCTCCCTCTTTGATCTTCAACAATGATCTTTTCAATCAGATTTCCAACAGAGTTCTAGGGTTAACAATAAGGGCATAGTTAAAGTTTGGGTTATCAAATTAGGGTTATTGTATTGTAATTACAACTTTATAATTAGGTTCACAAAACTACCTAGATTAAATATATAGGGTGAACTAGGGTTAGGGTTAGTGTTAGGGGTGGAATTAGAGATAGGATTACGTGATTTGGGTTACGATTAGAGATAGAGTTAAGACTAGGGTTATGGTTAGGTTTCTAGAATTAAATGATTATATAGTTAGGGTTTGAGTTTGAGTTTGAGTAAGAATTAGAGTCAGGGTTAGTGTGAGAATTAGAGTTGGAGTTAGGGTTAGATTAGGGTTTGATTTAGGGTTAGGTTTAGGTTAGGTATTGTGTTTGAGTTAGGGTTAGATTAGGGTTAGAGTTAGAGTTAGGGTCAGATTAGGGTTAGAGTTAGAGTTAGGTTTAGAATAGAGTTTGAGTTAGGATTATAATTAGATTAGGGTTACAATTCTAGGCTTAGATTAGGGTTTGAGTTATGGATAAGGTTAGATTAGGGTTAGAGTTTGAATTAGGGTTATATTAGGGTTTGAGTTTTTAGTTAGGATAAGATTAGGGTTTGAGTTACTTGGTTAGGGTTAGATTAGGGTTACGGTTCTAGGTTTAGATTAGGGTTTGTGTTAGGATTTTAGTTTGAGTTATAATTAGTTAGAGTTAGGGTTTGGCTTAGGGTTAGGGTTAAGAATTACAATTAGACTTATAGGTTTAACAATATGGGTACTTATAGTTAAAGTTTTTGATAGCAAATTAGGGTTATTGTTATGTAATTACAACTTTATAATTACGGTTTGAGTTTGAATTAGGGTTAGATTAGGGTTTGAGTTTTTGTGAGGGTTAGATTAGGGTTAGAATCAAGGTTAGAGTTAGAGTTAGAGTTAGTTAGTGTTAGGGTTTGGCTTAGGGTGAGGGTTAAGAATTAGAATTAGAGTTAGGGTTAGATTATGGTTGGAGTTTGAGTTGGGTTAGGGTTAGATTATTGTTAGAGTTAAGGTTTGACTTAGAGTTAGGGTTTGGCTTAGGGCTAGGATTAAGATTAGAACAAGAGAACTATATATAGGGTTAAGATTAGGGTTAGAGTTTTTTACAAGCATTATTATGTGGTTTTTCATGTTAAATAATATTTTTTTTCTAAATTTGTTTCCTAATCTTAAATTAATAATATTTTAATATTCTAATTCATAATTTTTAAAAATATTTTCTAATATGCTAGAGTATTATTTGTTTAATATTTTCTTATGTTTTTCTAATGTTTTTTCTGATATTTTTCTAATTTAACACTCTTTTTTTTCAAATTTGTTTTGTAATGTTATACTAATATTTTCTTATAATAGTGATTAATAATTTGAAAATTTTTTGTAATGTTTTACTAATAGTTTCTAATTTTCTCTAGATTAGTTCTTTTAAAAACACTTTTTAAATATTTTTCTAGCATTTTGTAATATTTTTTCTAATATTTTGTAATATTTTTTCTAATAAGACTAAATCTAATATTTTTCTAATATTCTAGACTATTGGTTTTTTAGTATTTTGTACAATATTTTTCTAATATTTTATAATGTTTTTTTAATATTTTCTAATATTCTATAATAATATTTTAAACATATTTTCTAATATTTTTCTAATTTTCTGGATTAATGTTATTTATAAATATTTTCTAATACTTTTCTATATTTTCAAATTTTTTTTCTAATAAGAATAATTTTTTTCTAAATTTGTTTCATAATGTTATACTAATATTTTACTATTATTCTAGATTAACACTTTTTAATATTTTCTAATGTTTTTCTAATATTATAGACTATTGTTTTTTAATATTTTGTAATAATTTCCTAATATATTCTGAGATTTATCTAGTTTAAGTCTTCTTTTTTTCTAAATTGGTTTCTTAATGTTAAATTAATATTTTTCCAATATTCTAGTATAATGGTTTTTAGTAATTTTAAATATTTTTCTAGTATTTTCTAATAACACTAATATATAATTAAGATATACCAAAAAATTATAAACAAAAAAATTAATATAATTAAAACTAGCATTAATAAGCATAAAAAAACATTAAAAATGACCAAATAATGACCTAAAGACATTTAAGACATTCGAGCATAAAATATTCTTTGAAAACATAAAAAATATTAAAAATATGCATAAAATGGTCTTTCAAAAAATTAAAAAAACAATAAAATCATTCAAATTATGACATATAAACATATCCAAAATAGCACAACGACCAGAATATAGAAGAAAATGATGTAAAATGACACAACTTGCTCATCACTCCAATACCTTCAATCCAACATCCAAAAAAATCTACAAGCCATACAAATAAATAGTAAAAATAGAAAACAAGGGTTTTCAATCACAAGTCACCATAAAAATATGTTCGAGCATACATAGTTGAATGATATGTTTATGTGGACATAACATATTTTAAACATATATGTTTGTGCCAACATATAACTTTATTATGTTCACGCGAACATATGAAAAATGATTTCCAAAATTTTTAGAGTTTCTTCATGCCACAAAAGTGGCATCCATTACTGTGGGATTTCTCAGTGTCTACCAATATTCCCCATGGAATTTGTTGAAACCTTGAGAAATGGTAGTAGACACTTTGTTCTTTGTATCATAGAAGGGATAGAACAAGAAGCACAAGGCCAAAGACTCTCCTTGGAAGCCCTAGGCTAGACTAGGTTGTTCTCTACTATAAAATGAAACAAGGAATGTTGATTTCTTGCAAGGGTTAGTCATTTTTGAAGGCATCAGTGTAATGGAAATTAAGATCATAGTTTGAAGGTGTGATTAGTACAATTAGAAGTTTACAAAATCTTAGGTGAGTGAGTGAAGGTGTGTTTACATTAGAATGCCCTAGATCATTGTCAAACCATGGTAAACCATTAAAATTTGGATTAGGGCATCTGGTGTACCTTGAGAAACTAGGACCTCATCAATCTTGAAGGTCTTTGCAAAATGTATTCTAAACTAGAGTTATTTTGGGGCCTTGTTAAGGAAAATTTAGAACAAATCTAGAATTAGTCCATTTAGGAGGGCTAATTAGGGGCTATTAATCCTAAAAAGAGCTTTCTCTTGTTTTGAGGAGATCATATAAGAAGATAATGAATGGAAGGGGAAAGATGGATGAATTAAAAACCAAAACACCCTAGGAAGATCCTCAAGCCCTTGCAAGACAAGTTAAATCATTGGGGATGCTTAGAAAGAGGTTGAAATCTAATGAAACAAGCCTAAAATGGTAGGTTAGTCTATTAGCAAAGCATCTTATAGTGATTAGGGTTAATCCTTGAGTGAGTAGAATGTCTCCAAGGAGTGTGCATCATCTAACACTACCATAGACTATTCCTATCAAATTGATATCAGAGTCAATTTTATTTTGGGGGATATAAGTGCATGTTTGACTATGAAGAAGAATCCTTCATGGGATCCACCATGGTAAAAATATATAGAGCTAGCTAAGAAGGTTCAAGAGAAGGATGAATAAAACCAAGAGGTTAAGGCAAAGATAAGATCCTTAGAAACAATGCTTGAGAAAATAACCTCAAGATTGAAGTAGTCACCAATAAGGTACCTAGAAAGTGGAGCATGGTAGGCAGAAGCATCCAATGTTTTGAGGAAGAGAAATTAGAGACACCTTGTCCTAATATAGTTGAGGAATCATTTCTCGGAGAAATTAAGGCCCTAAAATAGAAAGGCTTGCAAAGAGTGACACTATTTAGTGGAAATTTGGATACTAATCATGTCTTAGAATGGTTAGAAGGCATGGAAAACTATTTTGAGAGTGAAAATGTGATACAAGCCTAGAAGGTTAAGGTAGCAAAAGAAAGAATGAGAGGAGCAACTATCACATGGTGGAAGTTCACTCAAGATGAAAGCGTGAAAGAGGGGAAGAAACCCTTTACAAATTGGGAGAGTATGGTCAGTCAAATTCCAAAAACCTACTTTACTGAGGACTTTGAGGTATAGTTACACACTAAGAAGAAAAACCGCAAACAAAGAGATAATGATGTGGAAAGTTACACTAAGGATTTTTAGAAACTTTGTCTAAGATCCAAAGTGCAAGAGGCAGAAAGTATTAAAATTACAACATATTTTTATGGCTTGACGTGGAACATCCAAGAGGAAATTCAGTTGTAGACTCCTCATACAATGCACATATGTTACCAACTAGCACTTAAGGTAGAGGACAAATTAAAGAAGAGGCAAGATTTCAGTAATAGGAATAGAGGAAAATGGAGAGAATAGAGAAATCAGAGAGGTAATTTTGGTGGTGGGAGAGGCCAAGTAACTAGACCCCAAGGCAATAGTAAGCCAAATGAACAAAGTGGCTCAAGTAGTCCAACAAGTGGATTTAATAAAGGAGGCTGAGTTGATAGTAGTTTTAATTGGAGAAACAATAGTCAAGGCATACTCATATTTTATCACAATGAAGTGTTGCAATTATAACCAGCTTGGGGACCCATCATATAGATGTCCAGAGAAAGCTTCTACCTCAAGAGAAAGGAAACAGGCCTATGCTAAAGAAAATAGTAGCAGTGAGAAAGCAACTGATCATCCATTTGATTCAAAAGAAGGTGATAACTTAATGTTTAGAAGAACACTGATCATCCAAGCCAAAGAACAGCCCTATCTAGGGTCAATTTCAAGGTGCAAAAAAAGGTATGTAAAGTTATCATTGACTCTAGGTCTACTGATAATGACGCAGGGGAAAAAAATAAAAAATACCAAGGCCTAAAGAACACCCAACTATTCAAGTCACCTACAAGAGTAAACACAATGGAGAACAACACAATAACAACAACCACCAAAAGAGACAGGAGGAACACAAATACTTTGTAGATTCATCAAATTGTCAAAATACATTCCCAACTATAAGGCCTTTTGAGTTATGACCAACATTAACTAATGCTCAAAGATGAAACTTCATATTTTCACACTAGTTTGACCTCCTTGACCATCTTTTAAACCCACCTACTAATCTTCTCTAAGACTCTATTAAATACATGCATGGCCAAAAGTCAACCTATTGCAAATACCTAATAATTAAACCCATACATTAAATGTCAAATAAGACAAAAATCAATTCTCGATAGAAAGTTATCCCTAAATCAAATGTAAAGGTCAACCTCAACAAGAAACCACACACAAATAACTTGGGAAATCAAGACTCCACAATAATTTTGCAACTTGAAAAACTCATAATCACTTAGAAACTAAAGGAACTCAACAACCAAAGGATAATTTGGAAACTAAATAAAGCTTAGCAACCAAAGAAAGGTTGGCAACCAAAGAACACTTCACAACCAAAGAATGCCTCTACAACCAAAGAAGAACTTAGAAACTGAAGAATGACTTGGCAACTACAGAAGAACTCGGCAACCAAAGAATGACTTAGTAACAAATTTGAACTTAGAACATACTAAGAAACTCAGCAATGCAAGACATTGCAACTTGGCAACAACTAAGAAGAAGGACAACAACATGCAGGATACAAATGCAACCCAAGATACTCCTACATTAGACATCTTAGTTTGGAAGAAAATGTTTCTCCAAAATCCTTGAGATGTCACAATCTGAGCTGAATCTAACTTAGATTAATAAATCCATGAAGCATCTTCAATAGGTACATTCTTCCACTTCACAAAATACTCACAATAATCTTTTCCTCTTGTGCTCTTACCAACTCTCTGATCTAACAACTAACCAACTGTATCAATCTACTTCTTAGGATTATCATCTAATACAACACCTTCATCTTTTAACTCTCTATTCTTATACAAATAAGAAAGATTGAAAATAGGAGATATATTCATTAACAATGAAAAAGAGATAGAGAAACTCAACTTCACAAGCATTAACAATGTCAAACTTTCTCAAGATCTCACAAGGACCAAACTTCTTCATCTTTTAGCTTTCTATATGTTCCAAATAGAAATTCTCCTTTCTTCAAACGAGCCATTACCTCATCACCAACTTCAAAAACATGATGTCTTCTAGACTTATTAGCATTCCCTTTATACTTCTGATTACTTTTTTCCATTCTCCTTCAACACTTCTCTTCTCTTCACCAGCAACATTCCTTAAATTTGATATACCTCTAGGCTATAATCTAGTAACAATCTCAAAAGGTGTCTTCCATGTACTTCTATTGACATAATTATTATATGAAAATTTAGCTTGAGCTAATACCACTTCAAAATTAATTGGCTTGTCTCGAACTAAACATCTCAACAAATTACCCAAGCTCCTATTCACAATCTCTATCCATCCATCAGTTTGTGGCTAGAATATAGAACTGCACTTAAATTCAATACCCATTTTCTTCCCCAAAGTCTTCCATAAATAACCAAAAAAATTATTGTCTCTATCATAAATAATATTTCTTGGTAATCCATCAAATCTCACAATCTCTTTGAAGAAAATTTCAGCAACATGCTTAGCATCTAATGTCTTCTTAAATGGTATAAAATGAGCCATCCTGGAAAATCTATCCACAAGGACAAATATAGAATCATAGCCCTTCAATTTTTTAGGTAATCCAAGAAAAAAATCCATATTGATGTCACTCCAAGGTTTCTCCAGAATAGTAATAGGTGTATACAAACCAGTATTCTAACTTACTCCTTTTACAACTTGATAAACTCCACAACTCCTTACAAATTTTAGAATATCTTTATACATTTGTGGCCAATAATACTTCTCCTTCACCAAACTCAGTGTCTTATCAATTTCAAAATGTCCAACCAATCCACCATTATTCTTTTCCCTAATAAAATTCATCCTCATAGCACATCTAGGGATACACAATTGAATTCCATTAAACAACATACCTTCTTGGATAAATAATTCATCATACTTACTTATGTGATCTGTTAGATTTGGTGCACTTCAATCTCTCCATGTCTCAAAAAAATCAGGGTCAATATCATACAACTTTTTCATGTCATCAAACCAAGAACTTCAACCTTAACCTCAGTCAATAAAGAGTGTCTTCTACTTAATGAATCAACAAATCGATTAGTAACTCTAGTCTTATGCTTGGTAATAAATGTGAACAAGTACTCAACCCAATATAGATGTCTCTGATTCAATTTATGTTGACTTCCCAAGTACTTAACAATAAAATTTTATTCATGATTATTGATAACATATTTCAACAATCCATGATATTCTATTCATGCTTTTGAGTAAGATTGCATGTGATTTTTTAGCATCAATGTTTCAGATTGTACTCAATGATCTATCCATGATTAGAATGCATTAATTATCTTTCATAATTTCAGTTCGTTAATAGAGAGGGAGAAGGAAAGAAAAAATGATGTACTTAGATTTTATCCATGTAGACATTTATTTTCCTAAAACCTTCCCCTCGGATCTTCTAGAATCTCCCCAAAAATTATTTCTCCTTTGACCTAGTTTGAAGTTTTGAGAACAATAATTTTAATTGATGTATATTAGGCACTCATTTCCTAATGCCTTTGGCTCTTGGGAAAGCACCTTATTTATAGGAGCGTAATGTCATTTCCAATTGGTTGAATCTATTGGAAATGACTTCCTACTATGGTTTGATTAATTAAATCAAATGATTTGAAATTTTGTGTATTTTGTTAAAATTTGTTAGTTAGTTTTAACTTTATCTATTATATACTAGAATTTTATCTCAAGGATTACACATAATAGATTAGTCAAGACACTTTGATATCATTCAAAAGGTCAAGGGTTCAACATTTAGGACCTTTTACTAATTATAATTTAGCAACATACTCTCTTTACAAATTATAATATATTTCCTTTACAATAGTTCTTGAAGATCACACTAGGTGAGATGGTAAGTAGAGGATTTAGTGAGTGGGAGGTCACAAGTTGAAGTCTCAAGAGTATGTTAGTTTTAGCTATCTTTTTAGTTTTATTTATTTAATTTAATTATCTTTTCTCTAATTTTATTTTTATTTATTTATTTATTATATCTATAAAATTAAGCTAAGATTCAAGGTATACCTAAATTAATGCCACACATGTAACTGATAATAAATGTATATTTATTTGGGCATATATGTGTGGTACCATATATACTTGGATAAATATACCAAATTAACTTAAACATACATCCTAACATCAAGATCACATAAATCAAAAGTAAAATATCAAAGTATACAAATAACATCTCAAGATCACAAACATGTTTAAACCGTGAGTGCAAAAATAAAATTTTGTAATACTAAATTAGAGGTAAAATCCAAAAAGATTGCCAATTGGTAGTTTGATCTCTAATAAGGAATTATGAGCTTAGGTTCCTATATAGATAATCTTTCCATCTCCTTTTTAACAATAACTGACATGATTATTTTGAGGCATGTTTAAACCTATGTAGTCACATGAATTTGATATTTGATGTCTATGTTACTTTGGACAAAATCCTGCAACCTTGTTGGTATGATTTTTTATGTTTTCATTGTTGGTGAAAACTTCACATTATTTTGTAAGACCATTGGAAAGAGAATAATTTATTAGTAATAGAAATGGTGAATAGCTATTGGTAAAGGGACAAAACATAAGATAATAGTGGAGAGATAGAACAACAACTTATCGCAAGGAGAAGAGCTTGAAGTAAAAAACCTACCAGGTAGAGGAAAGGAAAACACAGGCTATCAATTAAATATAATAAATTATTTGGAGGTGAAATACTTTAGGTAATGATTCACCCCACCCCTAGTACCTTACCAATCTTGGAGAAACATTGAATTGGTATTAGAGAACCTTGTTCTCAGAGGAAAGTTTAACAACATAAGTAAATTTAGGATAATGGCTAGCTACAAATATCAAAGAGAAGTGGACAAAGCCTTGTAGGATGAAAAAAAATAGATTTTTGAATTGAAAATAAAATTGAGAGCCTCATTTGTGAAATAGAAGGACCTTACTAAGAAACTAAAGATGATCCTGGATGATCTGGATAAACTATTAGAAGGAAGTACCCATTATGCGTAAGTTGATGTTGCAATAAGAGAGCAACTTGAGAATATTAATGAATTACTTGGAAAGAATAAATAACTAAGGAAAATAATTAGTTTAATGAAAAAGGGGCAAGAAGTTGAAGCCATTTGATTAATAGAACTACTGGAAAAAGTAACAACTCATGAAAATGATAAAAGTGATGTAGAATCAAGGTATCAAGATGCCCTGTAGAGAATGAATAGAAAAGACCTAGTTATAGAGAGACAATGAAATGACCTTCAAGCCTAGAATGAATTAATCAAAAAATCAATGAGAAAAGTTGAAATCTTGAGAATGAAAATGAGAGATTAAAAAATAATTTAAAATGATCTAAGTAATAAATTTAAATTTGAAAAAGATGTGAATGTCAGACTTACAAAATTTGAGGAAAGCATTCTTGAACTAGATGAACTATTGGTCAAGCAAAAAGAGAAAATTATTTCTAACAAAATCACTATTAGAAATAATTTTAAATAGAAAGGCAAGTCATTTAATTTTGAATAATCAATAACGTAATAAATAGATATGGATAAACTATCATTATTGGTCAAAACCTTATATTATGTTGTAAGAGTGTTGGAAAGAGAAATAGTAATGGTGAATAGCTATTGGTAAAGGGATAGAACAAAAGATATTGATGGGGAGATAGAACAATGACTCATCAAAAGGAGAAGATCTTGAAGTAATAGACCTATCAAGAAGATGAAAGGAAAATGCATACTATTGATTAAATAAAATAAATATTTTAAAGGTGAAATACTTAAGGTATTGATTCACACCCCCTCTCACTGCCTCACCATACTTGTAGAAACCAAGAATTGGTATTAGAGCATCTTGTTTTGAGAAGACATTTTAATAGCTTTAGTGAATTTGGGACAATGGATTACTACAAATATCAAATTGAGTTGGAGGAAGCTTTGTATGATGCAATTGAAAATATTTTTTAATTTAAAGACAAACTAAGCCCCTTATTTACCAAAAAAAAGTAACTTACCAAGAAACTAAAGATGAGCCTAAATGACCTAGATAAATTGTTGGAAGGAAGTATCAATTTTGAGGAAGTTGATGCTACAATAAGTGAGCTACTGGAGAACAATAATGAATTACTTGAAAAGAATAAATAACTAAAATAAACAATTAGTTTAATGAAAAAGGACCAAGAAGTTGAAGCCATAAGATTGACTAAACTACTGGACAAAGTGACAACCCTTAAAAATGAGAAAAGTGATGTTCAATCAAGGTATCAAGATGCCCTAGAGACAATGACTAGAAAGGACATAGTTATAGAACTTGACACCAAAATTAGTGAAAGAAGTTAAATCTTGAGAATGAAATTGAAATATTGAAAAAAATATATAATGATTTAAGTAATAAATTTAAAGTTGAATAGGACATCAATGTAAAACTTAGAAAATTTGAGGAAAGTATGTTGGGATTGGATGGAATTTTGGTGAAGTAAAAAGAGAAATCGCTTGCTGAAAAGATCCCTATCAGAAATATATTGAAATAGAAATGCAAGTCATTTAATTTTGAGAAATCAATATCAATAGAAAAAGGTTTTAGAATAGTAAGATATCATACTCTCTATGACTATTATAGAAAACATAATCATATAAGGGATACAAGTAATTACAAACAACTTCAAGAAAGATATTGGTCAATAATCAATGTTATAATTACAATACATATGGACAAAAACCTTGCAAATAAAAGACATAAACAAATGGATTTAGACAATAGGAAAGAGTTGACTACAATAAAAAATGTAATATGTATGGGCATAAGTAAGATACATGCAAACTAAGGTCATCGACAAACAAAAGGACTAAATATTATCAAGAGGTATTTGGGATTGAGCTTCTTAATTGTTATCAATGTAGAGGAAAGGGACATCTTCAAAGAAAGAAAGTTGAGTTTGGAAATGAAGAAATTGAATTGGAATATCAAGAAATATTCAAGAATAAGGAACTATAGAATGACAAGTTTGGACTGGCCCATATCACTCATCTACCTAAAAATCTAGATGAAGACTGGATAAAAAAAATTATTGAGAAGAATGCGTGTAGTATACCTATGGATAGAAAATGGAAAAGAAGAAATTATAGAGGAAATCATAAGTAGTTTCATAGGACTACTAGGAAATGGCTACAATTGTGTGAAAGAATTGAACCTTAAAATTTAGATTGATTGATTGGCTAGGTGTAGACAAGATCATAATATATTTGATGCTAGAACAATCAAAGACAAAGGCATAGGTTTTTCTTCTTTTGTAATAGGCTCTAAGATCTATCAAGCTGATCAAGTTGACAAGATACATGGAGGGGCCATACATGTGGCTTATGAAACCATTTTTGAAGGCAAAACATTTTATTTGTGTGAAACGTTGAGAGAACAACCAATAATGAATCTATGAAATCGCAAGAAACACATGTTAATGTATGGAAACTTATTGGTCATTATATATTTCTATGTGCAAATTTTTTCCCTTGGAATAGGAGTTATGAAATGGTTGGTTGGTGATCAAATTGTGCACCAAATAAATAGATTCATTCAAACACTAGAAATAAATTAGAGCAACTTAATGTCATTTCACTTTAAGGAAATGTTAGACAATATGAATAAAAGAATTTAGATTCTATCTCAAGTTGTGAACAAGTATAAAATTTTTTTTTCCCCTATAAAGTACATATTCTTGCATAATTAAAGTTGTAGAACCTAGATTGGTATGGGTAACATTATTTGGTTATGAAGTATCAAATGATGACCCTGAATTGATAATCGATCAAATATTAACTAAAGTAAATGACGAAAGAGTTGAGAGATTTGGAACATGTGAAGAAAATTATAGGAGAGCTATTATGGAAGAAAATAAGTCTAAAGGAGAAGGAAAAAGTAGGAAGAAGACTATCAAGATACCATCCACATATGTAAAAATAATGAAGTAGAAATAATTTGCAGAATGCAAATGAATGAGACAAACAAGATTTGCAACAATATAAGCATTTAAATTGTAAGAAGATCATAGTCAACAACATGGAGGAAGAACATAAAAGAAAAAATAATTGAGAAACAATTGATAATGAAACCATTAAGAACTATTGAAGAAATGGTATAGGGAATGAAGAAGTATAGAAGCATTGGAACCATATCAAACTACAAATTTAGTAAATGGAGTGAGGAAGAAAACTTAGTAATAGGGGAAGTTGTATTTAATAGTATGCATAAGTTTTCATATTTTCCAAGGAGGATAGAAAATTGAATTCCTACCAAGATATATGATAGAATTTTAGTCAAGTGGCATAATGCAAACAAATTGTTAAGGGAAAGCTGAGCAAAAAAAAAAATGGTGAAGCCAAATGTATTAGTTGAAGAAATAGACAAGCTACTACAAGAACATGAGAAAAAGTTTTTCATTAATTAAAGAAATTATTAGACCCTTGTAGGTGTGATTGAAAATGTCAAAAATTATAGCAAGAGAATGTGGAATATAATCTTTCATACTAAAGATATTACTATTGAGGAAGCACTACTAACTAGAACAATTTATGATCTAAATGAGCAACTGAAAAAGAATATTGACCTTACTAGTGAATACAACATAGTAGAGTTAGAAAGTGAATATGAAATTATATCATGTGCATAATATAAAGAAGAATCGAAAGAAAAAACTAGAGGACATGAAGAAATAAGTGAAAGAAATGAAGGAAAGGAGAGTGGGACTTTTGAAGAAGGATACAAAGAAAAAAGGAATATCTAAGTGCAAGCCTACTATTAGCAAAGAAATGACTACAAAGCATAAAAGAGAAGACAAAGCCAAAGATGAGCAAGACAAGAATGAATCTTTGGAAGTGTAGGTTGCAAAGACATTACAAGACATGACACGAGTTACATTGGTCATATGATAGAGGAAAAGAGAGGATGAGAATGAAGAGGAAGAAATCAATAGTAGAGCCGAATTTTAGATACTAAAATGACCCTCTCCAATTATGTATAATGAAGGCATGAATCTATATGCAAAGAGATTATATGAAGGGAAGATTTTTTAAATAAGATGGATGATCTAAAAAGAATGAGTTGAGTCAAAAAAACTTTCAGTGTACTATCTCATTTCCCACCGAAGATAAAAATCAATAAGAAGGTAGGATGTGGAAAATAGATACATTTTTTTCTAGAAACAATAGAAAGTGATTAAACTATTAAGGATGCATTGAATACAAAGTTACAACAAGGTGCAAAAAATGATAGACTAGTTAAAGTTATTGAATTACTACCAGAGGAAAAAACAACAACTTGAAGAATATAATAACATAAGGAATAAAAGATATGTAGACAATTCTATTGATGACTGAAGACATAGATGATGATTCTTACAAGTTTCCATCCTATAATAATCCTATATGCAAAAACAAATGGATTGGATGGATGTATTCATAGACAAGTTATCTACTGGAATAGATGCAAATACTCTTGAATAAATCATAAAGTTAAAAGTTCATATTGAAGGTATATCAAATTTTTAGGATGGATGGAATAATGAAATGATGATTATAGCAAGCAAAAATAAGTACATAGAGACAAGAAAAGAAGTTGCAATCAATCTTTTTAATGCCTTTGGCATTGTTGACAAAGGTGGAGAAGTTTGGTAATCAAAAACTAATGAGAAGTTTGGTAATTGGAAAGCATGGGGAGAAGTTCCATAATAAAGGAGAAGTAGAGCTAATGAGTAATGTATAAGGGATAGTAAGGTTATGAAAACAAGCGGGAGCAATCATGTAAGATAAATAATGCAATTATACTTTTGGCACCAATGCCAAAGGGGATATTGTTACTTTGGAAAAAGTCCTACAACCTTGTTGGTATGAATTTTAATGTTGTCATTATGGGTCAAAACTTTATATTATATTTTATGACATTTGTAAGTAAGAAAAGTATTATTAGAGACAAATTTATTATCAGGGACATAATAAGACTTAGTGTATTAAAGAAGCTAAGATCTATTAGCATGAAAAGAAAGGAAAGCTTAAGGGAGGATTATGGAATATTCTAGAAGCCCTAATTATTTCAGTGAATGAAAACAGTAAGGAAGAATGATAAGAATAGGAAGAGACAAGGACAAAGAAGTTGGTAAGACTATTGGAAATAGAAGAAGTTATCAAAAATAGTAATGGTGAATAATTATTGTTGAAGGGATAGAAAAAAAGCTATTATTGGGAGATATAATAAAAAGTTGTGAAAAGGAGAAGAGCTTGAAGTAACAAACCTATTAAGAAGAGTAATGGAAAATATAAACTATTTATTAAAAGGAATAAGGTGTTTAGAGGTTAATTACTTAAGATACAGATTCAACCCCCCCCCCCCCTCCACTCCCCTCTTAGTACCTCACCATACATGTAGCCACCAATATCCTTCACATACTAGAATCACTAACTAAAAATATACAAAACATATGCATATATACAAACAATGACAAAGGAAGGAGGGGGAGTGCGACATTGGATATATCACTCAACCAAGTGACTACAACTTCCTTCACTCATCCAAAAGAGATGTCAAAAAAAGTAAACACACACAAATATGCATGTAAAGGACAAAGGGTTAGCCACATCATCTTAACACAAAATCACTATCATAAATTAAAATTATCCATAAATATTATGTTCAACCATGGTATTTGAAATCATGATACTAAATAAGAATAATAAGAAACATATCTAGCATGATTCATGGCACAATATATTTAGCCTCCTAGGAGTACTATTAGGGAATCACATTAAATATAACAAATGATCATATGCCTGATGCAAAACATTGTAAGAAATCTCTTAATAGTATTACAAGGAAGTGTGCTAAGGATAGAGGTATTTATAAAAATATTATATCACAGCAATCTAGTTGATTCAATTATCTTCAGAAGGTTGCCTAGTAGATAGGTTTTAGTGTGTTAGTGAGTGTTGAAGGATCTTGTAGATTTACTTATGCTAGTGCTCATCAAAATATGAAATCAAGGTATATAATAGATAACCTTATCTTCTAAAATAGCCCAAGTGTACTTATACAATCTCCAAAATCTACTAATACTTGTCAAGATTAGAGTGGTATTATAGTTTCCACCTATAATAGTCCCTTCCTAATTTTCATGTTTTCAAAATATGTATTATGAGTGGACACATTCTCAATAACTTGAATCACAACCCATCCAAATTGAGAGAGCCATATGGTGGTAGGGGCTTTCAATTTAACAAGATATGATTAGCAATCAACTTAAAAGAGTGTTATTTACTTATACCATGCGCTCAATATGTTGCAGCCAATCACTTCATAAATTTTTTGTCAATATGAATGTCGAATGGATATGACCCATCCATATTGTAATACATGCCATCTTGTTTAAAGGGCACATATATGTTGTAGTTAATTACTTCACAAATAGTCTTGTCAATATGAATGGTAACTGAATATGACTCTTCCATATTTCAATACATGAGAATCTTGTCTCATGCCAATATCTATCTTCTTCTTTAGTTTAAGAGTGGTCCTCAAACTTAGAAATAGTAAACGGGGGTGATCTTTATGATGGTACTCATTTCTTTTCCAACTGCTTCAACCGTTGATTGCATATTGGAGATTGTAAATTTTATGTAATGGAATGCATGTATAATTTACTAATAAACTAACTAACTAACTAACTATATATATACATGTGCTGAGACATATACTTCAAAGGTGCTTGTTCTACATAGACAATTAATAAAAATAGGTGAAAATATATAAGCTATTATGTATTTAATTATTTTAATTATACTATATTGATACAAAATAGTATACTTAGATTATTTCTTATATTATTATAATCTAGAGCAATAAATTTATAATTATTAAATATATAATATTTTATAACTTATTACATTAATATTAGTGATAGGGTTCAAAATTAGCATTAATACTAGGGTTAAAGTTATAGAATTTAAGGTTAGCATGTTTGATTTATGTAAAAGTAAGTTTTAGAAGGATCCAGAGATTAAGTAGCAAAGTACATGATATAATCAAAAGAGTCCAAAACATAGAACTATGTTGGAAAAGATAGATGAGCCATGATACAATCCAACAAGCTGGAATATAGAACCAAAAAAAACCAAAAAATCAATGACAAAGCAAAGACAAACCAAAAGACCCCAACAAACAACACCTAATCCAACTCCTTAAGAGCCTTAGTAACCTAAATCTCCATAACTAATGGTTCATCTTCATCATTCTTCAACCCCATGGTCACCTTCTTTTTGTTAAGTGGTCCTCTCATTCTTTTCCCTTGGCCCCTAGTATCCTCCTCCTTTTGGTTGTCCTCTATGTTGTTCACATCAACAATTAGGGTTGGGATTAGGATTAGGGTAAGATAAGGTTAGGGTTAAGGTTAAAATTATGATTATGGTATGTGCTATGACTAATATCATATTTAGGGCTAGGATAAGAGTTACTGTTGGATTAGGCTCAAGGTTAAGGTTAGAATTAGAGTTAGTAAATATGGTTAGAATAAAGATAGAGATAATAGTTTATAATTATTATCATAGTTATCTTCATGATGGTAGACATTTCTTGTCCAATTACATCAACCATTGATTTCATATAACATAATAGCTATAACTTAACAATAAAAATTTAAAATATAATGAATATAACATGTTGAATTATTTAATAAATATTATAAATGAATCACTTTCAATGCTCCATAGACTATAATTTCCTTAAATATTGAACTATAGAGAGGAAGATTACGGATTAGCCTCACATCGGTTTCTATCGATTTAAATTATGTTGAATTTGTATGTTTCTGGTTTTACTTTGTGTAACGAGTACATTAAAAATCACGTCGAACTCGTACACATGTCGTTGTATTTGACGAGATTACGACTTCAACATTAACGCTAAATTTGCATTAATCTCTTTTTTTTTAATGAGACTACGAAATCAAGATCAATGCAAAGTTTTCATATGAGTCGTTATGCTTGATGAGATTACGACATAAAGATAAATCCATCATTTATATATACAAGAGCATCACTAACATTGTGGTTTGCGTCCTCTAGGCTACCTAAAGTTTAGTGTGTTGGATGTTAGCATGACCGACAGAAGTGAATTTAGGAGGATGAAGCATGAAGAATTTTTCTCTTATACGATAGTCTATGATGGGAAGGAGAGGTTTGTTAGTATTCAATCATATATTTATTTTACATCTTGAAATTTTATTTTTAAATATTTATATAATATTATTCAAAAATACAGAAATAAATATATTATTAATATTATATTATGTATAATATAAATAACTAAATATATAATATTTTTATAAATTTTAACAATATGACTAAAATATTATAATTATTACTTATCTCTAAGTGAAACATCATAAGATTGCTTTCATGATAATCTAAAAATAAATTAGAGCTTGGTTCAATCTCAAATTGTAGATTATTTCTAAATTAAATACACTTTTATTTATATACAAGGAAGAGTCATTTACTATCTCACTTTTGTATATTTACATGAATCATTCTTTTAGGAAAAGCACAATGTGAAGTTCGTCCACAATTTGCTAAGAACTAGTTATCTTGGCATATATTATATTTTGAATAAAATCACATTGTCCTCTTTCTTGACTTGATATGTAATTTATCTTTATATTTTAAAGTGTTACCATTTACTTTTAGAATCTTGCCTTATTCACTACAATTTCAATTGAATCAGAAGGATGTGAGACTAGAATATCTTGTTGCATCAAATGCCCTACGAGACATGCATTGACAAGATAGGATATGTCAAGGTTGCTTGTATTCTAGTCAAATTTATTTACTTTACTGGTAGTACAAAGTTTATCAAGGACTTTAAATAATTTCATATAGTCCATCATTACCTATATTTTACACTAAACTCTTAGTTACCCCCATGTATATTTCCCTTTTCCTACTCCCCTCTTTGTCTCCATTTTTTCCCATCACTTGTCTATTAGGACACTTTTCACACAAAAAGAATCATTTACAACATAGAATACATATTTAATTCATGTACTACACACACACACACACATGCATGCACACGTGTGCACATGCGCACGCACACGCACACACACACACACACACACACACACACACACACACACACACATTAGATGAAGACATTTGTATTGACCTTCCACGTCTCTATTTTGCACCCATTTCACACCAAAGTATAATTTCTAGTGGTATCTAAATTTTAAAGCTTTTAGATTGACTGTATAACCATTTTTCATCATACATCATATAACAACATGTGTGAATATTTGTAATTCATCATCAGAATGAAATGAATTAGAGACAATAAATGATTGTGAATCACAAAAAGAAAAATATATAAAATTAAGTCTAATTACTTTAAAAAAATCAATTCCTTATTATATATAAATAATTAAACATTTTTACTAAATAAATTAACACAATAATGTGAACAAGCCATAATCATCTAAAGTTATGCCTAGTATAACCTACAAAATATGATCATATTTACAACATAATTTTTTTATGAGATTTATTTTAATTTTGATTGAGTGGAAAACTAAGAAAAGGGAAAAGAAATATCTTGTCATGTTGTGATGTGAAGCCTAATCAAACTTTTGAGGTTTATTCAATGTGGTTTTGATGCAAGTAGGGCATGGAAAAGTATCAGGGCCAAAGGCACACCTAGCAATCCTAACCAACCTTGCATAGTTAACACAATAGAAGAAAACATACAAAGAGAACAACACCATAGAGAGAGAACAATACACTTTATTGATTCATGAAAATATCAGCATACATGCCCAGCTATAAGGCCTTATGGGTTATGACTAGATATAATATACATTCAAGATCTAAGATCTAGCATCAAATTCACAACTCCCAGACTCATATGCAACAAATTTTCCAACTTTCGTGTTTTGCCTTGAACTACCTGTAATCTACCCTAGCTCTAAGCTTAAAAACTTTATTTAGATTTTCCAAAATGGCTTACAGATCATTCTAGAACAATACATAATAGGAAGGCTGACCCAACGATGGTCTAGACACATTTCAAGAAAAGAGTTTAATACAAATGTCATGATCTAAAATAATCTTGCAAGTTGGCTCACACCAAAAACCCAAAAAACCACATCCAAAATACTGATGCTCGGCATCAATAGGACAACTTGAGACATGAAGGGTCACTCGGAATCCACTCATAACTTAGCACATGAAGGAAATCTTGACATCCACTAAGTAACTCAACACATGAAGAATAGCTCGACATACACTATGGAACTCAGCACACACTACAAAGTGAGATGTGATAACATGCAAACTCGAGCATTAAGATGACACGGGATAACTTGAACTTGGATTAAACTATAAAATTACTAGAACTTGGCACTTGTTGTAACTCACCAATATCTAAAACTCGGCAACAACTAGCAAAATGAAAACAAATGAGCAAGATAATATGTCAACCCAGGATGCTCCTACATTAGACAACCATGGTAGAAAGAAATGATTCTCTTGAATCATTGAGATGTCACAACCTAAGCTAAATCTATTTCTGATTAAGAAATCCATGTAGCATCTTTAACTAGTATGTTCTTCCACTTCACCAAATATTCATAGTAGTCCTTTCCTCTTTTTCTTTTACCAACTCTCTGATCCAATATCTATTTAACTTCTTCAATCTACTTCTTAGGATAATCATCAGGTACAACAACTTCATCATCTGAATCATGATACTTATGTAGATCAACAACATTGAATATAAGAGATATATCCATGTCATCAAGTAACTCCACTTCATAAGCATTTCCACTGTCAAACTTCTTCGAGATCTTACAAGGTCCAAACTTCTTCATCTTTAGCTTGCTGTATGTTCCAACCCTAAATATTCCTTTCTTCAAATGAACCATCACCTCATTACCAACTTCAAATAAATGATATCTTCTACACTTATAAGCATTCTCCTTGTACTCTTGACTACCTTGTTCCAACTTCAACTTCACTTCCCTATGTAAAGACTCCATAAAATCAGCAAATTCTTCTCATGAAGCACTTCTCTTCTCTTCACTAGCAACATCTCTTTAATTTGATACTCCTCTAGGATTCATTCCATAAACAATCTCAAATGGTGTCTTCCCTATACTCCTATTCACAAAATTATTATATGCAAACTTCGCTTGTGCCAATACCATCTCCTAGTTTTGTGTTTTATTTCCAATTTAGCATCTCAACAAATAACCCAAGCTTCTATTCACAACCTCTGTCTACCCATCAGTCTGTGGATGGAACGTAGAACTAAACTTCATCTCAGTACCCATCTTCTTCCATAAATTTCTCCAAAAATAACCAACAAACTTACTATCTTTGTCAGAAATAATACTTCTCGGTAATTCATGTAATCTAACAACCTCTTTGAAGAAAAGTTTAGCAACATGCTCAACATTTGATGTCTTCTTACATGGTATAAAATAAGCCATTTTGGAAAATATATTCACAATAACAAGTGTAGAATCATACCCCTTTGCTATTTTAGGCAAACCAAGAACAAAATCCATACTAATGTCACTCCAAGGTTCCTTAAGAATAGAAATAGGTGTATAGAATCTAGTATTCTGACTTACTCCATTTGCAAATTGAAAAACTCCACAACTCTTTACAAATTTCTGAACATCCTTATACATTTGTGGCCAATAATATTTCTCTGTCAGCAATCTCAATGTCTTATCAATGCCAAAATGTCGAGCCAATCCGCCGCTATTTTTTTCCTTAATCAAATTTAACTTCATAGAACTTCTAGGAATACAAAAATGAATAACTTTGAATAGCATACCTTCTTGAACAAAATATTCATCATACTTACTGATGTGATTTGTTAGATTTGGTGCTTTGCACTCTCTCCACGCCTCATAAAAATCATGATCAACATCATACAACTCTTTCATTTCATCAAAACCAGGAACTTTAAAATTTATTTCAGTCAATAAAGAATGTCCTCTACTCAATGCATAAGAAACTTTATTAGTAACTGACCTCTTATGCTTACTAAAAAATTTAAAATTTTGCAAATACTCAACCCACTTCAAATGTCTTTTGTTCAATTTATGTTGACTTCCGAAGTAGTGTAAAGCTTTATGATCAGTAAACAACACAAACTCCCTAGGAATCAAATGGTGTCTCCACTTCTTCAATGCTTGATACTTAGCATAAAACTCTTGATCATATTTATAATACTTCCTTTTAGCATCATTCAACTTCTTAGTAAAGAAAGCAACAAGTTTACCTTCTTGACTTAATACGACTCCTATTGCACTACCACTTACATCATACTCAACTTGAAATACCTTATTGAAATTAGACAAAGCCAATATGGGCAACACAAAAACCTTTTATTTCAAAGTCTCAAAACTCTTATAGGCTCCATGTGTCTACTTGAATTCCTTATTATCTCCTCTTTTTGTCTCAGTTATAGCATTACAAACAACACTAAAATTCTTTATAAGCTTTCTATAAAAACTAGCCAAACCATAAATGATCTTACCTCACCAACATTCTCAGGTGTAGGCCATTCCAAAATTACTTTAACCTTCTCTAGATCCATTCTCAAACCATCAGGTAAAATCAAAAATCCCAAATACACAATCTCTTCTGGCGCAAAAGAACACTTTTTCACATTAATGAACAACTTTTCCTCTTTCAAATCACTACAATACTTGCTTGACATGCTCAAGATGTTCTTCCTTAGTCTTTTTGAATATCAAAATATCATCCAAATAAACAATCATAAACTTACCCAAGAATCCTTTTAGAACTCCATTCCTCAAATTCATGAAAATTAGGTGCATTAGTCAAACCAAAAGGCATAACCAACCATTCATATAAACCATCTTTTGTCTTGAAAGTAGTTTTCCATTCATCACCTTCTCTAATTCTTATCTGATGATAGTCACCCTTCAAATCAATCTTGGTAAAGTAATTTTCTCCACTCAAACAATCCATTATGTCATCCATCCTCACCATAGGAAACCTATATTTCACTATGATCTTTTGAATAGCTCTAGAATTAGTACACATTCTCCATTCTCCATTCTTCTTTGGTGCTAGTATAGTAGGTATAACACATGGACTCAAACTTTGTCTAATTAAATCCTTTTGATGTTAAGTTCTTCATTCTCTATCTATAGGTGTCAATTTATATGGTGTTTTGTTTGGAAAACTAGCTCTAGAAATAAGATCCATAAAATGACTTATACTTCTCAGTGGCGGTGAAACATCGGGAATATCCTTAACACTGATATCCTTATACTTGTTTTGTAATTCTATAATTTCTACTGGTACTCGGCTACCTCTAGCTATTGTTACTCGATCATTACCAATTTTTTTTTCTCTATCCTTACTACCAACACTCATTCCTCTAGGAGCTATAGCAAAACAAATTTGAATCTTTTTCTCTTCTTTTTTCAAATTGTTTTCCATTAACCATGCAAACTTTTATTGTAGTACAACTAACCTCATCTGGACTTTCAATCAAAGGCAATAGTATTTTCTTCTCCCCATTCACACAAATAGTATATTGATTCAATTTTCCATCATGTACAACATATCTATCATATTGCCAAGGTCTACCCAAAAAAACATGATAACAATCCATAGGCATAATATCACACAACACTTCATCAAAGTAATATCCAATCTTGAAATTAACAACACATTGTTCACTTACCAATATCTTATGCTCATCTTTGATCCATGAAACATGATAGGGTTTGGAATGCTTCGGCCTTTGCAACTTCAACTTTATAACCAGCTCTTCTGATGCCAAATTTGTTGAACTTCCACTATCAATGATCACCTTGTAGCATTTTTAAACAATCTTACATCTAGTCTTGAAAAGACTTCATCTAATAATAGGTTCCTCTTCCCTTCCCTTATTACATAAGGTTCTTCTCACCATCAGATTTTCTCCAGCCTCAGGTCCACTTGTTAAACTCTCAATGTCTCCTTGAATAACATTAGTTCTATTATTCTACCCACTTTTAGAGGATCTACATTTAAAAGATCTATGCCATCCTTTACCACATCTAAAACAATTACCATGGAAGCCACCTCTAGTATAAGAATTACCTCTTCCTTGGTAATAACTACCACCTTTCCACTAGGTCTTATCATTGTCATCAATTTTCCATTTAGATTTACCTTTATCTAGCACAAAAATGTTAGATCTGCCACCATAAGATTTTCCTCTACCTCTTTGCAATCTACCACATCTACCTCTTTGTCTTTGTTCATGCTTCTTTGTCAAGATTTCCTCTATTTTCAATGCATATTGATATGCTTCTTCTACACTTTCCAATTTCAAAAATTTATCTCATCTTGAATTCCATATCTCAATCCATTTATGTACCTTTCAAATTTCTCAACATCATCATCCACATGTCCAGATCTGATGTCCAATTTATAGAATTTTTGAGTATAGTCTTTCATAGTCATGTCTTTTTACTTCAACTTTTGCATCTTTCTCAACAAGCTAACATGGTAATTAGCAGGAAGGAATCTGTTCTTCACCTTGTTTACCATTTTTGGCCAATCTTGGTCTTCTCCTTTCTGCTCCATTGTCTATCATTTTGCAAATATTCCCACCAAAGTGAAGCAAGATGTTTCAACCTAGTAACTAAAATCTTCACATTCCTATTGTTAGGATTGTTGTAATACTTAAAGAACTTCTCCATATCTGAGATCCAATCCAACATAAGATTCGGTTTCCAACATGCCATCATAGGGAACAACTTCTACATCAGGGTTTGAACATGCCTTAGACAATACTCTCAACAATATTTCTTCATCTTGATCTTCTTCCAGTTTTAAATTAGGGTTTGGTGCTACCATTTCATCATTAGTCACATCCCCAAGATGTGCTCCTCTCCTTTGGGTTGTATCCACAACATCTAATCTAGCTACAATTTGTCTCAATTAATCCAATATAATAGTATCAACATTTCCTCTACCATGAACCATCTTTACAAATTAGTTTCCCGCAAGATTGTAACCCTCTACAAGTTATAGGTCAAATCAACAGATTTGCAATCCTACAAACCAAAACTATATTAGCATTCTACATGATCCAAAGTCTTGGTACAAACTCTCTCACACTTCAACAATTTGCTTGAACACTCAGGAACAATTGTGCTTTGAGACCACCTAACACAAGGAGGGCATGGAAAAGAACTAGGGCCAAAAGAATGTCCAACAATCCTAACCAACCTTACATAGTTAACATAATGTAAGAAAACACACAAAGAGAGAACGATATACTTTATTAATTCATGAAAATATCAGCACACATGCCTAGTTGTAAGGCCTTTTGGGTTATTTCCAGATAAAATATACATTCAAGATCTAAGATCCAGCATCAAATTTGCAACTTCTAGACTCATATGCAACAAAGTTTCCAACTTTCACATTCTGCCCCACACTCAATCTATTCTGCCCTAGCTCTAAGCTTAAACACTTTATTTATATTTTCCAAAACTTCTTATAGCTCATTCTAGAAAAATAAATAATAGTAAGGCTGACCCAACAATGGTTTGGAAACATTCTAAGAAAAGATCTTAACATAAATGTCACGATTGAAAACAATCGCGCAAGTTGGCTCACACCAATAATGTAAAAACCACATCCAAAATACTAATGCTTGGCATCAACATGACAACTTTGTACATGAATGATCACTTAGCATCCACTACATAATTTGGCACATGAAGGATAGCTCGACATCCACTAAGTAATTGAGCACATGAAGAATAGCTCAGCATTCACTATGGAACTCGACACACACTACAAAGTGAGATGGGATAACACATGAACCCAAGTGCTAACATGGTGTGGGATAACCTGAACTCAACTTAAACTTCAAAATTACTAGTCTCAACATTTGCTGCAACTTGGAAATGTCTACAACTTGGCAATGATTGGCAGAATGAAAGAAAATGAGTAGGATAACATGTTAACCTAGGATGCCCTTGCATCAGGTTTCTCCCTAGATTATTTCTATGGGGGATTAGGGACAACACCCTTGTGGTGTCCTAGGCTAGTGCCCTAGGTGCGGTCCCTGTCATAGTATAGGGTGAGTTGAGGGTTAATGCCCCCATGGGTGTTTGTGGGAGCAGGGTCCCAAAAGCCAAAAATGGCCTTATGCTATAAAAGGCATCAGCAGTTATTTTTCTATTATTTTATCCCTAATTTTGTAAGGAACAAAAAACTTATATAAAAAGGCTTCGGGTTAGGGATTTCATAATGTGATGACAATATTGTACCTTCCTACAATTAAATTGTAAGGGATTATAGATTGTTATCACTGGATAATAATAGTGGGCTTTTTGTTGGTGGATGTAGCCCAGGGATTGGGTGACCAATGTTAAATATCTTTATCTTGCATTTTCTTCTGTGCAATCTATTATTTTTTGATATTGGTTATATTTGCATATAACTGCTATTTTTGTATGTGGTTAATTGTAACATATCATACCTAATATAACATATCAAATGGAAGAACATGTTGACTTTGGGGATATTAAGATGTATTATCTCCTATTTGGTGACATACTTGACAATGGATCCATTCATGCTCTTAGTCAACATTTTCTTCAAATATTTATATTGTATAAGTCTAAAACTAGAAGCTAGTTTCTTGTGTAGGATGGATTTGACCTGGTCAAATCTAGACAAAGATAGAGTCAAATCGGTCCAACCTTTGTTCCAAGTTGTAATCGTGGTCTCCCAGATGATATCACTTTTGGATTTTAGGAATTAATTCAAATTTTAAGTTTTTTGCCTGGTTCATATTGACTCCCTATTCAAGTGGGCACTTGGAATTAGGTATATATGGAGGAGTTCTTGTTTAATGTTGAGAATTATCATCTCAATCCATTCATAATATGCTGTAATAAAAATGTCACACATCAAGTAATCAACAAAATCATGTTATACATATATATCTTTGCAAGAAATGATTTTTGCATCTAAGGCATTCAAGCAAGGATTCATTGGAGGCCATCTTTAATGTATTTTCTCTTCAAGATCTTGCTTCCATCCATGTTGATAGTGGAGTTATTCATTGAGAATATTTTCATTATCATTATAATTGCATTCACTCTTCTTACCTTGAGATGTTTACATCCATGGATCTATTACCTTTTGATCAAGTGAAAGTAGAGATTGAAGGGACATTAAAACCCTTTAATAAGGATATAGAGAAAATAGCCATTAAAGCCCAACTTAGGAAATACAAAAAAATAAGGATCAAATGCCACCACATAGAAAAAATCTAGAAAAGCGGCCAACCACATCAAAAATTAGTAGAACAACATAAAATACAAAAATCCAACACATGACCTAGACTAGAAAAGGCTCTTAAGTAACTGTTAACATCAAGCCTAAGTTTCTCTATTATATCAGCAACCTTCTTCATATAGAGTACCTCCTAGTTGGTACTAAACTCCATCTCCCTAGTATTATCCTAAGTAATTTCTCTAGGTCCAATAGGATTCTCCCCTTAACTATCCTTATAAACTGCTACATGGATATATCCTTCTCATTGCTAAAGGTATCCATCTTAACTTAATGAGAATGTACATCTTCTTAGTAGAGGATTTTTGAATCTTATAGCTTTTAACCTCAATCTATTTAGTAGTTTGATACAAGCTAATAGTTATATTCTCCAATTTCATTATCCTTTAATCAATCTCCTTCAACTTGGAAAATGTATGTGTTTGACATAACCTAAGCCATGTTTACATTTTATTTAAGTCCAATAAGGGAAAGAATATCCTTACCTATAAATAACATCAAAGAAGTCTTTCTTACTATCTGATCCTCTAAGTTTTTCATTCATTTATTATCTCATGAAAGGCCCATTTAATAGATTTGTGAAAATTGATAACCCCTTCCTTATAAATTTGAAAAAAACTGCATGTATATTTCCTTGTTAAAAAATTTAACATTGACAAAGTAGGGTCTATCCTAGAATTAGTGGAGGCCCCAATAATATCTATATTTAAAATATGGTGATAAGTATTGAAAAATTTCTACATTAGTCCATAAGGGTTTAAAAATAATATACCACTCTGTATTAGAACTAGCCTCAAAAAATGGAGATGGATCAAGAGACTCCATAAATATAGGAGAATCCACATTACTAGTTTGATGAGGGGTTTGAGGCACAAGGGGAGGAGAAAGTGTAGGAGAATTATATACTTTTGCATTAGGGATTTTGGGCTTCTCAACTTGGTCATAGCTCATCTCTTCAAAGGGGATAAAATTCCATAGTCCTCTAAATAAGTATCCATATCCTTGTCACTCTTATCACCATATTCTTCTGACAAATCCTCTTTGTGGTTCTTATTTTTCATTCCCTCCTAATTGGGTGTTATAGGGGACATCTTATTTCTAGAGCTTGATTTCCTTCTCTCCCTCTTAGCCTTCACAAGGGCCTTTCCTAAATCATTTTGCTATTAATTAAATATTAAAACCATCCTCCATAGACTCATCAAACAAATTAATATCTTTCTCAGAAGCCAAATGATCAAATATGATCTTCACTATAAATCTACAAGTTGTCATTTGCATATGTATTGGATGATTGTTAATATAATAGTCTATATCTTATTATTTTTACACTTAGGATAACTTCGTCCCTCTAGGTTAGTCTAATAGAGAAGTCATCTTCATCCTTAGGTTGACTTAGTTACTTTTTCATCTTGGTACCGATGATTTTAGATTTTCAGACTTGGTTTCTATAGGTATCTGCTACCATAACTTATCATATTTTCATCAATTTACAATTGAATAATAGAAGAATTTATAGATTTTAGTTTTCCTCTTTTGGTCAAGGTAGTTCATTTAAATTTCTTTTTCTTTCATTTCCTTCTTGTTAAATTTTAGATATTATCCATAGCATATATCTTCTTGTTATTTCGCTTAAATTGTAACTTAAGTTATCTACTTGCTTTACATTTTCAACACATACATCAAAGGAAAATATTAATTTAAATCCATATTATTTGATTCCTTCTCTTAGGAAAAGGTGGAACAAAATCCAATTAATTCTACAAAATTTCAAAATGGGTTCATGTATTAGTGCATTGTTGCATGCTAGTCAAAACCCCTTTTTATATAGGGATCTTGGTATTTCTCATACAAATTTTTTAAGGCCAGGTTTACTTCCAATGTTTCACATTTCACCTAATTGAACATAGCAATTTAGGAAAAAAGAGGGAACAATGAAAAAATATTTCATAAAAGTTATTGTTATTGAACAATAAAGCAATAATTAATAGTTCTTGTTAATTTCATTTTACTTGGATAGTAAAGGGACATATGGATTAGAGAGACCATAGAATATATCGGTAGATAGATAAATAGAGCACTAAAGAATAGTGAATAAAATATACAATCAATGTTAAATAGTTACATATTAAAAATAATAGAATACATTAAAATATTGATCGAGCTAATGCATAATAACAAGAAACTTAAGTCATGAAACATGCTTCTATAGAAGATATTTTAGACAAAAGTAAAATAATCTAAAAATTATTAAAAAGTCTTCAAATTTTATTGATAAATAGATTCTCCTTCTTCTATAAACTCTCAATTACCCATATTTGCAATAGACGATCATCTACCAACAGTTGGAAAATCCATCGTCAAGTTGATAGATTTCCTCTAAATTGAAAGATACAACTCCCTTATGACTTTTATTCAATGAACTTGTTTACTTCTTAAACTAATTGGGTATATTCTTGACTGAGAACTAAAAAGGAAAATGAAGGTAGTCCTAGATAGAAGTAACTTAGGTAGTGAGTTTGAAACCCCATACCTAGCCAATCCAAAAATCCACATATCTTATGACTCCCTGACATTGGTAATGCAATAAAGTATGGGATGCAAACTAAAATGATTAAATCTAACATGCAAATTAATCTAACCTTCAACAAAACATAGAGGTATCTCCCCCAACTTCAAGAAATACTCTAATTGCTTTATGTTTTTTGTATTAAAATAAAGAAAAAAACTATGCTTGCTAATTGATCTTAATCTAAGTTTAGAGAGGTGTTCCAAAATCACACATGCAAAGGCATGGTAAATTATTGGGATAAAACAAAATCAATCTTGTGTCTACAACACAAAGTACTTCACATAAAAATTTAGCTAACCTTTAAATTAACTTAGAAAATTACATATATAGGCCCCCTCTTTGAGTTCTTGTCTAGTTAAAGATTCATCAGTTACATTAACAAACCACTTGAATTGCTCAAAAATCCAACAATAATCATTTACAATTCAATACATCAAAGAAATAAAGTAGAAATGGTTAGAAACCCTAAAAATGGTTTAGATTCCTCTCTAATCTATAACAATCACCTTGGTGCCAAATCCATATAATTCGTACCTCAACAGTCATAGTAGGTTTAAAGCTCCATCGTTAAAATTAAATCAATGATCATGATTAAATCCTAGCAATCTTTCTTAGTTTTCCCCTTGTTGCTTCTTCACAACTGTCCTGAATTATTGTTTGCAACTTCACAACTTAGAATCATTTAATTTCATTACCATATATGATGTTGCAATTACTAACTGTTATTTCATTTCATAGGTTTGCAAATTGAAATCTTTGCTGATGGCTTAACCATGCGACAATGTGATATGTTAACTTTACTATTTTGGCTCTTTATCATCACTTCAAAACTTTGACTTAAGGTTAACTTTAACTATCTAGGATGTTGTGAAAGATTTAAAATTGACTACCCTAGGTCATTTTCCGTAGCTTTTCCAAGTTAAGTTAATTTCTTTTGGAAATATAAGAGGAATAACTAAGAGGGGAGGAGTGAATCAGTTACCACAAAAATAAAACCTAGATCCCTTAGATGTCAATACAACTTTAAGATATACACTTTGATAAATTGTATTCTATTGCAACTCAGCAAACACACATGCACTTGGTTTACACTATAAAATGTTGTAACTCGGTAACTACTGAGAATTTAGATATTTGTTGTAATTATCCTTAATTAACTTATTTTTATACACATAAAAAAAATACCATGAACAAAAGAGACACCAAGATTTAACGTGGAAACCCTACTTGAGAGAAACCACCATTTACAATTAGTGACTATTTTTCACTCTTCTAGAGGTGAGCCCTATTAAGAGCTAACCCTATTAAATGTTACAAAAACACACTGTTAGGTGTCACCTTGTTAAAGGATTTAATCACCCTATTAGGATTGGCCTTGTTAGAGGTCTTCAGAACACATCAAGTAGAAATTTCACCTTGTTAGATGATTTACAAATAGTTGTTAAGCCAACTCTATTAAGAGATTTAGTTCACTGCTACAATTGTTAGAGATTAACAATGATATGACCTAATTACTGATGTGAACTTATCATTTTTTATTTCAGATCTCAATTTTGTATTTCATAATTGATCCTTCTTGATCAAATGTATCTTTGTAGCTCCACAAAGATATTCTTCTTATCCTTCCAATTCATTTCTTCTAAGCATCTTCTTATCTTCACACCCTTTTTATTATTCAATTCCACAACTTGAACACACACACACACACACACACACACACACACACACACACACACACACACACACACACACACACAATGTTATCAATTTAGCTTGAATGCAACTTTAAAAAATTAATATTCATCTACTTGGTTGGTTAAAACCATTAGACAAAACTATTAAACTCAATATGCCAGTACAAGAAAATCCTTTGTTAGTTGACCATGCTTAGTAGACACTAACCAAAATAGATTTTCCTTTGTTAACCAAGTTATCTCAGTTAACATTATTTTTCATGCCAACTTTTCTTTGTCTCCTAAGTGAACTCAGTAGACATGGGCATCTAAACTTGGAAAATATTAGAGTGCTTGACAAATGTAGAGAACTATCTTCATCACTTGAGTAAGCTCAAAAAACACTGACCAATGAATGTATGAAATTTTATATAATATCAAAGATAATATATAATGGATCAATTATTTTCAACAATATCCCTCTTTGGAATTGATGACAACACAACATGTCATAATACAATGAAATTTTTGCAAAAAATAAAGTAAGGAAAATATCCTTAGTTTCATCCTAATTCTCATCCATGAGAACTCCCTACGTTAATGTGAAATCCCTCTATCTTTAGTCTTCTCCCTCTATTAGAAAACTCTTATGTCTTCAACATATCAGACCAATTTCTTCAAACAACATTTTTTTCCCCTCTTTGACATCTTCATAGAATTATGACATCAAAACTCTCTTCATCATTGAAATATTATTCCTTAGACCATAAACATTGTAGTGTCTAGTGTAACTTAAGTACTAATTCATATGCAATCTCCTCTTTCATTACTACATCAAATGGATCAATCTTTAGCATGCGTTGGTTGATGCATTGCTAAATTTTGTTTAGTGAGCTTGTGATAAGGGAATAACCTCAAACTTGCCTCTTAGATACATAAATGCATCCTTAGGTAATATCTTGGCAAATATGTATTCAATATGTTCTTTAGTATTTACATATTCCAACCTCAATTCCTTGTCTTGCACTAGCTCTCTCAAAAAATGATATTTTATTTCAATTTTTTTGGTCTTGGTATGCATCATAAGATTATTGGATATGTTAAAATTGCATTGGTTTTATCATAGAAGATAACCACTCATTCCTTGATTTATACCTTCATACCTACAAACAATTGGTTGAACCAAACAATATTGGAAAAATTGACTATTGATGCAATATATTCTATCTCTGTGATTGACTGGGAGATGCAATTCAACTTTTTTCTTGTCTAAGACACTAGTCTTTTACCAAGAAAGAATGGCCCACCTCTGGTGCTCTTCCTATCACCAATGCTTCCTATCTAGTCAACATTAGTGAAAGCTTTAAAATCTAATTTGTCTCCTTTCTTGTACCATAAGCCACAATCTTTAGTACTCTTTAGATACCTCATGATTCTCTTGATTTCCATCATATTATTTTCTTTGAGATTAGCTAAAAATCTTTCCACCAAAGCAACTACAAGAGCAATGTCAGGCCTAGTATACACAACATACTATAGTTAACAATCATTGATCTATGTACATGGTTTGATCTACTTACTTAGCATAATCATTTTTGGAAAGGTTATGTCCAATAGACATAGTTGTTCCAATTGGTCTTGATTCCTCCATTCTAAACTTCTTCAACATCTCCTTGATATAGTGATATTGAGTAATGTAGATACCATCTTTCTTCTGTTGAATTTGCAAGACAAAAAAGAACTGATCTCTCCAAACATTGACATCTCAAATTCCTTTCTCATTTCTTTAGAAAAGGATTTACATAAGTCATCATAACTAGCAATTAATATATCATCCACAAAAATGTTTGTGGGTAATATCTTCTTCTCTAGTCCTTCTTTGATGTACAGACTATTGTTATCATTTATCCTTTGAAAACCAATCTTCATTAAATAACTATGAAATCTTTCATACCAAGCTCTAAGAGCTTGTTTGAGACCATATAATGGTTTGTGTAGTTTACAAACCATATCGCTTTTGCTAGGATCTAAAAAACCTTCAGGCTACTCTATGTAGACTTCCTCTTCTAGAATTCCATTCAAGAATGCAGATTTCACATACATTTGATACACTTTAAAACCTTTATATGCTTCATACGCAAGTAAAGTCCTAAAATCTTCTAATCTTGCAAAAAGAGAAAAAGTTTCACCATAATCAATACCTTCTCCTTGAGAATAAAATTAAAAAACTAACCTTTCTTTGTTTCTTGATAATTCTCCATCTTTAGTCAACTTATTTCTAAATACTCGTTTTGCGCCAATCACATTTTTATCATTAGGTCTAGAAACAAGAGTACCAGTCTTATTTATTTCAATATGTTCAATCTTGTAATTTATTTTTTCAATCCAACAATAATTATCTGGAGAATTTTTAACATTTCTAGGCTCAAATTCAATAAGCAAGAATGTACCCTCTAATTTGTTCCTTGTCATGCATCCTTCTGATTTGTCTCCAATGATCTACTTAGGTGCATGGTGCCTTTTGATGTGTCATGCTAATACAAGAAACTTGGATTTAGAACTTGTCTCGCTTTTCTCATCATGAGCAAGCTCGAGTCCCACTATCTATGACTCAAGTCCTTTTGATGACTCAGTAAAAACTTGTTGTAACTTGGTTGCTTTAGACTTAGGTCCTCCAAACTATGACTCAGGTTGCATTGGCTGAAACCTAGGTGCTTTTGGAGATTTTGAGGACTCAGAGGGTGAATATTCCTAACTTCCAATTAGATTAAGCAATGTATTAGGATCATAATACACAAACCTTTTGTAATCCTCAAGTTCTATGCTGCTTTCTTCTTCACTCCTTTCTACAAACTCATCAATCTTAAAAAGTGCATTTTCTATGATCTTATGAGTGGTTAGATTCAAACACTTATATGCTTTATTTCTATAGGAGCACCTAGGAATATGCCTTCATTACATTTGACATCAAATTTACCTTTCTAGACTCCTTAAAGATATAACATTTTCTACCAAATACTGTCAAGTAACTTTCATTGGGTTTATAGCCATACCATAGTTCGTAAGGTGTTTGATTTGAGTCTTTCTTCAGTTGTGCTCTATTTAAGGTATAAAATGATGTACTAATTATTAATTTCCAATATTTGATTGCAACATTCTTTTCTGTCATCAAGGTTCTCACACAATCCATGATAGATCTATTCCTTATTTATGCTATACTATTTTGTTGAGGTGTACCAGTGGTTGTTACTTTTCTTTTGATTATTTTATTAATGTAGAATTCGTTGAATTCATTTGAGATGAATTCACCTCTTCTATATGACCTTGGACACTTTAATTTGTTCCCTATCTCTTTCTCAATTCTAGCTAGATAACATTTGAATTTTTGAAAAGCTTCAGACTTAACTTTCAAATACATTACAATCATTATTCTAGAATAATCATCAACAAATAAAATGAAATATAGATCTCCATTGTAGCTTTCTATTCGAATAGGTCCACAAAGGTTTGTATGAACTAGATCCAAGATTTCTTCTGAATGATAGTTCTTACTTTTGAAACTAGTCTTTCCTATCTTTCCAATTCGACAATTTTTTGATAGACCCATATTAGGATTCCTCGGACTAGGAATACCTCTTAAGATTTTATTTTTTCTTATATTTACTAGAATATCAAAGTTCACATCAAAAAACCTTTTATCCCACAACTAGATTTCTTATACTTGAGCCATAAAACATGAACTTTCATTGAGATCTAAGTAGAATAAGATACCTTTTTTTTATTACCAGACCCAACTAGATTAATTTTTCCATGGCCTTCCCATTCATGAATTCTACATTGAATCCAATGCTATTAAACTATGCCACAATGAATAGATTATGATTTAGTCCTTCAACCTAGTAGGCATTGTCACATTTGAGCACATTGGTTAGTGAAATACAATGTTTTCCTTTTATGCAACATAGGTCCTTATTTCCAAATCTAACCCCTCCACCCTCATAGTGTTATATATGTTCAAAATTTCATTTTTCATCAATCATGTGGTGAGAACAATCACTATCAATAATCCATGTATAATTCTCACTAACATGATAAATAAGTGCCATCTTATCTAACTCATCATCTGATTCATCTTTTACAACTATATTGGCCACTTCATCATTATCACTCCTATTAGAATCTTCCAAAAAACAAGATTCTTACCTTATCCTTGTATTCCTTATAGCTTTTAAATTCCTTCTTGCCTTTGTAATTTCTACTTTTATTTTCATCTTTTTATTCTCTTTTCGGACACCTTGCAATAATGTGACCAACTTCTTTACATGAAAAATAGATTAGAGGAATTTTACCTTTGTACTTTCCTATTCCTTTGGGATATTTCCTTGCAAGTAAGGCTTAAATTACTTAAATATAATTTTCATAACCTTCTTCCTTATCTTCACTATAAGATTGTTTAGCTTTTGATTTTCCACCTTTCTTCTTGTGTGAAAGCTTTACTTCAAATGTAGACTCAATGCCTTTGGAACTAGGAACATAATTATCATAGTTATCCAACTCAAAGGATATCAATCTTTCCACTAGAGCATCTAGATTTATTTTATTATATTGGATCACATCTCATGTCTTGAATTGTAGGAACTCTAATTGTATATATAGGAAGAAGGGTTTTGAGTACCCTAGTTACAAATGTTTTATCATCAATGTTTCCTCCAAAGGCTTTTATTCCACTTACACTTTCTTTGATTCGCTCAAGATATTTTACAATGTTTTCATCCTCTCTTATATTCATCTAATAGAAGTGGCCTCTAAGACTTTATGCTTTGGCTCTCCTTACATTTTCATCTCCTCCATAGATATCTTTCAATTTGGTCCACATCTCATGAGTCGTACTACAACCTTTGACCTTATCAAATTCAACATAGTTAAGAGAAGAAGCAACTTCGTAAGTTCCTTCCATGCTACAAAGTTCTCTCTGTTCAACTTGGGAATCTCTCTTTTGTAAGACATCTTGATCTTTAGCTTAGGTCCTTAAAACCTTCTCTACAAGCACAAAAAGCTCTAATACCAATTATTGCAAGCATAAGAAGACTAACTAAGAGGGGAGGGGTGAATAAATTACTACAAAAAGAAATCCTAAATCCCTTATATGTTAAAACAACTTTAAGATCTACACTCTGATAAATTGTATTTTATTGTAACTCGGCAGACATATAGGCACTCAGTTTACACTAGAGAAAGTATTGTAACTCATTAACTACTAAGAATTTAGATGTTTACTATGACTATCCTTAGTTAACCTAGTTGGATACACATAAAATAAATAGCATGAACATAAGAAACACCAAGATTTAATGTGGAAAACTAATTTGGGAAAAACTACCAATTGTAACTAGTTACTATTTTTCACTATTCTAAAGTGGGCCTTGTTAGGAGCTAGCCTTGTTTAAGGTTACAAAAACATGCTATTAGGTGTGATCCTATTAAAGGATTTAATCACCTTATTAGGAGTGGCCTTTTTAGAGGTCTTCAAGACAATTGAAGTAGAAATGCCATCTTATTAGAAAATTTACAAATAGTTGTTAAACCAACTCTGTTAAGAGATTTTGTTCACTGCTACAATGGCTAGAGAGAAACAATTATATGACTTGATTACTGATGCAAACTTATCTTTTTTGTTTTCATATCGCAATTTTGGCTTGTATACTTGATCCTTCTTGATCGAATGCATCTTCATAGCTCCACAAGGATATACTTCTTATCCTTCCAATTCACTTCCTCTAAGCATCTTCTTATCTTCACACCCTTTTTATAATTCAATTCCACAACTTGACCTTATATATATATATATATATATATATATATATATATATAGATGAATACAACTTATAACAATTAATATTCATCTCCTAAGTAAGCTAAAACAATTGGACAAAACCATTAAACTCAATATGCCAAAACAAGAAAATCATTTATTAGTGAACCCTTCTAGGTAGACACTAAACAACATAGATTTTCCTTCATTAATGAAGTTAGCTCGGTTAACACTATTTTTCATGCTAACTTTTCTTTCTCTCCCAAGTGAACTCACTAGACACTGACTTCTAGGAATTCTCTTTGGTAATCAAGTGAGCTCGATTAACACTTGTTACCTTCTAACTTTCTTTTATCTCCTGAGTGAACTTGGTAGACATTGCCATCTAAACTTGGAAAACACTGGAATTCTTGGGAGACACTAAGAAAAATCTTCATCGCTCGAGTGAGCTCAATAAACACTAATTGGTGAATGTATGGCATTTTGTGTAACATCAAAGACAATATACAAATGATCATTTCTTTTCAAAAATCATCAAATTTAATTACTTCTAATGTTCTAGTTATGTTAGCCTTAGTCTGAGTCACCATTGTTTAAATTTTCTTTGATTTCATTTGAAGCCCAAAGTCACCCATTGAATTGGCCCTTCTTAGTCTCATATCTCCCAAATATCACCAAGCTTTGCATATGGAGATTTACCTTGTGTTGTCTATCGTGGCTCTTGTGTCTTGAAGCCCCTTGAACCTCTTTGAACCTTGGTTCAAAGTAGTTCAAAGTAGTTCAACCGATGGATTTGATACTAACCATTTTATGTAGGTGGGACCCACTAAGCATTATAGAAATGTTCATTTCAACCTATTTAAACCTCATCTAAAAGTAGTTCAAAGTGGTTCGATTACTAAATATTTTTGGGCATAAGTGCTAATGATTGTCCAAGGTTGACTAGTCTCCTAGAAGTTAACTAAGGTGTCAAAAACAATGATTGGAGGTCATGTCTTATTTAATTTTTTTTGAAGTGCAAGAGTATTTGTCATAATGATTTAGAAAGGGGAAACCTTTCACCCAGGAGTTCGATTGCTTGTTTGAAATGTGTGATCATTAAAAAGACATAGGCAAGGGATAATTATTTAATAAACATGTGTCTTTTCACAAGTGTCAAGCATGTCAATCAGGCCGCAATGAATTTTCCATGAATGCCTCATTATGCTCTCCTTTCCTTTAAAAGCACAACTTTCCCATTTAATTATTTTTCATGCAAAAAGGTGAATTGAAGGAGAAGCGACTATAAATGAAGGAAAAAAGGTTTGGTTTTCCTCATCAAACTACAGTTGATGATAGGAGAAATCCCTTATCCTTTCCTTTGTGTGCTTTTATTTATTTTCTTGAAATGAAGTATGTTTTACATTTCTTCAGAAACATTTCAAGGTTAGAGTGAAAAATGCCTATCATTTATTATAATAATTTGGAAGGTGTCAAGGTAGAGAAGTTGTAAGAAAATTTTCTTGAGCAAGCTGAAAAAATTTAATGGTTGTCTAGAAATTTTAACTAGTGGTTTAATAGAAGCTACAACTTTCTCTCTCACCCTTTTGAGTCCTGAGTTAATTTAGATTTACATTGACCACTATGATGTAAGAACCAAAAGCATTTTGAATAAAGATGGGGAACCAGTATTATCCATTTCAAGGGAAACCATTTCTTTAATTTTGCATCTTCTTGAATGTACCTTTGCTGCTTTTAGCCTTACCCAACCTTTAGTTGAGTATCAAGATAGTCCAGAAAAATATAGTAACATGATTTCTAGGAAGTGGACAGAGAAAAAATAAAGATGTGGCTCAAGGTTTCCCAAAATAGTCACCAAGGTTCATATGAAGCCTAATTTTCATGATCTCATGGTCTTATTACAACAGGTTAAAAGTTCTTTAGATGTTTTCCTATTTGAAGACAAGATGTACCATTATGTAGAAATCATTCTAAAAGGACAACAATTGTTAGATTGGGTAGAAGTAATAGCTATTTCATTAAGAAGTAAACTTAAACATGCTAACATGTCTAGAGAATATTTTTTCATCTCTTCCTATCTAACATATTGCATTCCCTGTGTTAGTAATATTACTTTTTCATTCACATGAAACTTGGAGTGAAGATGTACCTATATACCAGTGCTGTTCTCTACTACAAAGGGATAGAGCATTGGAAGATTTTAGGAAAGTGCATGATGTGCTAATAGAGAGCATACACTTGAGCCTAGAAAAGGCATCAATGCCAAGTTTGTCCCTAGAGGCCCAAAAGTTGATTCAAATTTCTGGGAGCTATTTTATTTAGTTTTCCTAAATTCACATACTTAAGGGTAGGGGGAATTCGAAGAAGAACTAGTGAAGCTGCCTTGGTATGTAATAGATTGTTTTGTCATAGTTGAAGTTTGTAGACAATTATTTTCATTGATTAAAGACAACCTACCTCAACAATACTGGGGATCTATTTTTTCTATTAAGTGTGGTCACGTATCCTATATCAGCATGATTAATACCACATTTATTGAAAATAAATTTGCTCAGTTTCAATTTTGGAACTTATCAAGGGAGGGGAAATTTTGAGACCAAAGGATTAGCAACCAAAATTCTTGGTTTGAGTGGTCAATCACCTATGGTTCCACATTTAGAAGATTTATGGAAAGATTGTAATGATGATGAAGAACTATTAAGAAGAGATCATTTGAGGTCAACACTTCCATAAATTAGTTCTCTCATATTGAAATTCCAATTAGGAGTAGTTGAGGATGGTTCAAAAATTGTCGAACTAGGATGGGAAGAAGTGAATGAATTGAAACAATTGGAGGTAGATTGGAACTAGAGAGAAGAAGATGACATAAACTTAAGGACTAGATCGATTCTTACGGACATAGATAATTGGTTTAGGAAAAGAAACATGAAGACTATCAATGAAAAAAAATTGGGAAATCCCCAAAAGTTGTTTCTTTCTCAAAATCTTTGACTTCTAACATTCTAATTTTATCTCATGTTGCAGGTAGCACATCAGCTCCCAATAAGTAGAAAAGAACACCGTTCACTACACAAAATATGGCCCCTAGAACTCAGTCCAAGGTCAAATCTAAAGCACTCTTGTAGTAGGAGATTGAAAAAGAGAAAATGATGGATCAAGGACAAGGTCTAGGAGAACTCAACTAGTCAGATAATCTAGATGGTGAAGTGTAGCTAATTGAAGCTCCTAAACTAGATCAACCCAAATTCACGTCTCCTCCTAGGTAAAGTCAAAGACTGACTACTACTCCTACTATCTTGTCATGGTTATCTCATTTGATTAGCAAGAAATGGAACCTACAAAATGTGTCTACACTTGTTAATAATATTGTTACCAAAACAAAGAAGGATAGAAAAGAAAAGAAAGAGCTCAAAGCATTGGTGATCACTATGGCTGCCTATGAAGATTCACTGATGAATATAGGCACTCTTCCACTTGTCCAAACCCCATAGTCTTTTGATGCTAATTCCTTAAATAGCCAAGAGTTAGTTAAACAAATGCAAAGGGATAAACTAGTCTCATACATAGTATAGGACTGGGTGGCATCCATAATAAAAGAAGGTAGTAAATTCATCATGGATTTTACTATCACATGCACATAGGGAGAGACACTATTAGGTGAGATTCAAACCCTTGTGCCAATATGGGAAGCATATCAAAGTTGATGTTTTAAGTTCATGAGGTTGAAAAATATGGAGTGCTAAAGTTTCTGAACAAAAAATCCCATGAAAATTATGGACTCATACATGTTGTTCATCTTATAAAGGAATATGGGTTAGAAGGAGTCAATTTATAAGGGAGCCATTGAGGAAATGTGATCAATGGAAACTCAAATTGTTGGAATGCATAAAGAGACCCTAAAGGATATGCATGTTGTTAATCCTACTAGAATTTTGCAGTTTGAAGATGGAAACATGGACTTCGAGATCTTGACAAGGAATTTCAATGATGTTGTAAGAAAGATCAAGGGTAATGATACAACTACCCCCAATGACTTCACTACAGTAACAAATATCAAAATAATGTTATATTTAAATAAGAATCTCATGTCGTGCTAGCGCCAAAGAATGAAATAGCTTAAATGGTAGAAGGATGCTTGCAAATCCAAACTACTAAGCTTAAAGAATCCACACTCCCATGCAATGCAAGAATTCACAAATGGACTTAGGAGCCATAAATTGGTAAAGCAGAACATGGCCTATAGAGAAAAATCTGGTGATGAAATTTAGCCAAAGCACCTTCTATTTTTTTTAAAAATTGTTTCAAAAATTGTTTCTTGTTCCTGTAAATATTTTCAACCGAAAGGCTAGGCATTAATGGAGGCCTTTTTGGATTTGTGATAAACGATAAATGTTGGAGCATTTAACTAGTTGGGGGTTAGATTTTAGAATAGCAAAAAAAATTTTTTTGATAAATGTAGTACTATTCTAAGTTAATTAGATGGAAATAGTGATATATATATATATATATATAAAACCTTTTTTCTATGCTTTAAAACTCAATGTTTGAGGAAAATTTAATTGTGGTTACTTTTTGAGCTATGATGATTAGTTATGTGTAACATCTACTATTATTTCTTCATGGTTCGTTTATTTTCTTACAAGATTAGTCTAAACTATTGTGGTGTTTAGATTCTAGTTAAATATTGCTAATGAAAGGACTATGAACTTTTCATTTATTTTTCTGTCAGTGAAAATGTAAATTATTACCTCAGTACCCAAGAGTACATAAGTGTTCCTTATCCAATTTTTGGTAAAAGTGTGCATTCAATTAATTTTGATCTTTTGAGATAATTGGAAAATGTTTTGTAAAGGGAGATGTACTTGAAAAATTGAGAGGGAAATAAATAACACCATGTTTTCCCAACTTTTGTGAATATTATTTGATTTTCCAAGCTTTGGGCATAGAGTATATCATTGTTTAGTAGGAAAAGACAATCTGTTCACTAACAAATTTTTAGTGACTCTACTAGGGAGAATCCCTATAGAAAGAGGACTAATCCCTTTGAAGTAGCAATGAATTACAATGGTCCTTCTACATGATAATGTATTCCCAGTGTTGTAGCCTAACCTAAAATTTGAAAATACACCAGGAAGATATAATTTCTAATTTGACTTTAGCCGCCTAGACATTACGCCAAAATAACTAGCAATTTCAACAAGCGTTAAAAATTCTTGAAAGAGAAGAAGAACACGTTGAACTTTTGAGAGGTGTACCAAAAGTTCAAGAATAACTAGTGGTTAATAGAATCACCCAAGAACCTGTAAGACCCTAGGAAAATGGTAAGAAGTAGACCTAGCCAGTAAGAAGTATACAAGAGGAGAAAGAGAAAATGGTATTTTAGATGAGAATTTTGAAACTTTAAAGAACTTGAGTTTTCTACCTAATTTTAATGACCCAAAAAAGAAAAGAACTAAATCTTGTAGTAGACCCAGTTCTCCTTATAAGCATTCCCTTTTCTCACCATTGGTGCAATCCCTACTTCCATTGAAATCTCTGGTCCCTTTTCATTTGAATATATAACCTTTGCAATTTATATTACCAAACATGGATTTCAACCAACCATAGGGGCAGAATATAGGCCTACTGAACCTAGGAGTCAATACCACAGTGTTGCACAAAGGAGAAACCAAAATTTTGCACAAGTTCAGTGGGGATGGTAAGATCTCTAAAAAAGATCACTTGAATTCTTTTCATACAACTTGTGAAATTATAAGCATTCCTACCCAAGAAATAATTATTAGATTGTTTGTCCAAATGCTAACTCCTATTGATGTTGATTGGTTCAACCATTTGCCCCAATATTCCATAGCTCGTTGGAATGATATGAAAACAATGTTTGAAAAATAGATTCAAAGGCCCTAAAAATGAGTGTTCTTTGTTACTTCAACTTAGTCAACTGAAAAAGGAAATGTATGAACCCATGAGAGATTTCATGCCAAAATTCAATAGGTTCATCTAAAGAATTCCTGTTGCCTCAAGACCTAATAGAGAAAAGAAAAAAAACATTCTTTGTTAATCTTGTTCCTCTAGATGTGAGTTTTCATATTATTAAAGATTTAGTTGTTGATTTAGTTGTTGCTCAAAGATTGGCTATCCATTTAGAAGATGCACTTATTACTAATGGTAAATGGAGAAGGGAGGTTCAATCCTATGAGCCTGCTTCCAGATCTACCCCCACAGACCCTTTCATTCATAGGCTTACAAATAACATGGAAATGTTAAATAAACAATAGAATAGACCTAATGGCCCTTACCACTCCCCCTATTGGGATATTAATAGACGCTAGCAACGCTAGGGTCATGGCAAGACCCCATTTCTGGTAGCTCTTTAGCCAAGGTTGTAGATTGAAGAAGTCCCTAAAGAGACCATGTTTTCTTTCCATTTGACTACAAACCATGATGGAAAAACTTATACTAATTGGTTAAGATGTGTTCAGATAGCAAAAGATGCTCTCGGCACTAAACAACAACTTGAAAGTGAAGGGGGAAAATGAAAGTGTAGGCACCTATTTTCTTGAGTGGAAGATATATTTTAGTGGCTAATATTTGCAAATTGGCTAATATTAGAAAATTTTGGCTAGTAATTTGGCTAATAATTTAAGATTTGATACAACCTAAATTGCCATAGTTTTATAAAATTTAGTTCTAGAATAGTTAAAATTGCTCAATAATTTATTTTATTGAAACCCTTGTGCCAATATGGGAAGTAGATCATATTTGATGCCAAGCCATCATGTTTCAAGTTTATGAGGTTGAAAAATATGGATTGCTGAACTTTCTAAATTAAAATCCCATGAAAACCATGGACTCATGCATGTTGTTCATCTTAAAGAACAATATGGGTTGGAAGGAGTCAATTTACAAGGGAGCCATTGAATAAATGCAATCTATGGAAACCTAAATTGTTGGAATGCATAAAGAGATCCTAAAGGATATGCATGTTATTAATCCTACAAGAATTTTACAATTTTAAGATGGCAACATGGACTTTGAGGTCTTGACAAGGAATTTCAATGATGTTGTGAGAAAGATCAAGGATAATGATACACCTATCCTTGGTGATTTCACTAGACTAGCAAATATCAAATCAATGTTATATCCAAATAAGAATCTCATTTTGTGCCAAATCCAAAGAATTAAAGAGTTCAAATGGTAGAAGGATGCTTTTAGATCCAAACTACCGAGCTTAAAGAATCCACACTCCCATGTAATGTAGGAATTCACAAATGCCTTTAGGAGCTGGAAATTGGTAAAGTAGACAATGGCCAACAGAGTAAAAGCTAGGGATGAAATTTAGTTAAAGCAGTTACCTTCTATTTTTTTTTTTTTAAAACTATTTCTTGTTCCCATAATTGTTTTTAACTGAAAGGCTAGGCTTTAATGGATGCCTTTTTGGGTTTGTAATGAACTATAAATGCTGGAGCATTTAACTAGTTAGGGGTTAGATTATAGAATAGCAAAAACATATACTCGAGTAAAGTTAGTATTGTTCTATGTTAATTAGATATATATATATATATATATATATAAGTGCTCTCTTAGATGACTTTTTGCTAAAGAAAGTCTTCAAATATATATATATCTGTCACCTTTTTGCTCTACTTTAAAACTTGGTTATGTGTAACATCTACTATTATTTCTTCATGGTTCATTTATTTCCTTACAAGATTAGTCTGGGCTATTGTGGTATTTAGATTCTTGTTCAATCTTACTGATGAAAGGATTATGAGCTTTACATTTTTTTTCTATCAATGAATACATGAATTATAACCTCAATACCCAATAGTACATGAGTGTTCCTTATGCACTTTTTGCCAAAAGTGTGTATTCGGTTATTTTCGATCTTTTGATCTTATTGGTAAATATTTTGTAAAGGGATTTGTACTTGTAAAATGTAGAGGGAAACAAATAACACCATGTTTTCCCAACTGTTGTCAATATTATTGGATTTTCCAAGCTTTGGTCATAGAGTAGATCATTGTTTAATAGAAAAAGACAATCTATTCACTAATAGGTCACTGGCTATCTTCTTTTCACAACATCACACCCTTCTCTAAGAGTTAATCACTAACACCTTGTGACACTATGATGATTGCAAATAAGACTACTATCTTATTTCAGAGCTTCATGACCAAAGAATTTAATATTTGCTAAAACTATGTGACAATACAATAACCTTGTGAAATTGACTACTATCATTCATCATAACCTCACAACTTAGATCCTTAACTCATCCTTTGAAGCCTATGATTCCATGATTACATGCTTTCACTCCTTCGTAACATTAACCTTGGGTTACCTTTAAACACCTATGAGAATGTGATAACTATTTGACTTATATATTTTTGTCTCTTGGACCTTCATAACAATCTTTGAGGTTTAACACTAACATCTATGATGCTAAAATGAGTTTAACTATTACCTCTTCACATGCTCACAACTTAAAACTCTAACTCGTCATGTAAGCCTATGAAACTGTGAATACATGTTTTTTCTTTGTCATAACACTAACCTCAATTCAACTTTAACTACTAGTGATGATGCACTAAAAACATTTCTTTGCTTCACCACTTTAACTAGAAGTAATCCTTAACTCCTTGTGATGGTGTGATCTTTCAAACCTTGACTGATGTAGTTAGCTCTCACTGCTTCACAACTTAAAATTCTTCAAGCCAAAATCAAATTGTGATCATGCAATCTTTCTAGACTTTGGACATAAACATTCAGATGTGATTTACATTGTTGATCTGACATAAACTTTGGTCTTCACCACCTTTGACCATGTTCTTCACCAGTTTTGCATTCTTCAGTGATTACTCTATATTGGATTCGAATTGTACTCACTTCAACATGTTTCCACAACCTCATGTTTGATTTTAGTGAGCTCTATTTCATTGCTTTCAGCCTTAGTAATGAACTTATTTCCTTTGACCATTCTATTCTTGTTGCCACATCCATCTATGTTCATGTGATCTTTCTCAATTAAACCTATCTTGTAAGATGAGTCTTTATTGAACAATCATTTACATGTATCGAATAGATGAATTTCTTCCCATCTATGGGATATGCTTGACACTTACCCACCTTTCTAAACACACCTAGTAGACAAATCACCATTGACTTCCCACTTGGTTGAGCTTTGAATGGGGGGAGATGAGATAGAAAGCCTTCCTATCCATCAGCTAGACTTGAACATAGACTTGATTGGATTTGACTTGATGATAAATTGAAGTTCAAAACTAGGGAACTAAAAGTGCTCTTATAGCTTGCTCTAACTTGGTGACTTAGGTAGATAAGTGCCTAAGCAAGGACTTAGATATCTCAGGTTTTGCATGGGCATGGCAAAAAAAAACACACAATCTACCTACTTCCTTTATATAGAGAAACACACCTTGAGATTACACAGGCTAGTGCCTTATCCATTAGGCCATAGAGTCATAAATTAGCATAGGCAATTTCAAAGAAATTGGATGTTAGAGAGGAAGGGTAGCCAACATAAGAAAAGAACATACGAAAAGAAAGGAAAAAGATAACCAAACTAAGGAAAACATACAAAGGGACTAAATGTAATTATCATACAATACATGGAGTATATGTTTTCAATTAGCAATCTAGTATAATTTGAAATCTTGACCAATATGGGTCAAGGGTAGTGCCTCACCACTTTGGTATGCTAGTTTGAAGGAGTTTCTTTAAAAAGATTGATGAATAGTAAACCACCCCTTCCAAAGTGTATCAAATTTTCCATGCATGCCTTTAGGTGCTCTCTGTTTATCTCATAATTGTACAATATCTCCCACCATAAACTTCCAAGGTCTAGTTCTTTTATCAAACAAATTCTTCACCCATATTTGATGTCGTGTAATGTGATCTACATGTTAGGATTAATCACTGGATAGAAAAAATAACAATGACATGGAAAAATAACCAATATTAGAAAATAATAGATCACACAAAAAAGAACACAAGACACAAAGATTTAACATGGTTCACCCAATCCCCAGGCTATGTCTACCAAACAACAAGTCTAATATTAATACAATGCAATAATTACAACCTGATTACAATCTATAATCCCTTATAGCTCAATACTACCACAAGAACCAATTTTGCATCACAACTATTAAACAATAGCTAACATTAAGCTCTTTTTATACAAGTATTTTTACCGCTTTAGGGTTATAATTAATAATTACATGTCAGCCCAAAATCCTAATAAAATAGGGCCCAAAGAATTTATGAAGTATGTATAGTACTTTCCTGATTAGTCACCACAACCTAACACTACAATCCCCTCCCTTTTCTCTTTGAGTTTTCTCAAATATAGGATCTTGTTTTCTAAACCATCTTTGTAGATGTTATATTCTAACAGAGTTCTCAATTTAGTAGTAGCCAATTCTAAAGATAGGTGGAGACTTGCCTCATCTTTGTAAACCAATTCAAAGGGAGAAATGCCAATTGGTCTTTTGGGAGCTACCCTACCAGCCCAAAGTGCTTAATTTTCTTGTTCCATCCTATTTTATTGTCTAACACATGTTTTCTCACTATATATATATATATATATATATATATATATATATATATATATATATATATATATACACTAAGTTCTTGTTACTAGACTCTACTTGATCATTCCCTTGCAAAAAGTAATAAGATGAGTGACTGACTATTATACCATACATTAAAAAAAACTCAAAAATTTCAATCAAAGAGAAATATGCTGCATTATCCATCACTGCTTTAGTGGGTACACCAAATCTTAATAAAATATTTTCTTCTATGAGCTCACATGCCACTTCATAGATAGTCTTCTTTGTTTCTTTTTCCTCCACCCACTTTGTGTAGTCTATCATGATAATCATATAAGTATGACCAGCATTGGATGCAAGATTTATAGGGCCAATAAATTCAAGACCCCTTTGCTAGAAAGTGCCTTCAATTATCACTAGTCTAATGGGAAATTAGTCCAATTGAGATTTACCAATGAACATTTTACATTTCTCACATTTTGACACCCAATGGTAGGGATCTTTGAACATTCCTAAATAGTAATAGCATTGTCTTAGTTTCTTGAAGGGAGTATCTGAAAAGTAGAATTGTCCACCACAAGAATCATCATGGAATGTCTATAACAAACTCTCTTTCTTTTCTTTATTTTGGAATCTAAGGAATGTTCTATCTATTGATCTTTTATAGTCTATCTTCCTAGATGACATATTTGGTAACTTTTAGGTTTAGATCTCTTCTTCGTTTCATTGTAAATTCTTCAAGGCATTCATTGTAAGTTAGGAAATATGTAATATTTTCAAATAATGGGTCTTGTAGATTTACTTATAGAACCAATTATTTTTCTTTGGCTCTTTATTCACTTCATTTTCTACCACAGCCTTCAACAATGCATTGCCTCTTATCAATTTTTTAGGTTTGATTTCTATGCCATACTCTTGTGTCTTCACTATCCATGTCCCTCTATTGTTACATCCCACATTCGGCTAGGTTAATTTGCTATTTACTATGACATCAGGCACATACACTAGAGAATGAGAATGTAAAACATAAAATCTAATTTTTATTTAATGCTTTTACCATAGCAAAGGCATGTTTCTCATTCTAAGAATATTTGATCTTGTGGTTCTTTAGAGGTATGCTCATAAAATAAATGAGCTCTTGGACTCCTCTTTTCTTCTGCATAAGGATATATGATAAAGTATCTTTGAAAGAGTAATAGTAAATCATAAAATACTTTTTATAATTAGGATGACATAGAACAAGGGCATGGGCTATGGTGTTCTTTATGTCTTTGAAAGATTGCTTCCTAGGATCACTCCATTTGAAATTTTAGTTTCCCTTCATCATTTCCACAATGTGTTTAGTGATCTCAAAGAAATCCACGAAAAATATTCTAAGATAATTTACCTTACCAAAAAATGATTTTACTCCAATTTTATTTTTAGGAAGACTCAACCTTTGGATAGATTTGACTCATTCTTGATCAATTTTTATACCTTCCTAAGATACTATGTGGAAAAATAGTTTTCCTTCATTCATAAAAAATACATACTTCTTGGGATTCAAGGAAATCCCATGTTCTTGACACCTTTGCAACACTCATCCAAGTCTCTTATATGATCTATTGTTTTCTTTGAGAACACTGTTAGGTTTTTTACATATATAATAATGATTTTATCTTTTATGTTAGCGATAGATAGGTTCATTCCTCATTGGAAAGTGGCACTAACATTAATAAGGCTGAAATGCATTCTATGGTATGAGAGCGTGTGTCATGGAGTGTTGAAAGCAATTTTGTGTTAATCATTGTTTTTTACTTCAATTTGGTTGTAGCTTAAAAAATTGCTGACCATAGGCATTATCTCAGCTCTTGCTATTGTTTGTGATATATAGTCCATGTGGGGAGAGTGTATATGTCTTTCAAGGATGCTTGATTCAAATTTTTGATGTCCACACATATCCTTATTTCTCTGTTCTTTTTTCTAATATGCACAAATGTTAGCTACCCATGTAGAATGGTGAATAGGGTATATGATCTTCACTTTGAGCATCTTATTAATTTATGGAAATATTTTTTCAGCCACCTTTGGATTGTGATTTCTTTATTTCTTCCAGAATGGAGTGGCCTCGAGCTTCAAGGGGATTTGATGTTTGAATTCCCCACCAATAAAACTTTTCAAGTCCTCATAACTCCATGTGAATACATCATGGTACTATAGAAAGATTTTCTTAGCCTCTTCCTTCTCTTATTAAGTGAAAAATTTCCCAATCTTAATCATCCTTGGATTTTACTTACATCCTATGTTTATCTCCTCATACTCACTAGTAGTGGGACCCCTTCTTGGCCTTAATTTCTCCTTAATTTAGGTATCATAGAGATTTTTTTTTTTTTCCAATGATACAAAGAAAGGAGGGATGGTATTACCTTGTAATTGACTAACACCAGATATATCTTTCTTTTAATTCCTGGGATAGCTTTGCATGTGTTTTCCAAAATATTATCTTCATGAAAGTTCCTTCCATTTTCCAAAAATTATTGAAAGCTTTTATCATCTTTAGAAAATTGCCAATAATCTATGTTGTTAGGCACAGATGGTTTGTATATGACCTCCACCTAATAAAATTTATCTTTAAATTTTGGATGAGGAAGTAGAAACTATGTAGATGCTACTAATGAATCTACCTTGGTACTCAACCCTCTTGGCATGGATTCCATTGAGAAGGCGTCTAGTGGTGCAGGAGCACCAATGGTAAGGTCAAACCCTAAGTCTAAGTTTTGGTTTGTATGTTGTCTAACCAAAAATTGTGATAATAATTTCTATTCATAAATTCCCAAGGTTTTTTTAGGAGGTTTGAGTTGATACATTTTGGTTTAGGAGTGTAATTTGGTCAATTAGGTCTTAATAAGAGTTATTTGCAAAAATTGCTCTAAGAGAAAAAATAAGGTGAAATTCCATGAAAAGGGAAAAAGAGGTGTGTAAATATGACCCTTATATGTTCTAAGGTAATCTTATGAGGTTTGATAACATTATTTTCAAGTTTGAAGAGTCTAGGAGCAAAATTGCAAAGGTTGTCAAAAGTTGCATTAACAACTTTGTAATTTTGCAAAATTGCTTGACAACATTTTAGATAGTTTTTGAAAAACCAAAAAATTGGAAAGTTATGTTTTGGAATAAATTATATAATTAATAATGAAGTCTATTTAATAATTTTCAAACTATTTTCCAAGGGTTCGACCGTTACGTGTACAGACAACACTTGTAGCAAGACAATTTATGAGCATTTGAAGCGCAGTTTGAAGTTTTGACTAGAATTTTGGATTGTATAAGGAATTTTTTTTAATGGAGTAGGATCTTTTTCTGATGCCTTGAATTTTTCTATCATTTCTTTTGTTTTCAAATAAGCATTTGATAAGATTTATAAAATTATTTATTTCTAGTAATCTTGTTGTCCAGTTTTGTGTAACATGAGTGGAGTGGGCTATAGCTTGAGTCACCTTGGTCTAATCACCATGGATCTTGGAGACCAAGAAATAGCCTTTTTAAATAGTGTAAATACTATTTTTTGAGGTTTAGGAAGATGAAATTCTATTTTTACAAGTGAGCCCTAGGCAAGAAGACAAGCTTGCCAAGGTGCAAAGAGATGCTTGTAAAGAGTTTTTGTGATGAATAGATGATTGGAATGGGTCAATCTTGAGTTTGAAATGTAGGAATAGTGTATGAATGAAGAAAAATTCAAAAGAGGAGGCTAGGTATGGATTTTTATGCTTTTAGAAAAAGAAACACTAACATTGGCTTTAAAACCCTTAAAAGTAAGGTATTTTGAATCTGTACAATATGGACATTGCTGGAACCCTAGACCTACAAAACATTCATGAGTTTTTCATAGGTAAAAATAGTATATTATACACCAAGGGTACTTATTAAGGTTTTTTGTGAGTTTTATCTCTTTCCTTGTTTCTAGGATGGCTAATAGGGGCTCTTAGGGCTATAAGGCGTAACAAGTCAATTTCATGATTTGGGTGAGAGAAACTTGAAAGTATGGTGCAAAATGATGGGGAATGAGTCAAGAACCTTAGAAAGAAAGTTAATTTTTTTTTTGAAGCACTTTTTGTTCTTGGGGAAGTTTTGGCAATCTAGGCCAAAGAATTCACTTTCAGGTGAATTGGGAGAATGGCATTGAAGTTTGATTTGGTGGTTGAGTTTATTGGACAAAGGGGATTCTAGAGGGATCCTCTAAGCTATGATTAGGAAATAATACCTAGATGTATCCTTGGATGAGGTAGAAAGCTCTTATTTCAACAAGCTCCCCATCAAAGTGGTATTACAGCCATAAGATTAGGCTTGTGGTTGCATGATGTATTTTACTGAGTCAAGTGGATCTCATAAGATGGTGACCAATGTATAGTTGGAAAAGGAAGTAGATGAGAAAAAGAACCTCTTAGAAGAAAATATGAGGATTCTAGATGAGTCCACAGAGGAGATGAAAGACAAGTTGGAAGAGATAGACTTTGGTAAGTGTAAAGAGAAGGTGATTTTGGAGGATTAGATCTACTTGAACCAAATCCTACACTTGGTGAGAAGGAACCATTCCTAAAATCCCTCAAAGAATTTAGAGGGAAGAGTATAGATAATTTTTCTTTAATCCATGGTAAGATGGATGCAAAGGTAGTATTAAAAGGGCTAGAGAGCATTGAGAACTATTTTTAGTGTGAAGGGATGAGAGAGGCCCAAAGGCTAAGGTTTGCAAAGTCTAGGTTGAAAGGACAAGCTTTGACATGGTTGAAGTTTGTGCAAGAGGAAAGACAAAGTAAGGTGAAGAAGCCTATAGTTAATTAGAAAGAAATAGTTGAAAATATCAAAGAAACATATATAAAAGAGGATTATGAGATTCAAATCCATAAGCACAGGTAGAATCTAGGGAAAAAAGATCTTGATGTAGCTACCTATACTGAGGAGTTTTAGAAGTTAGCACTAAGGTCAAGGGTGCAAGAATTAGAGAGTATCAAGGTGGATAGGTAATTAAATGGCCTTAAATGGTCCATGCAAGATGAGTTGAGATTGTTTACCTTTACAACCCTTTAGAATTTTTTCAAATTGCTAGGAAGGTGCAAGAAAAATTGAGGAATAAATGAGACTCAAGTTCTAAGAATAGGGACAGAGGTAAAAACTTCATAGATTGCTCAAACGGAGGGTCTAGTGGCATGAGTACTGAGAAGAGAAACTATGGAGACTCTAAGTGGAATGAGCAGGCCAATGAAACTAGATAGAAGGGAGGCTCAATCAGAGGTAGAGGATTCAATAATGGTGGCAGGGGTAGGTACAAAAACAACAATTGAGGTTCACACTTTAGTAACATGAAGTGCTACAACCATGGCAAGTTAGGGAACCCTTCTTACAGAAGTCCATAAAAAGCATCATCTTCTTATGAGGAAAATAAAATTACATATGTCCAAGAATAGTACAATTAGAAGGTAGGAAAAGTGGACCTTATTGGAAAGAAAGGTGAAAACCTTGTGTTGAGGAGGGTATTGGTTAAGGAGATAGCTGAGGATGAGCCAAAGAAGAGGAGAGTATTTTTTAGAACCACATGCAAAATATTAAGAAAAGTATGCAAGGTGATCATAGAATCAAGGTCTACTAATATTTTTTTTGTCGGAGGAGGCAATACAGAAGCTTGGTTTGACCAAGATTCCACATGTGTGTCCTTACAAGGTGACTTGGTTGAATAAGGGTAAGAATATCCTAGTGAATGAACAAGTGTGGGAAGACATCACCATTGGAAAGTATCAAGACAAAATATTATGTGATGTGCTTCCCATGGATGCTTGTTACCTAATGTTGGGAAGACCTTTGTAGTATGATAGGGAGGCAATGCATCATGGGAAGGAGTAAAAATATCCTTCAAGAAGGATCGATTCAATTATAGGATCTAGTCTATAGTCGAAAAAGACAAGGTGGAGAAGTGGCCATAAGTCATCAAATTGAATTCATACTAGGAGCATCACTACAAAAAAAAGTTGCATACAAAATGACTCCAGAGCAGAACAAGGATATTGTAAGGCAAGTTCAAGAGTTGCTTGATTAGGGGCTTATTAGGAAGAGCATCAGCCCATGTGTCATACTAGTGGTCTTAGCACCCAAAAAGGAGGTAAGTAGAGAATGCACACTAATTCTAGGGAAATTAATAGAATCATGGTGCAATTAGATATAGATTTCCTATTCCTAGGATAGAAGACTCGATGGATTATCTAGGTAGAGATAGGCACTTCTCAAAAATTTATCTTAAAAGTGGATACCATTATATTATGATAAAAGAAGGGGATGAATGGAAGTCTCCATTTAAGACTACTAAGGGTCTCTATGACTGATTGGTAATGCCATTTGGCCTTGCCAATGCACCAAGTGCCCTCATGAGAGTCATGAATGAGGTTTTGAAGGACTATATAGGGGTGTTTGTTGTGTTATAACTAGATGACATTCTCATCTTCAACAAGACTAAGGAGGAACATATGAAACACCTAGAGTTGGTATTGAGAAGGCTCCAAGAGAAGAAGTTGAAAGTTAATTTGAAAAAAAGTGAGTTCATTAAAGAGGAAGTAGTGTATTTTGGGTTTTTTGTATCCCAAGGGAGTCTTAAAATGGTGAAGGACAAGGTAGAGACTTTTTTGAGTTGGCCTACACCTAAATCTGCTACTGAGGTCTGGAGTTTTCATAGATTGGCACAATTTTATAGGAATTTTGTAAGAAGGTTTGGTGAAATATGTGCACCTATGATGGATACAATCAAAAGGGAGATAAAAACCAAATTTATGTGGAAAAGGTCAGCCAATCAGTGTTTTCAGAGGATGAAGAAGTGGGTAAAAACCCATCCTATCTTGGTTCTACCTAGTTTTGAGAAACCATTTGTGGTGGAATGTGATGTTAGTAACATAGTAGATGGGATAGTTTTGAGCTAAGAGGGCAGACCAGTAGCATTTTTCATTGAGAGGCTTAATAAATCCAAGACAAGGTACTCTTCACATGATCTAGAGCTTTATGTTCTTGTTCAAGTCCTCAAGAAGTGGAGGCACTACTTGTTTCCTAAGGAGTTTTTTGTCTTCATAGACAACCAATCTTTGAGTTTTATTAACTCATAGGAGAAGCTAAGTCTAAGACATGCCAAGTGGATGGAGTTCTTGTAGTCCTATACTTTCACTATCAAGAATAAGAAGGGGGCAAACAATAGGGTGGTAGATTCTTTAAGCAGGAGGTTGGTGACAATGCAAGAAGTCAAGTTGTAGAGAACTTTCTTGGATGGTTTCAAAGATATGTATGAGGTGGAAACTAATTTCTTAGAGGTTTATAAGGAATGCACACTAATTGTTCTACTCATTTCCATAGTGATTTTTCTAAATATACCCTATAGAATGGACTATTGTTCAAAGGTCAATAGTTGTGCATCCCAAGGGGATCCATGAGGGAGGATCTCATACAAGAGAAGAACAATGGGAGCATGAGTGGGCACTTTGGTCTAACCAAGACCTTGAACCTTGTGGAAAGGTTCTATGACTACACTAAAATGCAGAGAGATGTTAGGAGGTATGTGGAGCAATGCATCATATGTCAAAAGGCATAGGTAACTTCATCAAATGCAAGGCTCTACCAAACTATTCCTATTAGGAGAGTGCATCAACATGGACTTTATAGTGGGCTTACTAAGGACTAGGACAAGGATGGATAATGTCTTTGTAGTAGTATATAGGTTCAACAAGATAAGCCACTTCATACCATGCAAGGCTACACATGATGTAATTAATGTTGCCATCCTATTCTTTAAGGAGGTGGTTAGGACACATGGCTTGCCAATGAGTATAGTAGCTAGCGGGGATGTTAAGCTTATGGGGAACTTTGGAAGACCCTATGGAAGAGGCTTGGAAAAAATCTACCATGTAGCTCTACCTACTATCCTCAACATGATGATCAGAAAAAGGTGATAAATAGGGTATTGGGAAACCTATTAAGGAAACTCTCCAAAGAATATGGAAAAGGTTGGAAGTAAGTTATTCCCCAAGCTAAATTTACATACAGTGATAGTGGGAATAGGACAATAGGGTTAATTCCTTTTCAAGTGGTGTATGGTACTCACCCAAGAGGCATAATGAATTTAAGGGACCTAGCTTCACATGACATGATTAGTGGCCAAGCTTATGGAATTTTGTAATCAATAAAGGAGGTACATGATCAAGTGAAGTAAACTATTATGAAAGCCAATTAGAAGTTGAAGGAGAAGAAGGATGAAAGGGGAGAGAGTTGCAGTTTAAAGTAGGAGAATCGGTAATAGTGTATCTCAACAAGGCTAGGTTACAAAAGGGAATCCCTAGCAAGTTGTAGATGAGGAATATTGGACTATGAAAGATCCTTGAGAAGTATGGACCCAATGCCTATGAGGAAGATCTACCAAAGGACATGCCTCTTTCTTCAATTTTAAATGTCAAAGACCTCTTACCATACAAAGGTCCTAGATGGATCACATAGACTATTAGGAAGAGTTAAAAAATGATGTAGTAGACCTAAATGTACCTAAAAAGAAGCAACCATAGTTTGAGAAGATATTGGACTCTAGGGTGAAGAAGAGAATAAGAAACAAGATCTACAAGGAGGATTTGGTGAAATGGATGGATTTTCCTAAGGCTAAGGAAACTATGATTTCTAAGCATTAATTTAAGAAGCTAAGCATCGACAAGAAGTTGTTATATTTAGCAATACCTTAAACTTCTTAATGTAGGGGGAGAATGGTGTAGGAGCACCTAGGGTAATGTCAAACTCTAAGTCTAATTTTTGGTTTCTAGATGGTCTAACTGACCATTGGGATAATAAGGACTAGTCATAAAGTCCCGTCATGTTTTTAGGAGGTTTGAGTAGATAGGTTTTGGTTTAGGAGTCTAATTTGGTCAATTACATCCTTATAAGAGGAAATTGCAAAATTTATATAAGAGGTAAAATGAGGTGAAATTCCATGAAAAGGGGCAAAGATGTGTGTAAATATGGACCTTGGATGCTCTAAGGTCATCATAGTAGGTTTAATAACATTCTTTTCAAGTTTGAATAGTCTAGGAGCAAAATTGCAAAAGCTGTCAAAAAGTTGCATTGAGAACTTTGAAATTTTGCAAAATTGCTTGGAAACTTTTTAGGTAGTTTTTGAAAATACAAAAAATTGGGTAGTTATTATTCAAACTATAGTCTAGTATGAATTATTAAGTATATTTAATACTTTTCCAAGTCAATTCCATAGGTTGGATTGTTGGGTCTACGGACAACACCTATAGGAGGACCATTTGTGACCATTTGAAGCGTAGTTTGAAGCTTTGGATAGAATTTTGGATTGAATAAAGAAATATTTTTAATGGAATAGGATCTTTTTTTTATGCCTTGAATCTATGTGCCATTTTTTTTCAACTAACCATTTGATAGGGTTTAGAAAATTATTTGTTTTCATTAATCCTATTGTCTAGTTTTGTCTAACAAGAATGGAATGGGCTATACCTTGAGTGTCCCTAGTCTAAGAACCATATCTCTTGAAAAAAAAGAAATAGACTTTATAAATAGTTGGTTTTTGGAGGTTGTGGAAGGCCAAATTCTATTTTTACAAGCAAGCAAATAAGCTTGGTAAGGTGCAAGGAGATGCTTGTAAAGAGTTTTGCGATGAATAGATGATTGGCACATGTCAATCTTGAGTTTCAAATGTAGAAGTAGTGTATGAATGAATAAAAAATCTAAGGATGAGTTTGAGTATTGAGTTTTGTGCTTGTGGAGGAAGAAACACTAACATTTCCTTTAAAACCCTTAAAAGTAGGGTATTCTGAATCTGTATAGTATGGACATTGTTGGAATCCTAGGCCTACAAAATTTTTAAGGGTTGGTCATAGGAAACAAAATTATAGCATACACCAAGGGGTCTTATTATGGGCTTTTGTCATTTTTAGCTCTTTCCTTGTTTCTAGGAGGCCTAATAGGGGCTCTTAGGGCTACAAGGTCTAACTAGTCAATTTGGTGGTTTGAGTGAGAAAAGCTTGGAAGAATGCTACAAAATGATGGGGAATAAATTGAGAACCCTAGTAGGAAGGTTCAATTTTTTTTTTGAAGAACTTGGTGTTGTTGGGAAATTTTTAGAAATCAAGGCCAAAGAATGCATTTTTAGGTGAATTGGGAGAATGGAATTGAAGGTTAAATTAGTGGGTGAGTTTCTTAGACAAAGGGGGTTGTAGAGGAAGCCTTTAAGCAAGGGTTTGGAGAGAAGACCCTATAGTAGACTAGGAGTATCTTGGGAAGAGCTAAAAATCTCTTACTTGAAGAAGCTCCCCATCATCTATCCCTTAAATCTCATCCCATACTCTATTTTGGTACTTCTTCAAACTATTGTTCTTAATGGACTATTAACCCTTTACTTGGCATACAATTAGCTTGGCATCACCTTGAGCTCTTAATATTTTTATCCCATTTTCTTTTCTAGAAAATATTCTAAGTATTAAAGATTCATATTAAGCTATGTTGTTTTTATTCTTAAACTATAGTTTTAATGTCATGGTTTGGGTCCACCTTTTCGTAGTATCAATATTATTCTTGCACTCAAGCTAGATAAGGAGCAACTTCCATCAAATTCTAGGGTCCAAATTTGTTGTGTTTCTTTCTCAGTAGAGGTTTTGCTTTCTTCTTCTTCATCTTTTTATTTATCTACACTATTGTGAGTGAATAACATCTAGTTTCAAAATTCTAACCCTTGATATAGGATTTGGTTTTTGGGATCATCAGATTTCAAAACTATGAACTTCACTTTCTCTTCTATCTGTAATTTAATTTTCTTACCACCCACAGGGATTAAGGCTTTAGAGAAATCCAATTTCACTTCTTTGTCGAGAACTCTGCCAAAGCTTCTACTTAGTAACAATCTATAATTGGTAGGAGTATCAATGAACAAAATAATTAACAATAATTACTTCTTTGGTTTTGGAGGCTAGGACTACTTGAGCATCCTTGATTGTTAGTAATTAATGTTCATAATAAAATTGAGATCGGGGGTGTGAATTAGTTATATGATTATTAAACTCAATATCAAATTCAATCCAACTTAGTCATGTGAGAAATATAATTAGTAATCATGAAAAAAAAATACACAGTGACACCAGATATGTTGACTACGGAAACCCATGATAAGAGGGAAAACCCCAGTGGGAATGAAACTCACAAGATGATTTACCAATATTTAATGTTCCTTGTGAAAGGATAGACCCTATTAGAAATTTGATTAAACATATTTAGTACATAAGAGTCCCTATTATGAGACTATGAATCTTTGTTAGGAGATTCCAACCCTGTTAAAAGTTGTGGGAGGTAGTTGAACCCACTATCCAAACAACTTTAGGATTAGATTAATAAACCCATTATTCAATTGACCTCAGTACTATTCCTTTCAAAATAATAGACGTGAAACAAGTTTCTACTTCTTTTTTCTAGTACATTATACTTGTTCTCCTTTAGACCATGCAATCAGATCTAGAACTTTGTACTCAATAATAATAACCCTTAAGGTCACTTACACACATAGGTAAATCACTTTTATTTTGTAGAACTCTTCTTCTTAATAGTTCACAAGCCTCATATCCTGTCTATCTCTTAAACATAGAAAACATCTTTCCTTTGTACCATGCTTAATAATAAATCCTTGAGTAAGATTCCCACTTAATTTATAATAGGTCAATTAAGTGAATACACATTTAATTAATTTTTTCAGCTCACAATTATAAATAGACTTTTACTCATGTGACTTTCATACATGCATACTCTCTAATGTCATCAGTAACTAGTATGTTGTCTCTAGCTAACTACACAACTTCTCATTTCATTTGTGATGAACTATAGTGATCACATAATGGGAACTAGTTTCCCAATTCTCTATTTCCATATGGTTCTCTATAGATCAATAATATCTTTTACAAACTATCAGTTCAGGTTCCATGTGCTTACCCTTGTAATAAAGACATAGCTTAAAATGGATTGGAAATTTTGCATTAGTAGATAATTAAGATATTGTTGTTAATACAAAGATCATAGTCTGTTCCTCTATCAGTCTTTACAAACTTACTATTATGTTGTCATCAATGACAAAAAGAGTCATGAATACATCATATCAATATTCTGCAATGCTTCCCCATAGTGATAGCATCAGCATTCATTCTAACAATCTCCCCCTTTGGCATTGATGGCAACATAGATGAAAAAATCTAATTTCCAAGAATATCAAATCTACATCTTCTTCATCAATTAAATCTTGCTTCATGTTCCTCAAAAAAACATCATACATCATGTTCGCATTTCTTCCCCATTATACTACATGGAATTTTCTTCATGTCACTCTCTTCCCCATTGACATCAATGTCAAAGGTAATACACAAATGGTTTAATTGCTCAAAGACACAATAATCTACTAGCGGAACCACAAGTTGGTCTTTTACTTTACAACTTTTGTATATAAATTCATAATTTCTCAAGTGTCCAAAAATACTGCTACATACAAATTACCAATTACCAAGACTACTTTTCTAACTCTATTCATCATAGATACCCCCCATTGAGGAAGCATCAACATATAGTCTAGCCTAAGAATGGTGCTCAGTTCCCTGGACTGATGCACTTTTGCATCTTCTACTCTAAAGTAGGCAAGGGCATAACCCCAAGCATACCTCTTAAGTAGTTAGATGTGTCCTTTGGTAAGGCCTTTGTAAAAATGTCTTCAATCGATTCCTTAGTGTTAACATACTCTAGTCTGATTTCTTTCTCTGCAACTTTCTCTCTCAATACATGATACTTTATAGATATGTGCTTAGTCTTAGAATGCAAAACAAGATTCTTAGACATTCTTACTATACTTGTATTATCAAATTAATTGATAATAGGTTCTTTGATTGTAATTCCAATGTCTTTAATCATCTACTTCATCCATATAACTTGATTATAGATGTTTTTTGCTATAACATAATCTGCCTCTACAGTCATATGTCAAGTGCAATCTTGTTTCTTGCTGAGCTAAGAAACTAGTCTTCCACCAAGAAAGATTGATCCTCCACTACTTTTTCTATCATCCTTGATTGCTTCATCTATGTTCTTTGGCTCTACTTGAGATATTAGACATAGTTCTTCATTGATTCTACTTCTTCTCATTACTCTTTTTTCTTTACTTCCTATTATCTGATCAGCAAGATGATTTCTCATCATATTTTAATTTGGGTTAGGAGTTGTTGCTTCAACTCTTATTTTAGGTACTATGCTTTGTTCTCACCTTATTTCTTTAGTTTTCACATTATTCAACAAGTCATTGTTAGTCTTGAGAAATAATTCATCACATTTATTGGTCATCCCCAAATAATCATTATCTTCATCAGAGTTATAATCCATAATATTTTCTTTGCTACCAAACTTTTCATCTATTCTCACATTTGTGCACTCTACTAAATTTTTCATTCTATAGTTTAAACATTTGTAGGTTTTACTTTTTAATGAATAGACAAGAAACATACATTCATCACTCCTTGTATCAAACTTACTGATATCATCATCTCTTTTCATGTAACATTTTCTATCAAATATTCTAAAATATTTGACTAATTGTGAGTATCCAAACCATAATTCATAAGGTGTTTTTTAATACCTTTTTTGATTTGTACTCTATTTAGAGTATATACTATTATATTGACTACTTCCCTCCAAAATGTCTTTGGTACATCATTCTCAAATTGCATAGCTCTTTCTATTTTTCTTCTTTCAAAAATCCCATTAAGCTCAGCCGAATGAGGTGAGGATAACTATCTCTTGACTCCATGCTCTTCACAATAGATATTGAATTCTCTAGAAGTGAATTACCCTCCTCTATCAAATCCTAAGCTCTTGATTTTAACTCCAAATTCATTCTCTACTTTGTTCTTGAATATCTTGAATTTCTCAAATACTTCTAATTTTTCTTTAAAAAAAAGCTACCTACATCATTCTAGTAAAATCATCAACAAAAATTGTAAAATACTTTTCTCCATAGAATCCTCTTGTTCTTGAAGGACCACTTAAACATGTATGGACCAATTCCAACTCCTTTGTAGTACTAAACTTCTTGCTGAGAAATGAAACTTTCTTCTGCTTAGCCAAGATACATTCCTTACAAATAATGTTAGTAGGCTTAGTGATCTTAGGTAAATCTCTCAAGACAAGTGTATTACTAGCTTTCACGTTGTTATCAAAGTTTATGTGAAAATTTCTTTTGTGCCGTAACCAACTGTTGTAATTTTCAGCTACTAAACATGTTATTTCAATGGTGTTCAATTGAAATACATTACCTCTATTTCTTATGCTAGTACCAAGAAATTTTCCTTGTCCTTAATAATACATTTGTCATTACGAAACTATAATTGGTAACCATTGTCGATAAGTTGTCCAACACTTAACAAGTTATGTTTCAGTCTATCAAAAAAATAAACATCATCAATATTTATTGTACCATCAAGTGTGATAGACCCAATTCTTGTAATGTGACAAGCTACATTGTTTCCTACTTTCATAATCCCTCTATCATGACTTCTGAATTTGAAAAAAATTCTCATATCACCAATTATGTGATGTAAACAACCACTACCAATGATCCAATCTTTCCTTTCAACTTGTGAAATCAGAAAACTTTCTTCTCTAATCTCTTTGTTAAGATCATCCTCCTTTATAGCTACAAATCCCAATTCATCTTTCCTTTGGCTTTGATTTGATTCTTCTTCTTCTTCTTCTTCTTCATTAGCATATAAGCAATTTTTATGTCTTCTAGGTTTGAATCTTCCCTTATACTTCCTTTCTCTTTTAGGACACTTAGATGCATAATGACCATATTCATTACATGTCCAACACTTCAAGATATTCTTGCCATCTTTTTCTCTTTCCATAAGAAGAGCCTCTCCATCTTTGATCTTTTCCTCAATGTTCTTGCTTCTTCTAGCAATGTCTCATTGCGCTCTTGTATTCTTTGTTAGACCAGGTTTAACATTTAAAGCACTAAATGATGTCTCAACTTTTGTCAATTCTCTAGATTGTTTTAGATTGAATTTTGTAGCTTCTAATCTACCAAGCAATGTTTCTTTTGTAAAAATTTTAGTACAGGGTATCATCAACTAAATCATCTATATTATTATCTCGAAAGGTGGTGTTAGAATTTTTAAGATCCTCAATATTACTTCATCATTTTATTTGGTTCCACCATGAGATTTGATTCCGGCAACAATCTTAGATATTCAACCAATATAGCTTCTTAAAAATTCATCTCCATCATTCTAGCATCTTGAAATGCACAATGCAAATTTTGTAACCTAAATCTTTTTGCATGTATATCACCCTCAAAATTAGCTTCTAAAGTTTTCCAAATTTCATGAGATGATTTGAATAGTTTTACCTAATTGTACTCACTTTTAGGTATTGTTAACAATATTGCTTCTCTTGCTCTTATGTTGCACATAAATACTTCTCTCTACTCCTTGGTACAACTTTAAAGATCATCTTCTTCTACAATATCCTTAGATACCTTGGTTACAAGCCAATTTCCTAGACCCATACACAAAAGATGAGTCTTCATCTTATCCTTCTAGCTATCAAAATTGGTGTGATCAAATTTTGGACTTTCCTTTCTGAACATATTCGCTATGGATCTACTTAGGTTTTTAAACCCTTCCTTCAAGGACTAGATCTCTAATACCAATTGCTAGTAATTAATGTTCACAATATATATGAGAGGGGGGTGAATCAGTTATAGGATTATTAAACTTAATATCAACTTTAATCCAACTTAATCATGTGACCAATGTAATCAAAAATCATGAAAAATAGATATACACAGTGATACTAGCTACGTTGACTAGGGAAACCCTTGATCAAAGGTAAAACCCGACTAGGAATGAAATGCACAAGATGATGTACTAATATAAATGTCCTTTGTGAAAGGCTAGACCATGTTAGGAGTTTGATTAAACATATTCAGTACATAAGAGTCCTTGTTAGGAGACTTTGAATCCCTATTAGGAGATTCCAACCCTGTTAGGAGTTGTGCCAACCTTGTTAGGAGTTTTGGAAGGTAGCTAAACCCACTATCCAAATAGCTTCAGGATCATATTAATTAACACACTATCTAAGTGACCTCAGTACTCTTCCTTTCAAAATAATAGATGTCAAACAAGCTTTTACTTCTTCCTCTATCCCGTATGTCAAACTTGCTCTCCTTCTGAGTATGCAGTTAGATTTGGAACTCTATATCAATAATAATAAACCTTAAGGTCACTTACATGCATAGGTAAATCACTCTGCATCTATAGCCCTCTACTACTAAATAGTTCACAAGCCTCATATCCTCTCTATCTCTTGAACGCAAAAAACATCTTTCCTTTATACCATGCCCAATAATAAATTCTTGAGTTGGCTTCCCACTTAATTATAATACATCAATTAAATGAATACACATTTAATTAATATTATCTGCTCATAGTTATAAAAATACTTTTACTCATGTGACTTCAATAAATGCACACTCTCTAACATCATTACCAGCAAGTATGTTATCTCTAACTAACTACGCAACTTCTCATTTCATTTCTAATAAACTATAGTGATCACACAATAGGAACTGCTTTCCCAATTCTCTGTTTCCATATAGTTCTCTGTAGATCAATAATATCTTCTGCATACTGTCAATTTAGGTTCTATGGACATACCCTTTTAATAAAGACATATTGTAGTATATGTTGGAAACTACACATTAATAAATAAGTAATATATTGTTCTTAATAATAAGATCATATTCAATTACTATGTTAGCCTTTACAAACTTACTACTATGTTATCATCAATGACAAACACAGTCATCAATACATCATATCAATATTATGCAATGCTCCCCCATAATAATCGCATCAACATTCATGCTAACAAATCTACCCTAACAATGGAACTTTCGTAGCATCCATTGAGTAAAAACTACGATGAAATTTTATAAGAGTGAGTCCTAAGGCTTTAGCTAGAGGGGAAGGCATCACATTATTAGAAGCACCTAAATCAGCTGTACAATTTCTCATCTTACAACCATTTTTATCTAAGGATACATAAAACGGATCAAGTTTCTGACTTTGGGAGGTGGCCAAAATAGAAAACTCTCATTATTCAAAAAGGTTGGATGTCATTGACTCTTCCTCTACCATAGAAGTAACATTGTGATTTAAATTTCCACTATCACCCCTACAATGATCTATGAACCATTTTAACTCAAGAGGGTTATATTTCAAGTAATACATAGGGAAATTTTGAGTTTTGAAATCCTTGCTGAATTGAATGAAATGGAAACAATTTTGGTCCTGATCAAAATGGAGAATTCTTACCCCCTAGTTGACATCTTTAGAACTTGAAGTAGACACATCATTACCCCGGATAGGAGGGTTAGGAATCAAGGTCTTGTTTTTTTGACTTTGAGTTAGCACAACATATGAGGTCCCATCTATGGTATCATAGCATTCTTCTAGTTTCTTTGAGTCAGATTCATACTCAAAATCTAAATTTCTAGAGTCTGCATTCGAGCACAAACCCATCTCAGCACTAGGTACTATAGTGTTCAACTCATTAGTAGATTATAACAGCATTATATGAGCTATCTAAGGGAATATTTCACCATCATGATATGTTGTTAGGTGAAAGACACACACATGTTCTCTTTTTAGTGGGGACTTCTATGGAAAGCCTTTGTTGCCAACGAGGTAGCTACCAAGTTCTTCCAAAAACATTTCTTTCACCATTGTTTCCCCCAGGATGATCTTGTAATTTTCATTGGTATGGATTGTTAAATCTAGGAAGTTTTAGTTTTATGGAAACAAGTTCATTCGACAATTTTTGTATCATTTCATCTAAGGAAGTAGTACCACTAGTACTTACCCTAGTTTGTATCTCATGTTTCCACTTACTTGCCAAGACCATATCATCTTCCAACTCTACAACCCTTCTCTATTCATCTTCAAAAATAGTAGGATGAGCCCTCCTTAGATCATAATTAATGTCAAGTGGAATAGCACTTATAAAGAATGTCTTTATGTTACCAACAATGGTTTTATCAGTCAGAGGGATCCTACTAGAACTTTTACTAAAGAGAGGGACAAAATCACTTGTGCTTATGGATGCCTACTTCTTGATAGAATTTAGATTTCATAAAAATGTGTGTTCTTCCTCAATTGTTTTGAATCTCACTTTGAATGCCAAACTCATTGTCACCCAACTTGTAATTATGGAGTCACCTAAATGATAGAACCAATCAGACAGAAGCTTGACCAGAGTTTTAACAAATAATCTGACAGTCACATCTTCATGTCCAACTCCCAGAATATGAGTTTCTGCAAAGAAATTCTCGATATTTTCATTCTTGAAATTTTCCCATCTCCTTAAAATTTGGGAAAATTCTTCCTAGAACCTGAAGGAAGTGGCTGATATGGAATAAGTTTTAAGAGAATAGTCATAGAGGCCCATGGAGCTACCATAGTTTTTTGTGCAAAGTATTGTGAAAAATTAGTAATATGAGGAGCAACTACTTCAATTAGAGGGTCAATTCTTGACAAGTGGTAGATAATGAAGTTTATGCCTTGGGAGGTGAAGGTGGTCTTCTTCTCTTACTATTACTTCTTTGAAAATGTACTTCTAGTATGAGGAGGCCAAGTTATATAAGTCTTTGAAATACATGATATTTCCCACCTTGATCTTTGGTACTCCTAAGAAATCTTCTTTGGTTTAGAGCTTCAAATTAATTCTATTATCAAGCTTCATGTTCTTCTCTTCTCTACTCTCTTCAAAGTTCTCTCATATAGAGTGCTCTTTCTCATGCCTCAACTCTAGATTCTTCTTATTCAAGCACTTGACTAGCATTCCTATATTGCTCAATATTTTTTCTACATCTCTAGAAGAACATGTTTAGGGAAGAAATGATATCTTCATAGTCATCTTCAAATCCAATGCTAGGTTTGTGTACATGGAACACATTCTCATGAGGTAGGACCATATTTCCTCATGTTAAACCCTTTTCTGGTCTAGCAACTATTCAAATCCCCAAAATAGTCACCAAAAATATGTTGGTAACAGATTGTCCTTCTTCTATAAACTCTCAAATGCCCAAATTTGCAAGAGATGATCATCTACCAACAATTGGATAATCCATTATCGGGTTGTTAGATTTCCTTTTAATTGAAAGGTAAAACTCCCTTATGAATGTTATTTAATTTAACTTGTTTACTTCTTAAACTAATTGGGCATGTTCTTGACCTGAGAACAAAAAAGGAAAACCAAGTCATTCCTAGATAGAACTAACTTAGGGAGTGAGTTTTAAAATACTAGACCTAGTTAATCCCATAAATCCACACATATTATGACACCTCAACATTGATAATATAATAAAGTATAAGATGCAAATTGAAATGAAGAAATTTAACATGTAATGAATCTAACATTACATAACACACAAAAATATCTCCCCCAACTTCAAGAAATACTCTGATTGCTTTTAGTTTTTGTATTAAATAAAGAAACACAACTATGGTCTGTCATTGTTCTTAATCTTACTTCAGAGTGGTATTCTAAAATTACACACATAATGGCATAGTAAATTATTGGAATAAAATTCATTCAATCTTGTCTCTACAACACGAAGTACTTCACACCAAAAATTAGTCAACCTTTCTATTTACTTAGAAAATTACATATATAGACTCCCTCTTAGAGTTCTTGGCCTATTATAGATTCATCAGTTAAATTAATAGTGCACTTGAATAGCTCAAAAATCCAACAATCATTGGTCACAATTCAATACATCAAAGAAAGAAAGCAGAAATGGTTACAAACCCTCAAAATGGTTCATATTCCTCTTTGATCTATAAGAGTCACCTAGGTGCCAAATCCATATAAATTTTTTCTCAATGGTCACAATAGATTTAAACCTCCACCATTGGTCTTAAATAAATGATCATGATTAAAACCTAGTAATCTCTTTATTTTCATTGTCACTTCTTCACAACTATCATTCATATGATACTTTTAACTTGGGTGATGATGCAATGACTATCCTAGATTAGTGTTTTCATCTTTGCAACTTAGAATCTTTTAATTGCATTTCCATTTGTGATGTTGCAATTACTAAATATTATATCATTTTGTAGGTTTGCATCTTAGAATCTTCACTCATGGCTTAACTGTGTGATGATGCAATTTGTTAGCTTTAGTTTTTTGCCTCTTTATCACTACTTCACAACTTTGACCTTAGGTTAACTTTAACTATTTGTGATGTTTTGAAAGCTTTGATCTTAACTACATTGAGTTACTTTTCATAGCTTCACCACCTTGACTTAATATTAGCTTTAATTACTTGTGATATGGTGGTGATTGGCTATCTCCTTTTTGGAACCTCACAACCTTCTCTGAGAGTTATGTTAGGATTAACCTTAGACATAAACAATAGTTACATGCAAATATAACCAATACCAGAAAATAATAGATCACACATAAGAGAACAAAAGACACCAAGATTTAATGTGGTTCACCCTATCCCTAGGCTATATCCACCAACAAAAAGTCCAATTATATTCTTATTATCTAGTGACTACAACCTAATCACAATCTATAATACCTTACAACTCAATACCGCTGCAAGAACCAATTTTTGCATCACACATTATGAAAATCCCTAACCTTAAGGCCTTTTTATACAAGGGTAAAAGTACATAGCTGTGTCACCTTTTAAGCTAACTTATCAGAATGACTTAATTTGAGTATTTCTATCTAAAAATCATTTTAATTTAAACATATGATCTAGATAAATTCATTCTAGCTAACTTATATATGGTCTCACACTTTTCCAATTGGAAATATCTATTAAATGCATGTTTTATACTAGTTTATATCCAATTAGTATAGAAATAAAAATATTTTAGAAATGTGGTATTTCAATAACTCTTACTAACTTTTTATGATATTATTTTAATAGCATATAAAAACCATTTTATAGAGCTCAAAGTTAAGAATATTCTCAAATAGATTTTATAGCATTTTAATTAGATATAGTATAGTGTAATTAAAAAATTCTACAAGCACGCATTTTAACACTCGAAAAGATGTCGATATTGAGAAAAAAATATTAAATCATATCAAAAAAATTAAAAATTATATGACGTTCTAGAGGAGAGAGTCTCCTTCAAGAATGCATAATTTTTCTCTCAATTAGAATAGAACTATTTTGAAAAATGTTGTGGGAGATAAAATCAATATATTTTAGGTGACTTGAAATTTGAATCATTATAAAAGAAAAAATATAGGTCTAAAGCTGATTTTTATATTTTAATTGTTCTAACTAAATATGTTATCTATAACATAGTCCAAGATCAAAGGGAAATAAACTTATTTCCATATAGCTTTGTGGTTGAAACTAGACCCCTAATTTTTGGCATTTTTTAGTACCTTAAAAATTATCTATAAAAATTAGGATTATATATCAATTCTTATTCCAAATAATTATTAAAAATTATTTTCCTAAACTTCATCTATTTCTACACATTTCATAAGTTTACTTCATTTTCAAATTCAAAATAATACTACCAATTTTATGTCAATTAAGGTGAGCAGTTATATTATTGTTAGCCTTTTCCTTTACAAATAGGTGACACAGGTTTATGCTTTTACCAACAAGCTTTTTATTGCTTACAAAATTAAGGCTAGAATAATAGAAAAATAGTAGCCAATGTCTTTTACAATATCAAGACATTTTTGGCTTCAAAGGTGCTGCCCCTGAAAACCCTCATGGGAGCGTTGCCCCTCAAGTCCACTCTGTACTATGATAGGGAGTGCACCTAGGGCACTTCCCTAGGACCCCGCAGGGGTGCTCCCCACAAACCTCAATAGAAATAATCAAGAGGGAAATCATGTCACATAAACCTCTGAGTCTAATTACGCTCCACATGACACAACTTAATCATTGACATCTTGCAACATTGTAATGACTACACAAAAGATTTCTATCCTATTTAGCAAGTTCATGACCAAAGAATTTAATTTCTATTGAAAATGTGAGATGATGTGATAATCATGTGAAATTCACTACTAACATTCATCATAACCTCATAACTTGGAGCCTTAACTCATATTTTAACCTTGTGATGCTGTGATTACATGCTTTTGCTCCTTTACAACCTTAATGTCATGTTACCTTTAACCACCTATGAAAATGTGATAACTTTGTGACTTAACTATTGTTGTCTCTCACACCTTTATGGCCTTTTTGGAGGGTTAACATTAATATCTACGATGCTATGATGAGTTTAACTGATACCATTTTGCATGCTCTCAAACTAAAACTCTAACTCATCATGTAACCCTGTAACACTGAAAATACATGCTTTTGCTCTATCACAACACTAATTTTAGATCAACTTTAATCGCTAGTAATGATGCACTAAAATTCTTTCATTTCTTCACCACTTTAATTGGTTGTTAGCCTTAACTCCTTTCGATGGTTTGACTCCTTTCAATGGTTTGATTTCTTAGACCTTGACTGCTATAGTTAGCTCTTTCCACTTCATAACTTAAACTCTTTGAGCCAAAACTAAGTTGTGATCATGCAATCTTTTGAAACTTTAGATGTAGACATTTAGATGTGGTTTACATTTTCAATTTGAGATCAACTTTGGTCTTTGCCTCCTTTGACCATTAACTCATCACCATTTCTATATTCTTTAGTGCTCACTCTATGTTGGATTCAAATTGTACTCACTTCAACCTATTTCCACAACCTCATGCTTGATTCCAGTAAGCTCGATTTTCCTTCTTTCAGCCTTAGAAACAAACTTATTTCCTTTGACAATTCTCTTCTTTTTTCCACATCGATTTGTGTTCATGTCCTCTTTCTCCAATTGACCCTATCTTGTAAGATGATTCTTTATTGAATGTATACATCAAATTTTATCGAATAGACAAATTTTTTCTCATCTATGGGATATGCTTAACACTTACCCACCTTCCTAGACACACCTATCAAAAAAAAAAGCATTTATTTCCCACTTGGTTGAGATTTTAATGGGGGGATATGAGATAGAAAGCCTTCCTAGAAAATCACCTAGATATGAACATTGACCTGATTGGAGTTGATTTGATGAAAAATTGAACTTAAAAACTAGGGAACTAAAAGTGCTCTCACAGAATCCTACAATCATAAAAACGTCTTTTGATTCCTATAATAATATTCTAGATGCCTAATTCAAAAATGGTGTAGAAAAAATTATTTTATAACAAGTCAGTATTTGATTAACATGTGTAAAAATCTCATTGTATCATAATAATCGATGATTGTGTGACTATGTATTCTTATTATTATCCTATTTTTCTATAGTTTGTCTAAGTGCATTATAGAGAAATGTCATGTCACACACATATACCCTTTTTGGAATGAAATTCAAAGCTACATGGAAGGTGAAGACTATTGAGATGTTGGCTCATTAGATACATCTATCAATAAAAACTACATTTAAAGCGGTCAACTCATGCATTGATGGATAGCTAGTAACTAGGAATGAAATTGTCAAAGGGACCAAATTGTGCTTGTAACAAGTTAAAAAACTTTCAAGATTGGATAATAGGAGCTTAAACAATTTAAAAAAAAAAAGAAATCCACTTCAACTTATTATGACCAATGAAATTGCAAAAAAATAAGTTTTATAGTCATCTTGTTTACTATGATAGAGCTCTACCCTTTTCTAGACTGATACAATTCACGACTGTGTAAGCAATTAGAGATGTCTTTGGAAATACCCAAAAATTTAATTTGATGGAATATTTGGCAGATGAAAAATTAATTTCATCTTCTATTCTTGAGAGACCACCCTTAAACATCACACACTAAGGAGAAAATTAAGCTTGAAAAAAAAACTCAACTTTGATTATTTAACAATTTTAGTGTTGGAATGAAGCTTAGTGTGTGATTTTAAAGCTATTTGTCCCTACACTTTACCTTCTCATGATTAGAGTAGTTGTGATGGATAGTGAGGAGCTTTTTAAAAGAAGAGAAAGACATCAAGATCTGGCTATATCTTTGGTGATTTCATTCTCGTAGAACACAGTGAGATTCTATGAATAGTTACTTGAGCTGGATAACTCTCAGCATATTATATATATAAAGATATGCCTTAGTAGCAATGACAAAACAAGATTCAGGACATTATATAAATTTTAATATATAATTACATCATGTTGAAATCATTGTTATAGTCAACCATTACCTCATTGTTAGGGTTATTATTAAGAATGTGATTTAGGGTATGGTTAGAATGACGTTATTGATGAATTAACTTCCGAGAGTCATAACTTTTGACTCAAAAATAGGTATTGGAGGAAATTTTATAGGCAATCATGTGAGGAGTTATTTGGATTTCCGATGAGCTCATCTCAATAGATGCTTGGTTACACATTTTTTTGGGAGCCTAAAATTTCATTTTGACCTCTGAAATTGAGTTTTGTGTTTCTTTCTAATTTTTTAGAGAGTTGATTTTTTAGTAAATCCATAATCGTACTCTTGATTTCGTAGATTAGTTGACAATTCATCTTGCCTTACTTGGGGTTTTTTCTTGGGAAAAATTAGGATTTGTAGGATGGACTTTGGAAATTACCAAAAATATAAAATTCTTTTTTTTTCAAAAATCTACCAAATATTGTAATTTTTAGAATTTTAATAAATAGGTATTTTCTTTCATTGTAGGGTAGAATAGAGTTGGAGAAGTTGAATGAAGAATGTGGTATTTTGAAAATCTATGTTGTGTTATTATTTTTTGACTATTATTTTGAAGGGGGTTTGGGTTACATCAGTTAGAAGTATAGTTAGGGTTATTTTTACAATTATGACTAACATTAGGGATAGAATTATAGAATGGTTAGGATAAAGCCTTTTCTATAGATCATAGTAGATTTTGTATTTGGTTTCTATTAAGATATAAGGGTAAAGCTAGAGTGAGTGTTAGGATAATCTTTATAGTTAGGGATTTATAGGTTTTTGATGGAATTTTTCTCTCTCTATCTATGTGTGTGTGTACACACACACTCTCTCTCTCTCTCTCTCTCTCTCTCTCTCTCTCTCTCTCTCTCTCTCTCTCTCTCTCTCTCTCTCTCTCTCTCTCTCTTCTAATAATACCCCTTACTCCTGCAACCCCAATATTGCCTTTAGAAAAACCATCTACATTGTACTTTAGCCATTCTCTCTTCAATGGTTTCCAACTACAATTTTTCTATTCCACATATTCTACTAATTAATATCAATCATGATTTGGTTTATATTCCAATTTTTTTTTTTAATCCTTAAGTCTAACATACCTAATAACTTTGGGCTCTTGGGCAAGCTATCATCATTAATGCTTTCTCTTATGGTTTTTCTAATATTGCGAAAGGAAGAGGCAACACATTTCTTCTTGTATCTAAAAATTTTGTTGTTTCTTTCTTTCCATACACACCATCCAATATTAGATAACATTATTTTCCATGTGTTAATAACAATAGGATGGGAGAAGTGTGAAAAATTTCATTGTATAAGAGAGAGATGACATACCTTAAGCACAAGATTTCAAACCTCAATAGGGTAAGGGCAATGTACTTAGAAATGAATAATAGATTCTACATCTTTATTACACATAACACATCTATTAGCTAACATCATTCCATGTTTAGAGAGATTGTGTAGACTAAGGATTTTTCCATGAGCTACTACCCACCAAAAATAGTAAACCTTCGATGGAAGACTAAAAATCTAGATTTGATTCAAGAATTTGTTTCCCACCATAGAGTCCTCTCAAGATTTGTAGGCTGAGCTAATAGTGAAAATGACATTGTTTTTAAATCTCCAAATCCACTTGTCCTCTTGAGACTAATTGAATAGACTAGGGTTAGGAAGCATATCCCTCAATTTAGTGACTTCATCTTTTCTTATATACATAACTCTTCTAGCATCTTTTTGTAATTACCATAAATTTATCTAGCACTACCATTCTTCCATCCTAGATAGTTTTCCACTTTCTCTCCCACAACAATCTTTAACTAGTCCATTAGTACTTGGTTATTTATAGCCTCATTGATTGATTCCTCTTGCTAATATATTTATTCCTAGAATAGAGCTTTCCTTCCATCTCCAATTAGCATTCTACTACATCTTCTTATCATTTCTTTACTTTTTGTCACCCTAGTTTTTGTTTTCTAACTGATTGAACAAAAGTGAGTTTTTTGTAGAAGGTGAATTGAGTTCAGTCCTTAGTTATGTTTGAGTCTAGATCTAAGTCCCTAAGGCTAGATGATCTCTATTGGATTTCCTATCTCAACTTTCCTTTTGATTAGAGTTGAATGGGTGTATGTTTAACCTTGTGATTGGCCAAGAATGTTAGCACCTAGTTTGATAGAGATCAAATTTTCTCATTTGATAATCAACCATGTTCCATATTCACTCATGAAATTCCACTCCATGAAAATAAGGCATTGACAAAATGGTGAAAATCATCTACTCCTTAGTGGGTCTTTTCTAATCCATGAAGTTGATTTCCCATGATAATCTCTTGAAGACACATATGGGTCAAAAGAATAAAAAGGGTAAAGGATTACATAATAAATTAATGTTTAAATCTAAATTAATACTTCCAAGCATTTTTTAGATTCTTTGTTAGTCAAATATTTAAGCCCTGGTGTAAAACTAGAAACTATCTTCTACTCGACAAGTTTTCAACCCATGAAGGTAGTTTTCTATAAAATGGATTGAGAAAAAAAATATGTTTAATGATTCTCAAATAGGTCCTCACACCTTACACAAGCATTCCCAACTTTCATAAATACAATTGTCAAAGATTCAACCTAGAAGGAAGCATTGGCAAAAAAATGGAAACTATCTTTTCCTCAGCGGGTTTACAACCCATGAAGATAATTTTCCAATATTTAAAGAAAATGAAGCTAATGATTAAGTTTGAACCCTGTACTATATTTAGAGTATGTTAGAATTATATTTGAATGGATCAAATTATTAAGGAAGAATAAATATAGAAAGAATCTCATTTAGCAGATTTTCCTCAACGACGTATCCTAATCGTAACTTTCTGAAACTTAAAGGAAAACAAAAAAGTAGGTAGTGCGCCTATAGAAAGTTACCATTGAGTTCAATGGAATAGTGAAAAAACCCCAAGATTTTTGCTGAATGCTTTCATTTACTATTCAATTGGTATTACCTTATTTTCGTTTGTATGGCATGAGTTCTAAAGATCAATGGATGAATTGAAGCTCTCATATAAAGATGCACAAGTAGTTGAATAAGTTACCATTTTTTCTTTAATTTTTCACTCTATCAATACACATAGCTTTTGAAAAACCTATGACAATTGCATTTGTTGTCTCATTCACTTTCTCAATTCAAAATCTTGTTCATGAACTCATGGCAACCAAATTTCTAGGTTTTGATAGGTTAACTAGGATCAAGTCCAAATTGTGAAACTTCATGGATACTTCCCTTCACTTCATTGACATGGTAGACTTCTAGAAAAGTGTGATATCTAAATGAATTCATCCCATTATCAAGAAGCTCTAAGGATGTAGTTTAGTCAAGGCCACTAGTTTCGTGGTTGCAATCCAAGCCCTAGAACAAATTTATAAATGCATTCATCACTACAACCTAGAAACCATGAAAATTGTTCTACCTCATGATATAGTGCTAATCTCAATTGATAGACAAACAATGGTGAACTACCTTCATGTGAAAAAGTAGGAGGATTTCTCCAATTTAGGCTTTGGTGGAGCCATCTAAAAATTCTTAGCAATGAAGATGTTATGGAGGAAAGAAATCATGAGGACATAATTTGAGAAACCATAGAGTGATAAAGTAAAGTTCCCAAAACCTTGTTTGGGACCAACCTTATGCCATAAATCATTGATATTTTAGTTCTCCTATATAGGTTGAAAGGTGAGATAGAAGATTTAAATTTTGTTGATCAATACTTTTTTTTAGGTCAAGTAATTTTCTCAGATACACAATACATTGATTGGGCACAAGAGGTAAGAAACATTATGTCCAATGCTCTCTAGATGGCCAAGTTCTATAATACATTCTACATGTCTTCCTTCTTGATTCACATGTTGACCTCATTTCAATTATGGCCTAACCTATAGAGATTAGAGAATTTCCCTAATGATGTTAAATCTTATTAGTTTTATCCATGTCTACAATTATAGAATAGTTATGCAGATAATGTTAAGGTGAATCATTCATTTACCATGATGATTTTCAAGGAGCTGAACAAATTCTCAAAAATGAGATTTAGCCTAAAAGACATGGCCACCATTAGTCAATTTGGATGTTACCTCATTTATTTACAATCATTTCTTATTTGTGTCTCACAACATTTGATGAATTTCCCTCAAAGCTACTAAGGTATCCAAGTGACATGATCATTTTGATCAAGATCATATGGCAAGACCTACGAGTAAATATATTGAGGTTGACCTTGAACAAGAAAGGATATGAATTTCCTATGAATGTTGGAGCCTTTAGCTGTGACACAAGGTCTAATGCCAAAAACATGAAGAAGGTGTTTGAGAAGAAATATAAGTTGGACATGTATGAAGTCCTGAGACCCATGTTCAACTTGAATGGGTATGCCAAAGATGTCTTGGAGATAGTGAGCACAATAAATAAAATCACTTCCATTAAGGACTACTGGGCTGATTACAAAGATGAGTTTGAGAGCTATGATCAAGCCTCTTCCAAATTTGTAGTCAACCAAGTAAAGGTATATAACATTAAGATTGACATAAAAGGAGTTGAATATGATGGTTAAAATATATATTGAAATAGTTATTTTACCAATCTGAGTACTCCCATAATTTTAGAACCTTATGAAGATGTTGTGGAAGACCTAGATTTGATGATGGCCAAAATTTACAACAAATTTGTAAAATGGATCAAGTGGACCATGGCACAGTGAAGCAGGAGCAAAGGCACATGCGCCCAATCATCCTTGAATGTAGTGGTAGCCTCATCTTTGCAAAGTAATTCTTCAGGCACAATATTTCCCATCACTCAAGGGCATAATCAACTAGTTGGAGGAGGTGACCAACTCCTTGACAAGAATATCCCTCTTGAGAAAACTTGTCAAAATGGTTCAGTATCGGTGATCGGAACTAAAATGGAGGTTAAGAAGAGGAAAGTGGAAGAATTGAAGAATAGTTTAGTCATGGTGGAGCTCTCACCCCACAATAGTCTAAATCCATCTATAAATTATTGATTACTCCTTCCAAGTAGCTCCCAAATACAAGTGGTAGGCCTTGGAGATTATGGCAGTAGCAAGAGAAAATCTACTAAGTTCAACAAAGTTATGAACAAGATTACAAAAATTGGAAGGGTCCCAAAAATTCAAAAATTATCTCCTAGGCTCCAAAGAATTATTCTCTTCAGCTATGAAGACATTAGCTCTAGTCAAGAGGAAAATGTATTTACAACTTAGTTTAGATACACTTGGGACTACATCTAAGTTGATTGAAACTAAGTCATGGCTCAAGGATACCTTGGATAGAAAGAGGAAGAGGAAAGAAGAGGAAGCCCCCAACAAAGAAATGTTATCTCCTACTATTTTTTCTAGATTGGCATTGAGTAAAGTTAAGAAGAAGAAGAAGACCCTATCAATTCTTGGACAAGACCCTTATATAGGACACTTAACTATGGAGATTGCTAAGCTCACCAAGGAAGGAAGAATTGAAAACCTAAATACAGAGGATTTCCATTACAATATGTAGATGTCAAAGAAGTTAGAGATGACACCAAAGTGGACCAATGGAAATCAACAAATGATGTAATAGAAGGACAACTCAAAAGTCTCAAATGAGCTAAAGTCAGAATGAAGGTGGAGATTCATGAGATTAATTTCTTCATCAGGAAACTAGTCACCCTACTAGCAAACATTTTGGGAGTGTCAACCACCAATGATCGTATAGTCACAAATGTTTAGGCTATCATCTCTGAGCTACAAGAAAACAAGAACTTAAGATAAATTGATAGGGATTGGATCGAAAGACTCAAACCCAAGGGACTTGAAATCAAAGAGAAGCTCGGCAATGTAGTATTGAGGCTGAAAATGAAGAAGGATAACATCTTGGCTAACCAAGTTACCTTGTCTTAGAGAAGGAAAAGTTACCTGAGGGAGATGAGCCCTTATTTGAATTGCTAAAGACTATGCAATTCAAATCTAAAATGATTCTAGATGGAGAAGAAGGATTGAATAATTTAATAGAGATCAAAGTCAAAGGGGAACATGAAAGTGTTAGAAATAGGGATTACTTGGGGGGGTGAATTAGTAATCTACAAACTTTAGTCACCATTTGGATATTATTTCTTACTTTAAACCATATATAACAAAGTAATAAAGTTATGTTGAATAGTAACAATAACTATGTACAAAGATAACTCAGAACAACATATTTTTTTAACTAGGGAAACCATACCCAATGGAAAACCCTAGTGGGTATAATACCCACTAGATAATATATTGATATATAAGTTCCTTCTTTGAGAATGGAACCTCTTAGAAGTTAATGAGAAAGTTATGTATAAGGAGTCCCTATTAGGATACTTTGAATCCTTGTTAGGAGATTCCAACCCTATTAGTATTTGTGCCAACCCTGTTAGGAGTTGTAGTATAGTAGATGCAAGATGAGCTCACTTCCTTAACATGCACTTCCAATTACAAGAAGAGCTCACTACCCAAACAAGTAATGAGACTTCTGGAATAGCTATTGTAACTTATTTCTCTACTTATCTTTGATCTTCAACTTGATCATGGAGCACAAAATAGGTTTTACAAAATTTTGCATATATTGCTTTCACAAAAGTTTACATCCAATTGCTTAACATAAAAATTACAAATAACACATACAATCACACTTCTCATTGCAAGATGTCCTTTTCATAAATACCATGCCTTTACAAAAATTTCTTCTAGGTTAGATAAGACCACAATACACTTTTCCAACTTAGAGTATACATCTAGTATGTCAACCCTAATTGGACAAGTAATTATTTTGTAAACAAAATAATCCTTTCCTTCAATTTTGCTATCTCATTTCACTTAAAACACAAATATCTCTTTTTCATATAGTCCATACTAACTTCCAAGGTTACACATGTTATCATCAACATGTATACAATCTCAATCCAACTTTGCTAGTCATAATCTAACATTAGTACCAAGTTATAAACAAACTAATACACTGCTTTATACCAAATTCATACTTAGACAATTTTCCAAGTACCAAAAGCTAAGCATCTTTATTTCTAAGTTTTCCCATAATATGTAAATTGTGTGTTTCCATAAATGAAAAAAATTATATATCTCCATTAGCCAATTGTTAACAATCACCCCCTTTGGCATTGATGGCAACAAAATAGGAAAAATATGCTAAGTAACAAAAGCTTAACAAAAATAATAATAGAGTAACATTACATCTATTAAATTTCTACAATCTTTACATATGCTCCCCCTTACAATATACTTTGCAATATGATTTTATCCTCTTTATTTGATTTGAAATTTTCCATTGTATCTCTCCCCCTTTGACATCAATGACAAAGGTCAAAATGTAAAAAAAATAGTTCAAAAATTGTTCATCTATTGTCAAAAATGTTGTCCTTCTATCTTAAGCTAATAGAATCTTCATGCAATCATCAAAATTTTCCATAAGACTATCTATACCTTTAGACTATGTCTCCTTAGTGGACTCAATAGAGGTGAGAATTGCACATAAGGCATATGATGCAATCTCAACTGCATTAAGGTCTAAACACAAAAAGTTAGAAAAAGTGGCCTTTGCCTTGACATATTCCTCGAACTTTTTTTCAAAAAAAATACTTTTAGAATAATAGACTCTCTAAAATCCAATATTCTCTTCAAAATTTGTTCCTTCTAAAGTTCCAATTTTCTAATATCATTGTGAACACTTCTCACATATCCTTCAAAATCATCAATCTTACAAGATCGATGTTGTATTTGGCTACATAGAGCTTCAAGCTCACTCATCTTTCCTCGAATCTAATGTCAATGTCTTTAGTTAGTTTATAAGATAAAGCACACTTAATGTACAATATCTTCTCATCCTATTGACACTTTCAAAGTTCCTTGATACAAGTATCAAGACTTATAAAATCATTCTTAATATTTTGGTAAATGGTGCTAAACAAGTTAGCATCATGTGAAATCCGTGCCTTATATTCTAAAACACTCAATGAGTTAGTAAATTCCTCATCAAATGACTTTAGCACTACTTGTGCCCTTTCTTGTGGATCTGCTTTTGTGTGTAGTATTGCTAGAGTACTATATAGGTTGTTAATAACCTCCATCGAGGTTTTTTGTAGGCTCTTCACTATTCTATTCTTCTGAACAAGTTTTGATAAGGATGATATCAAATCAATTTGATCATCATCATTAGTTGCTAGACTAGAAAGTGAAAGTAGAGTAGATGAACTAGAAGGTTTAGTATCATCCTCCCTTTTCTTCTTTGCTACCTCTTTGATTCTTCTTTCTTTTCTCTTTCCTCTTCCAATCTCTTTGTCACATCTTCTTTTTTTTTCCTTCTCATATCTTCTTTTGTTGCTCTTTTCTTTTCCTCCTCTTCCTTTCTTTTCTTCTCATCCTCAATCAATTTTTGCTTTGCCTATTCTACTTTCCTCTTCTCTTCTTCTAGTAATCTATTTTCTTCTTTAATTTTCTTTAGTTTGTCTTCAATATTCTCAGTATTAGGTTCACTATGTTCTAAACTTTCAAATGGATTTTTAGATCATCAATGTTAATGGTAGCTTTAGTATGATCGACCTACATAGTGTCATCACTTACTAATACATCTAATGTTTTGGGTGCAGGTGGAGATGTTGACTTAGGTTTTGTCAACATTTGACTTATTGTAGCTATAGTCTCACTTCTTAACTTGTCTCTCCCACCCACCATAAACAAAAATGGTCTCACTTTATTCCTTACACAAGGTGCAAGATTACTCAAAAATATCTTAATCTCTTCTTCTTCATTAGTCTTAAAAATGGTTCTTAGCATAAACTTCTAAAGTTCTAAATCTTCTCCTCTTGCTGGTCCCTTCTTTTTAATTAGTCTATCATTGACTTTATGGTTTACTATACCCTAAATATCCTTAAATTTCATATTATTTCCTATAACATGTAACTCATAGTAGAGTTATCAATCTGATATTTCTCAAATTTTTTATACAAATGTTAAAATTTGTTTATCTAAAAAAAGTTACTCTCAATAGCAATAGATTCGTTTATCTTTTCTATCTTCAACTTCAAAGGTTATCGATCTTTTCCTACTGATTGCTTTTACATTCTCACCTTCTATACTTTCTTGACCTTTTGTTCCTTTTCCTCTTCATCACTAGAATCAACAATTATCAACAATGTCTTTTTGCTTGACCCTTTTAGTCATTAAGGTCACAACTTCCACTAATCTCTCATATTTTCTCTTTGGTTCACTTGCTTGCACATCTAATACTACTACATACAGAATGCTCTATTTTGAAGATGACACTACAATAGATACTAACAAAGTTTGCACAATTAGTATTCCTTGCTTCATAGTTTTCCTGACTGCCTATGATTCACTCTCAGTCATACTAGCCTCTGATGAATCTTTCTCCATAATTTTTTCTATTTTCTTGTGAGAAGCCTTCTCCAAGGATGCCTAATGAGCTGACTAGGTAATCTCATCATATGTTTCAAATTTGTATTCTTCTTTATCCTTCTTTGATTTGAACAAAAAATATCCAACTGTAATATCATCACTCAATTCATAACATTGGGGATCAAGAAATGTTTCATGAGGTTCTCTAACTTGTATTTAAGTAAAATCTATATCAACCATATCACAAATTTCATCTTTTAAATATATCTACAATTATAGGCACAATTCTAAATCTCTGTCTCATTTCATTCTAAGATGTCCTCATTATCAGGTTTCCACTATCCAATATCTTATCTGCTAGATGTCTTCTACATACTTTTGTGATCTTCTCCATTGTACATCTATCACTACTCATTATCTCTATGATTGATAAATATAGAAATATTTTAAGCACATGAAAGAATATGTGATTGACTAGTGACTAAAATCTAAACACACCATTTTTAGTCCTCTTGATCTTTTCTAGGTTCTCAAGTAGTTTCATTCTTATAATTTCACTAAGGTTTACTTTTTCCTTCTCAATACATATATTATATGCTAAATAGATGAATCTAGCTGACAATTCATCAATCTTTGAAGTTGCACATATAGAGTAGGAAATTATTCTACTCACTAATCTTACATCATCTTGCTTAACAGTGTTTATCACCATGGACTTTCCATTGCGCATGGCTTTTGTATAGCTCTCAGTGTTCTTCTTAACTATTTTCTCATCTATAGGTACATTGCCAAGTGTTTGGTAAGACCAGTTACCCAATGAATAAGGTGAATAGAAATATCAATTACACTATCTTGTATCTATAGTTTCCCATCATGTATTATGCTTAATATGATTTGTGTCCACTCATCTATGTCAAATTCATGGTAGAAATTATATTTGAATATGTCTAGTTCCTTCAAGTTTTCAAATCCAAGTTTTATAGCCATATCATGATTGAAAACTAGTTCCATATCCTTGTTCATTTACTCACTCCCAATAGATTCAAACTTAATAGTAAGATAACTTCCTACATCTTCTCGATATACTACATTGTTCAGAGTAATGGATAATGCTAAGTTAGGGTTTCCTTCTATGGGTTTTATGGAAATAACTTTTAACATAGTTCTGACCTCATTCTTAGCATTGTAAACTACTGACATATATCCATGCTTCTAACAAATATAAAATTTTATTAAATAAATTTTCATAAAAATGATAAAATACCTCTTTCCAAAAAATAGGGTTTTCTTTGAAATCACCTTAACAAGTTGCTACTAAGTGCTCTTCACTTTGGATATATTTGCAGTAAAGTGAAAATCAAGTTCGTACCCCATTTTTTCCATCAACTTGAATTTGTATTAATTGTGTGCTTTGCAAACATGAATAATCTATCAATTACATTCTATAATCAAATATCTTCTCAAGATCATCTATCTGATCTTTAGATGCCATTTGAGGTTTACTATAGCCTTCTTTCGTCGTGACAATGTTCCACAGAACTTCACTTTATGAGATTCTCTGTAAAAACATATTTTTCATCTTCTAATATAGAATCAACTTTCTCTGGAATACTAAAAACTCTTAATTTCTTCATAACTTTTTTATGTAGTAGTTAATGAAAGCCAACTTTACAATTCACCAAGATCACCTGCATGCAAATAACCTACTAAAGAGAAACTGAAGGAGAAAAGTTAGAGCTTTAAGAAACTCAACAAGTGAGAGAAAATATATTCCAACAATAAATAATCAAGTGCTATACAATATGATATGAAATTACAATAGGAGAGCTTGAATATAAAGGCCCCTAGGAAGCTTCTAGAACAAACTAGAAGGTGCTAGGAGATAAGCATGACAACTAAGCATATGTCCATAGAAAGTTGATTACCCTCCAAGTAGGTGAAAGGATAAGTATGACAAGGTGTTGACAACATGTACACAAAATTCTATGTTGTCAACAACTTAACACATAAAGCTATGGTAACTCCTAGGTGGTAACTAATAAATAATGCATTTAACCTAAGTAAACTTAGGTAGAAGTGTAAATAATGATTATTTACTCTAACACCCACCCCCCCGGCTTAACTGAAACTTATGGGAATGCATTTAAGCTCACAATAGCTAAGATGAAATGTAGAATGGGTCATGGAAACAAAGCCATGTTAGGTACCCATGTAAAAATAAAAAGAAATGCAATGCAATCTCTATAAACTAGAGACAAAGGAGAAAACCTAGTGGAAAAAACCCTTCTCCATAAAAAGATAGCAGAAAACCTAATGAAGGATTAAAGAAGCCTCCAACTAGAGGAATGTCCCAGAAAATAGGAACAAGAAGATCATGAAGAACATCATTGAAGCATGAAGAAGCCACAAACTCTATCAAAAGGAAAGTGTTGATCTAAAGAACCTCCATGGAAATAGAAGGCAGTGAACAAGGAGAATGTCTATATGCTAGATGATCCATCTCACCAAAATGCATAGGTAGCCAGCCACTACAATCGCCTAGTATATAGGATCAAATATTGAATACATAGCTCACTCCATTGAACCGTCGAACCAAGGAAGCATTAGAAACAATAGAAGAACAACCAACCCCCCCCCCCCCCCCCCACCTTAATGCAGACAAGGTGAGGTGAAAGGAAATTGAGAAAGTGGGCAAAAGGTCCTCTGTAGAAAGAACCAAAAACAATGAGAGAGAACAAGAGGTAAAAACACCTATAAAGGCACATGTCACTGACATGTCATGGGGCTAATGCTGTAGAAGGGACACTCACTTGAAATAGGAAGAGGGCACAAAAATGGAAACAACTAAGCCCCCCGTGGCTCTTTATAATATAGTGCAAGTAGAACTGTCTCAAACTAATGTTTAGGATCTTGAAATGCAAGAGTGACACTTTATCTCAGTGTGTTTATATAAAGATTCTTACAAATGATATCAACAATTATTAGAAAGGGAAAAAGGCTAATACAATAGATAGTACAGCACAAAAGATAAGATCCCATGCCATCAAAATGATCCTTGAACCTCAAACACCCAAGATATCCACCATAGTAAAAAAATGCAAAAAGCATGATAGAAAGAGCATGGGGAAGAATATGAAGGAAATGATAGCATTTCTAAAAAGATGACAAAACCAACTTTCCAAAAATATAACCTTTTCAAAAAATGGAGATGGGATGCACAAGAAATGCTTGCCAAAGTGAAAAATAGAACATCTAACTTTGACTGAAAAACAAGGCAATCAAACTACATAAAAACCAAAAAATACATACAATAATGTCTCCATCTTGGAACCAGCTTTTTGGTTCTTTCAAATTGGAAAAAGACCTTTGTATGCTCAAGTTATGGCCAAAAAACCATGAGTAGGTAAAAAGGACCTGAAGAGGATGTAGGAGTGCTTATGTCATGTTAACTTCAGCATTTTATGGCCTTAAATTTGATGAGTTGGAGGTTGTCAAGACAAAAAAGTACTGCCACATGGCTAACATGTGGTAGTATGTTGCTAATGTGGCGCGACCACGTGGTAGAAGCTAACATGGCACCCATGCCATGTGGCATGTGTAGACTACTACCAAGTGTGCAACATAGCTAGGGGGTTAGTGGGTGGCTGCAAAATGGTGATTGAGAGGCCATAGCTAGTGATGGTGGCCATAGGGGTGGTGAGCTCGGGCAGCACCGTTGTGGAGGGTGGCAGGCTGAACCTTTTCTATACTACCCATGGTGGTAGCACCTGAGCCATGCTTTGGCCACTAGGTAGAGTGGCTACTATAGTCACCCATTCAAATTTTTAAATTTAAAAAAAAAAAAAAAACTCATTCATATGGCCTTCCAAGGGGCAAAAAAAATTTCATAGATGCTACAGTAACCAAAAATTGAAAACTTTATATGGATTCTGATTGTAACTAGCCTTCTTAACTCAATGGAAGTGTTTGTTTAGGCCCAAAGTGCCCCAAAAAAATTATCTTCCTCTACATTAAATAAAAAATTACAAACAAACTAGGGTTTGTGTCTCCAAATTGTGGCTTCAAAAATCCTTGAACTAAGAATTAATAGGGAGGCTCTAATACCATGTAGAAGTTGATGAAAGCAAACTCCAAAATTTACAAAGATCACCTACATGCAAATAACCTACTAAAGAGAAACCAAAGGAGGAAAGGTAGAGCTTGGAGAAACTTAGTAAAGTGAGAGAAAATATATTTCAACAATGAAAAATGAACTATTGTACAATATGATATGAAATTACAATAGGAGAGCCTGATTATAAAGGCCTCTAGGAAGCTTCTATAATAAGCTAGAAGGTGCTAGGAGATAAGCATGACAACTAATCATACATCCACAAAAAGTGGATTACCCTCCAAGGGTGAAAGGATAACTATGACAAGGTGTTGACAACATGTACACAATTTTTTTTGTTGTCAACAAGTCAACATTTAAAGGTATGGTAACTCCTAGGTGGCAACTAATAAATAATGCATTTAACCTAAGTAAACTTAAGTAAAAGTGTAAATAATAATTATTTACTCTAACACTTTAGATAAGATAAAAATTACAAGAGATCTTAGGTACCATCTAAACTTAACTTAATACACCTTTTTTGAACTTCACAACCTCCAATTTGATCTCTAAATGAAGCTTTCAAATTCCAGTGTTGTGAACAAGCTTAATTCAATTTAATTGAATCAAACTTGACAACTAACTTCAATCTTCCTATCTCACCATCATCTAACTTATCCTTTGAGATATCCCATTGTTTTACAAATGCCTCATTGAGTTCTTCATGAGGTTCACTAAATACATTCCTTTGTTCCTCATTGTCTTTGTTAGTTCTAGGGTTGCTATCATGGTTCCTTCTATCATTTATGATGTTTCTTCCATCATTCCTTTTTTTTTTGAAAGTTTCTTCCATTGTTTCTTCTATCTCTAAAGTTTGTATCCATTCTACAATGCTTTGTTGTATGTTTGAAGTTGTTACATAATTGACATACTAGTGTTCTACTTCTAGGATACTACTGATCATTAGGTGCATGAAAATTCTAAGCTATGTGTCCAAAGTTGTTACACTTATACCACATGATCTATCTTCTATCTTCATAAGGTCTTCCTTCTCTTGATGTTCTTTCATTAGATCTTCTTCTATCTATAGGGTTATTATTCGTAGACATTCTACTATTTCTTTGATCATTATCATACTTAGGTTTCCTATAATCAATTGCTTTATGTCCCATACCATGACAATTATGACAATAAAAAACCTTAACATGATTAAGTGACTTATTTGTACACTTTCTTTACATATGACCTATTTCATTACATGGAAAACACTTACATTTAAATTCATACCTAGTTTCCGTAGGAGATTCCACTTGCTTTGGTTCATCAAATATTTCAACTTCCTTGTCTTTTCCCACTTCTTTGGGTTTATCATAAGATTGACTGGATTCAATCTTATCATCAGAATTACCTTTTTCTTTTAGATGTGATCTAGTCCAGGGTTTCTTTGCAGACATGTTAATTAGATAACGAAGACCGGTCTTATCATAAGTAGGTCTCTGTATCGACATTGAATCATTAATCTTTTCTCTAATAGAATAAAGCTTCTCAAGTTTTTTCTTGCACTATGTTAATTAACCTTTCATAATATTTTTGTATTTATGAAGTACTTCATGATCTTGGATTTCAATGTTTCAAATTTAGATGTCTTCCTTGCCAGACTTTCTCTAAGATCTATATTCTTAGTCTTCAAATCAGATTCAAATTTGCTAGGATCATTCCTCAAATTCAACTTTAGATTCATAATCTTCAATTCATGCTTCAAGATCTTGTACTCTTTCTTCAGCTTCAAACAATCATCATCACTAGTTCTAGATTCAGTTGACTCGGGCTTGGATTTGGGATGTTCAATCTTTTCCTCCAATTGTCCAATGGAGTCTTCATATTTGTCTTTCAACTTATCTCTTTCTTCATTAAGGAGATCAATTTCTTCAAGTGCCTCTTCAAGGTTCTTCGTCAACTATTCCATATCCATAGAGATCTTACTCAAGTTGTTAAACTCTTTCAAAGTAACTAGAATCTAATACCAATTATTAGAAATAAGGATTATAAGAGTGAGAGGTGAATCAATAATATACAAACTTTAGTTGCCAACTGGATATTATTTCTTACTTGAAACCACACATAACAAAGTAACAAAGTAATTTTAAAAAGTAATAGTAACCATGCACAAATATAACTCATAACACCATATTTTGTTAACTAGGGAAACTCTAGCCAAGGGAAAACCCTAGTGGGGATGATACACACTAGATTATATAAGATATATAAGCTCCTTCTTAGAGGATGGACCCTATTAGGATTCAATGAGAAAATTCAATATAAGGAGTCCCTATTAGGAGACTTTGAATCCCTATTAAGAGATTCCAACCATATTAGGAGTTGTAGTATAGTAGATATAAGATGAGCCCACTGCCCAAACATACACTTCCAATTAAAAGAAGAGCTCACTATCTAAACAAGTAATTAGACTTCTGGAATAGGTACTTCAACTTGTTTCTTGACTAATATCTAATCTTCATCTCAATCTTAGATCAAAAAATAGCTTCTACAAAACTTAGCATATCTCGCTTTCACAAAATTTCACATCGAATTGCTCAAGATTAAAATTAAAAAATAACACATACAATCACACTTCTCATTGCAAAATGTCTTGTGCATAAATACCATGCCTTTACACAAATTGCTGCTAGGTCAGCTAAGACCACAATTTGTTTTTCCAACTCAGAATAAACATCTATGATGTCATCCCTAATTTGATAAGTAATTATTTTGTAAACAAAATAATCCTTTTGTTCAATTCTATTGTCCTATTTCACTTAAAAAATAAATATCTCTTTTTTGTATAGCTTGTACTAACTTCTAAGGTTATACATGTTATCATGAACATTTATACAATCTCCAACTAACTTCTCGAGTCATAATCTGACACTAGCAATAAGTTATAAACAAAAAATACACTATTGTATACCAAATTCATACTTAGACAATTTTATGAGTCCCAAAAACTAAGTATCTTTAGTTCCAAGGTTCCCTATAATCTAATAATATTTCATGTAATTATTTAATATTGGGGAAAAGAATTAAATTTACAATATTAAATGTGGGGTCAATGGGTTATGTAGTAAATGGTTTATGTAATACCACTTGTTGGTTTTGTGGGACTTGCTACTATATGAGAAGCCATAAAGGTGGTTGTTGGTGTGAGAAGACAAAAGGCAAAAAATGGAAAGAGTCGAGTGGGACAACGCTTGACAAGTTAGCCAAGGGAGAATTCTTGAAGGTTGGAAGCATGGTATGGGATGTGTGGATTCATGCTTGTTCACATGGATTTCATGGTTTTGGGTATGGCTTTGAAGGCTTCCATAGTTGTATTTCAATGGTTTTTTTATGAATAATACATGGTGATGGATGCTTTTGGAGGCTAGTTTTTTTTTCCCTCAATGAGAGTTTCCCAGGGTATATCTTGTGTCTAATTTTTGTGGGTATATTATCTATCCTCTTGCATGTGGATTTAAATTGTATATTTATTTAAGATCTATTATGGGTTATGTGGAAACAACTATATTCTTTGTTTCAAGTTTCCTTATAAGTGGTATCAGAGCCAAGTGAAACCAAGATCTTCAAACATATAATGTCATAAACTCACAATGTTACCATGTTCAATACATACCATAAAATGTTCAAATCAATATATCAACAAATAAGCCATGCCAAAATTGCACCAAATCTGAACCAATGTATAGAGCTCTACAAGAGCTCTTTGTTGACTACTCGAAGTACAAAATTTGACTCTGTATGCCCAAGTTATGCCCTAATTTGTGCTCAAAATAAACAACATCTAACTTTCAAACTCTTTAAATTTGATAGAATTTCAAAATCATAAAACCATATCTATAGTAGGCTATAGTACTCTAAATGAGCTTTCCGAAGCCTATAAGATGTATAAAATCCAATATCTAAGAGAGACTTATGATCATTTTACCAAGATAGTCTTAGTACCATTTTCACTACAATTTTTTTGTTGTCTGAAAAATTTTGATGGGATTAAATTTGATGGCCATCATAGGCTGAAACTAAAAAGCTCTTTCATTTCCTCTGAACATGGCCAAACTAGGGCATAATATAAATATCAAAAATTATTTAAACAGTTGCTAGACTAAGAAAAAAATATAGTATGAAGAAAAGTGGTACTATCTCATGAGAACATATTTCCTGTACTCCAACCCAACCTTGGATTCCAAGATGACCAAGAAGATATTATCTCATCCCTAAATACATATATTTGGAGATATAGGAGAAATGAGGAACACTATGGAAATGATATCCAAGTACTAGAAGAAGAAGAAGCTAGAGCTAATGTACAAGAAAGATCTATTCAGAGGAGAGAGATCTAAAGAGCATAAAAGGTAGCAAATAAACTAATTAGGAATCCTAGAATAAGAAATATTTATCAAAAGCACCAAATATCAAGGTGGGCAAGACCCAATTTTTGATAGACTTATAGAACTTGGCTTTCCCATCCTAGAGACACCTTGATAGAGAAGCGACAAGAAGAGTAGGAGTAGGCCACCTTCACCTCCTAGAGATAAAAACTCATTGCACATAACTTATTAGATATTGGCTTTACACAAAGTAGTTGCTCCTTCATTTGTAAATTTTATGCCAAACCTTGCTAGAACAATCATGGCCACTCCCTGGGCTATAATGAATGGTACATTGAATTTCATAGCATATTATACACTTGCATCCATGTCTAGAAAGAACTTCCCCAATTTTTTAGCTGATGGGAAAGTTACTATTAATGAACATTGATGAACACATCAAGGCTTTCTTTGTAGCAACTCATATATTGGAAGTAGCACATGAAGACATAGCAGTGAGATTGTTTGTGGAAACTCTAATAGAAAGCATGATAGATTGGTTTTATCACTTGGAAAATGCCTCAATTACAAGTTGGGACACAATGAGAATGACCTTCAAAACAAGATTCAAAAATGTAGAAAATGAGCACGCCCTACTAGTATAGCTAACATCTATAAAAAAAAAAGATGTTGTAAGTATGAGGGATTTTGTTGCAAGTTTCAATTTAAGATTACAAATAGGATCCCTACCACTGAAAAACCTACTATGGGTAACTTAAAAACATTCTTTATAAGTGCAATGTCACCCGATATTAACTATGATTTGAGAAGGTCTTATCCCATGAACTTGGAAGATGCCCAAAAGAAAGTAGTTGAATTAGAAGATGACCTAATCTCTGCCAGAAAGTGGAAAAAATAGTTTCACAAAAAAGAAAGTACTATTAACACCACATCGTCTAATGAACTATTGCAAAAATTATTAAATGAACTAATCACTATGAAGAAGAAACTCCCCAGATTCAATAACACTTACCAACATAATTTCCAAAACAAACTTGGGAGGAACATTGATGGGAAAACCTTGCAACTCACTATTCTACTAAAGAGACTGGCTATTGAAGCCCTACCAAAAAGGGGAAATATGTATGTTTTCCACTTAACCATTGATCATGATAATGAAAGTTGTCTTGAGATAGCTCATATGATGTAGTTACTATCTACTAACAAACTAATTGCTAGGAACTCTATTCCTAAGTCAAATTTTTACTCAAATGTTTACTCTAGAAATTTATTCTTAGAACATGAATCAGATTCAAAAGGACAAGATGAATGTTATGCTACTATTGATCTGACCACATATACAATGCTGACCAGAAGCCAAAAAAAGGGAATTAGATTTCTAGACATCTTCCATATTGTAATTAGGCTTCTACTTTAGGTACTAGTAATTTTGATAAAGGAACCAAGGCTTCTCAATTGGGTACTCGTAATGTGGATCAAGGAACCAAGGCTTCTCAATTGGGTAAAGAAAATCTTTCTTTTGATTTCATTCAATTTTGTAAAGATTCTAGAATTCAAATCTCTCCTATAAACTACTTAGAATCTCATGCCTTGGAATTCAAAAGATTGGTAGATTATTGTGAAGGAGATGATATAAACCTTAATCATAAAGAATATGAATCCTTAATAGCTAATCTTTTTGACCAAGATGAATCTATAGTTTTGGCAACCTTTCATAGACACAAACCCAACCCATTTTATGTTTATTTGTACATTAATGGGTGCAATATAAATAACTATATAATCGATTCATTTTCCTCAAAAAATGTGATGCCTTATCATGTAGCTAAAGCTCTAGGAATTAATCTTACCAAAGTTCATGGTAGATGTTATTCTATGGATGCCAAACAAGTCCCACTACTTGGATAAATCAAAGATGCTTAAGAAGCACTGGCCTCCCACCTAGAAAAGAAATTCTTGCTGACTATCCCAGTTGCAAATATTCTAGTCAGCTATGGTTTTTTCCTAAGAAGAAGTTTCTTCAGAGACCTAGGAGGAGAAATATAATTGGATTGGTCCTAGGTGATCACACCCATAGGAAGTAAAAAAGTAAAATTAGAGCCTAAAGAGAAAGCCAAGATTACGGTTTTAAAGTTAGATTTTCCCAAAGCTCAAATCCTTTACCAAGAATTAGAATTTGGAAATTATATGTTGTTCATTGAAGAGATCTCCTAATCAAAATTTTGAAAGTTTGATATTTCAAATTCATATTAACGAAGAAGAATCACTACCAATTTGGACATTGAAATTAGATGGGAGTTGTTCCTCTTCTAGTTTTAGTGCTAGAGTAGTGTTGATATCACCTTATGTAGAACCTCAACCCATGACATTCAATTAAGAATTTGAGAACATCGATAACTCATCAAAATATAAAGCCCTATTACTTGGGATAATAGCTACAAAGGAAAAAGGTATAAAAATACTAAAGGCTTGATGTGATGCAGAACTTGTTGTACGACAAATCACAGGTAAATACTCTATAAAGAATCCTAAATTGTAATATTACAAAAATAGGGTTTGGGATGAGATTGAAGGGTTAGACAGATGATAGAATCGGTTCTGAGGGAGATGAAATCTAAGGTGGATTCATGGGCCATTTCTACCTCCTTACTGCTTCCTCATCTGGAATTCAAAAACAAATAGTATTAGGTAGAAGCCTAGTAAGTGTTCCAAGACAATAGAAGTCTGCAACTATTCTTAGAAAATTCTAGGACTATTCGTGAAGATCACTCTAATGATGTTGTTGAAGAAGAATCTTGCAAGAAGCAAAAAGAGGATGGAGTTGATGCAATCTAGTCACAAGGTAATATCATTCCCCCATACTTAGTATCATTGGAAAAACTATTAATAGACATGATACTTACATTAAGAAAAAGAGGCTGGAAAAAGGGCCTACTACTAGTGAGTATGAGGGGGTAAACATTGGAGAAACACAAAATCCAAAAATGATCAATATCCAAAAATGTTGTATGTCTAAGGAAAAGGAAGCCTCCAAACAAATTTTCATAAAATATAAAGATGTATTCACCTAGACCTATGAGGACCTAAAAAGATATAGAGGCAAGAAAATGAAATACTAGATCCCTTTGAAACCTGATGCAACTCCTTTTTGACAGAAATAGAGAAACTATAATCCAAAGATAGCTAATTGCACCCTCCCTAACATTGACTATGTACTACAAATAGTGGCCAAAGTAGAAATGATTTCCATTCTCAATGGATTCTTAGGATACAACCAAATAGAAGTGGAAGAGAAAGATCAACACAAGATAGCCTTTACAACTCCTTAGGTTACATTCACATATCATGGAATGCCATTTGGCCTTATCAATGCTGGCACCATCTTTTAGAGGTGTATGAATAATTTTTTTGCTCACTTGAAGGATAGAATCATCATCATATACCTACATGACCTTACTATATTATCAAAGAAGTGGGAAAATCACATGGAAGATTTGAAGAAAGTGTTGAAAAGATGCTAGGAGCATGAAATTTCTTTGAATGCCATGAAATCTATTTTATATGTAACAAAAGAAAAGTGACTCAGTCATGTAGTATCACAAGAAGGTATTAGAATTGATCCTAAGTGAATTAAGGCCATTTAAATATTAAGTCTACCTATGTGCAAGATGAGAGTTAAGTCATTTTTTAGACAAGTGAGTTTCCTTAGAAGTTTCGTGCCTGATTTGGCCAAAACCACTAAGTGTACTATAGATGTGATGAAAGTGAATTCTAGCTTTAAATGAAAAAATGCTAAAAAATAATCTTTCCAAAATATAAAGACTACCACTGCTAAAGCTATAGTCTTATGTCATCCTGACTACAAACTAGACTTCATGATCTATTGTTATGCTTCTGAGCACACCTTTTCATCTATCATCATGTAGGACAATAGAGGAGTACAAGATCTTATCACCTTCATGAGTATACTCCTAAAGATTCATGAGTATACTCCTGAAGATTCATGAGTTGAAATATTCTCAAATTGAAAAATATGCCTTTAACATAGCTAAAGCTTTATAAGAAATTGGATTATATATACTACACTCCCATTCCATGGTTCATGAATTTGATGTGATAGTAAAGAGCATGTTGACTCAACAAGATGTAGGGTGCAATACTAGATAGATGTGGCTAGCCAAAACATAGTGTCATCAAAATCAAGCCTACCAAGCTAGTGAGAGGTAATGTCTTATGTATAGCCATAGCAAAAAATAGAAATGTTGAACAGTCAGAAGAAAAATAATTGGTTTTGGCTGTGAGTCTATAGGATCCTTGGTTTGAAAATAATACATACCTTTTAATTTATGGTGAATTCCCTAAAGGGCCAATAAAAAAGAAGAGATCTCAAGCTAAAAGCCACAAAGTATGTGATTTGAGATGATGAACTTTTCAAAATATCCTTAGACAAAACTTTCCTCAGGTGCATACATAAACAATAACAAGAGAGATTATTGAAAACATTTCATGGTAAAGTGTGTGGCGAGAATTTCTCATCCTTAGTTACTACTTTTAAGATATTGCAATAGTGTTGTTATTGGCTTGAAATATTTAAAGCTTCCTACTACTGGGAGTCCAAATATAGAGAAATATAAACTGTTCATAGGTAGGCCCCAATAAGCTACACTACCTCTTAGACCTATCTTAATCAAAGGTCCTTGCCAACAATGGGGTCTTGATATCATTGGCCCTATTAATATGGCATCTACCATTGGTTACACCTACATCATCACTACAATTGATTACTTCACAAAATGGGTGGAGGAGAAGGAAATGAAGAGGACCACTTTTAAAGTAGTCTGTGAATTCATAAAGTAAAATATACTAGTTAGGTTTGGCGTACATATTAAACTGGTAATCGATAATGTAGCATATTTCTCTTCAGCTGAAATCACTAAGTTTTTCTTGAATATGGCATAATAGTTAGTCACTCATTTGACTACTTTTCACAAGGGAATGGTCAAGCTGATTCCAACAACAAGAACTTGATGAAAATTTTGAAAAAATCTAGTATCAAATAATTAGAATTTGTGGTACAAGAAGATTCATGAGGCACTTTGGGTAGACAATGTAACCCCAAAGAGGGTGATCATAATTTCCCCTTTTGAACTAGTCTACAAAGTGGAAGCTAGTCTTCCCTTGCCCCTAGAAATGGCTACAAGAAAAGTAAGGATAGTTATTGAAGATGACATCTATAAAGATTGATTGGAGAAGAGGGTCTTATTTTTGAGCAAGCTCAAAGAGGAAAGAGAAGAAATTGCAGATCACATTACACTACGTCAGATGTGTGTCAAAAACCTATTCGATAAGAAGACTAGATAGTGAAAGTTTATGATAGGATATATTGTATTGCTATGAGATAAATGAAGGGAACCAAAGGGCATGCATTGTAATTTTGATACTCTATGGAAAGGACCATTCACCATTCATTAGGCTTTTGAAAACAACTCATTTAAATTGGCATATCTAGATGGTGAAGTACTTCCCCTAACCTATAATGGTCAGGACTTGAAGCTCTATCAAGTTCCAAATTAAAAACAAGTAAACCCTATATAATATCATAGTTATGTTTAGTTCCTATTTTCATTTTTCCTAGTTTAGTTTCCCTTGTTTTCTCCTGCTTTAGTTTTGTTGTGTAGCCACCTTTTTGGTTTTTTGAAACTAGAGATTTGAATTCCTTGCTTGGACATAGATTGCCCAAGTCCCTAGATAGAGCTAGCTATTGCCCCACTTTTCATTTTCCTATTGATTGGAAAAAGTGAGTTTTGTGTAGTAGGTTAATTGAGTCTATTCCATCATTATGTTTGAGTCTAGTTCTAAGTCCCTAAGGCTAGGTGATCTCCTTCAAATTTTCCTATCTCAACTTCTCTTTCAATTAGAGAAAAATGGGTGTTTGTTTAACCTTGTGATTGGTCAAGTAATTTAGCACCTAGTCTAGTAGAGATCCAAGTTTTCTCATTTGATGATAAATCATGTTCCATATTAATTCACGACATACTAGTCCTCAATAAGTAATTGTTGGTGGACATTTCAAAATCATCTTCTCCTTGGTGGGTTTTTGACCCATGAAGGTGACTTCTCATAATAACCACTTGAAGACACATATGGATTAAAAGCATGAAAAGGGTGAAGGATAACACAATAATTAAGATTTCAAAGCATTTTTTAGATTCATTGTTACTCAAATTTTTAAGCCCTGGCGAAAAACCTAAAATCATCTTCTCCTCAACAAGTTTTCAACCCATGAAGGTAGCTTTTTGCAAAGTAGCTTGATGTAAAAAATAAGATGTTTAATGATTCTCAAATAGGTCCTCACACCTTAACCAAGCATTCTCAGCTTCCAAAAATGTAATTGTCAAAGATTCAACCTAGAAGGAAGCATTGGCAGAAAAATGGAAACTATCTTCTCCTTGGCGGGTTTACAACCCATGAAGAGAGTTTTTTGACTTTTCAAGCAAATCAAGTTAATGATTAAGTTTGAACACCATACTATATTAAGAGTATGTCAGAATGACATTGGAATGGATCAAATCATTAAGGAAGAAGAAATACAACAAGAATCTCATTTAGTAGATTTTCCTCAATGGGTTACCCAATGGTAACTTTCTAAAACTTAAAGGAGAATGGAAAAGTAAGTAGTAGGCATATAGAATGTTATTTTTGAGTTCAATGGAATAGTGAAAAGACCCCTAGATGTCTATTGAACTATTGAATTTACTATCTAATGAGTATTTCCTTAAATTTTCACCCATGTGGTGCAAGTTCTGAAGATTGATAGATGAATTGAAGCTGTGATATAAAGATCCAAAAGAACTTGAATAAATAACCACTTTGTCTTTAATTTTTCATTCTATAAATACACAGATTTTTAATAACCTGTGACTATTGTATTCATTGTTTTATTCACTTTCTCAATTTGAAATCTTGTTCACGAACTCGTGGCAACCAAGTTCACGGGTTTTGATGGGTTAACTATGATCAAGTCCTAATTGCAAAACTTCACGGATACTTCCATTCACTTCTTTAACATGGTAGACTTCTAGAAAGGCATGAGATCTGAATGAATTCTTTCCATTACCAACAAGCTTCAAGGATGTGGCTTATTCAAGTTTTTGGTTTATCAGTTGCAGTCGAAGTGTCAGAACTAATTTATGAATACATTCATCACTACAACCTGAAAACTAGGAAAATTGTTCTACTAGATGATACATTGCCAATCTCAATTGATAGGGAAATAATGGTGAACTAGCTCCATGTGCTAGAGTGGGAGGGGTTCTCCAATTCAAGCTTTGGCAGAGCTATCTTAGAATTCTCAATAAAGAAGATGATCTTGAGGAAAGAAATGATGAGGACATGGTTCGAGAAACCATAGAGTGATAAGAGTAAAGTTCCCAAAATCTTTTACAGGACGAACATTAAGCCAAAAATCATTGATATTTTGGTTCTCTTGCATAAGTTAAAAGGTGAGGTAGAAGGTTTAAATTTTGTCAAGCAGTATTTCTTTTAGTTCAAGTAACTTGCCTAGATACCCAATACATTAATTGGGCACAAGAGGTAAGAAAAATTCCATCCAATGCTCTGTAGGTAGCAAAGTTCAATAATATGTTCTACATTTCTTCCTTCTTGATTTATATGTTAGCCTCATTTTAATTATGGCTCAGCCTCCCAAAATTAGAGAATTTCCCTCATGATGTTAAATCTTAAGTGTTTTATTGATGTCTACTTGATTGTAAATAGTTATGTGAATTATATTAAGATGAATGATGCATTTACCATGAGGATTTTCAGGTAGCTATAGGGATGTCTGGAAAGGAGATTTAGCCTAGAAGCCATGGCCACTATTAGTCAATTTGGATGTTACTTCATTCAGTTCTCATCATTTTCTTATTTGTATCTTACAGCATTTGATGTATTTCCCTTAAAGCTACCAAGGTATCCAAGCAACATGATCATGTTGATCAAGATCATACAACAAGCCCTATAAATGAATATACTAAGTGGGAGCCTTAAGAAGAAAGGATACAAATTTCCCATGAAAGTTGGAGCCTTTAGCTATTGCAATTGATCTGACGCCAAAAACATGATGAAGGTGTTCGAGAAGAAATATAAGCTGGAAATGTATGAAGTCCCAGTGCCCATGTTTGAACCAAATTAGTATGTCAAAGATTTCTTACAAATATGGAGCATGATAAAGGATATCACTACCATTGGGGACATTTGGGCTGATTACAAAGATGAGTTTGAGATTCAGGATCAAGGCTTTTCCAGATTGACAGTCGACAAAGTGAAGATGTATAATATTAACATTGATGTTGAAGGAGTTGAAGATGATGGTCAAAACATATATAGCAACACCTACTTGACCAAGTTAAGGAGTACTCCCATAAGTTAAAAACTTTATGAAGATAATGTGGAAGAAGAAGAAGAAGCAAAATGTAGAAGAATTGAAGGATAATGTAGCCATGATGGCACTCTCACCTCACAACAATCTGATACCATATATAAATGGTACATTACTCCTACCATGTAGCCCACAAATATAAGTGGTAGACCTTGGAGATGGTGTAAGTAGCAAGAGAAAATCTACTAAGTCTAACAAAGCTACAAAGAAGATAGTAAAAATAGAGAAGGGTCCAAAAACTTCAAAACTTATCTCCCAGGATCTAAAGCGTCCTTTATCTCTAACTACAAAGGCATTAACTCTAGTCAAGAGGAAAATATTCATTGTAGATATATTGAGGACTATATCTAAGGTGATTGGAACTGAGTGCTAGCTTGAGGATACCATGGACAAAAAGAGGAATAGGAAAGAAGAGTGAACCCCCAATAGAGAAATTTTTTCTCTAGCTATCCATTCTAGATTGGTATTAAGTAAAGTTAAGAAGCCGAAGACCCTGTCAAGTCTCAGACAAGACCCTAATATAGGACACTTAACTATGGAGATTTCTAAGCCCACCAACGAAATAAGAATTAAAGACCTAAATACAAAGGACCTTGCATTACAATATATAGACCTTGTAGAAGTTAGAGATGACACCAAAGTGGAGCTATGGAAATCAATAAATGATGTAATAGAAGGATAACTCAAAAGTCTCAAACTAGCTGAAGTCAAAATGAAGGTGGAGTTTCATGAGCTTAATTTCTTCATCAAGAAACTAGTCACCCCCACTAGCAAGCATTTCAAGAGTGTCAACTACCAGTGATCCTACAACCACAAATGTTCATCCTATCATCTCCTAGCTATAAGAAGACAAGCACTTTGAGAAAATTGGTAGGGAATAGAGTAGAAAACTCAAACTTAAGGGACTTCTAATCATAGAGAAACTTGATAATGCAATATTGAGCCTTGAAATGGAGAAAGGTAATATCATGGCTAACCAAGCTACCCTATTAGCAACAAAGGCCAAGAGTGAGGATTGCATTTTCTTATTAAAAATGGTCATCCAAATGAAGGCTAAGGAAGTAGTAGAGGTAAAGATTTTTCCTAAGGGAGATGAGCCCTTATTTGAATGGCTATAGAGTATGCAATTCAAATATGAAATGATTATAGTGGTAGAAGAAGGATTAAAGGGAATGAAGATCAATGTCAAAGAGGAATAGGATAGAAAATACGAATTGCTATAGGGCCTACACACTGACTCCCAAACCAATAGTAAAGGGAAGGGAATAATAAAAGTTATTGTCATCCAGAAGAATTTCTCTAGTTATTTAGACAATCTAACAAAGAAATCTTTTGAGTACTAGAAGAGGGTTTTGAACCTCCAGTAGCTTAGTGGGTGTGTACACATGGCTATGAAGGAAATATAAGAAAGGTTGAATTCTATCAAAGACCTAGCCCAAGAGCACTCCAAGTGCTCCTGAGATACACTAATGTTCATGTTCACTGACATGAAGATCTTCTCCCTATCATTGTCACCACCAAGGCCTATAGGGTGAAGTTAGTAAAGATAAAGAAGACAAAGTGACATATCTCCCACTCTTTCGTATTTTGATTAGCATTTGTAACCAATAATTGGCTCCTTGTCATTTGTCAATTTTGAAGAGATGAACCATTTAAGTTCCTTTTTGTAGTGTTCATCTTAGAATCCTATGTGTATCTAATTGAAAGACTAATAAAAGGATAGCTAATTTTTGGTGTGAGATACTTCATGTTGCAGAGACAAGTTGAATGTGTTTTATATCAATTATTTACTATTCCATTATTTTAGTTTTAGTTAAAGATATCTCTTTCAATTGAATTGAGTTAAGGAATAAACAGAGCTTTATTCCCCTATTCAATATAGTGAACCAAGGATAATAATACTATTATCGAAGTTTAAGAGATCCTATCTTGCATAACTCTTTAAGTTAGTACCTTGCATTTTAGATTCAGAAGCATTTTGTTAGGTAGAAAATTCATAGACGGAGTTCATTATTAATTCCAATAGGCATTATACAATAGTAGAATGGGAGGACTGGGATGGTGTGAGTGTGTTAATGTTAACTTTTAATCTTCTAGAGTAAATTTGACAACCATCTACATGTCAAAAGTTAAATATTATTATAAATAGAGTATACTTTCAAAAATAATGTAATAAATACCACATAAAATTTCGTTTAAATCATAATATTTGGAGATATAAATAATCCATTTTTTAAGAAATTAAAATAAAAAGCTTAGTAAAAACGTAAATAAATGGAGATAAAGGAAATACAAATATTTTTAGATGTAGTAAATTAAATTATAATTATTTTGTAGTAGATATCTATCGACATTTCTTTAGATAGATTTATTTAAGATATCTATACTAGTTCTATCGTCAAATTTTGTGGGTTGGTGAGATGTATGTGTTCACATATTTGATTATCATTAACACCTAAATCCTTGCCTAAGTTCTTATTTAGGCCAAACATAGTTTACCTCTTTTGTTCCTAGGTCAAGAACAAATCCACTTATTACAATTAGGAACAAATAGATTAACTATAAATCATAATCATAAGAGAGATGTACTTATAAAATTTAAAGGGAAATCAATCATTTAACCATAGTTTCCCAATTGTTGTAATATGTCATTGTTCAGAAGTTTTGGGCATTCAACAAATTAACAAAATTGAACAATCTATTTACCAGTAGTTTTGAAGATATTCTTACAAAGAATAGAGGAGCCATTAGCATTATTTATTCTATAAAATAAATAGGTCAGACTATAAGATAATTATTTGCCTCTAAATATTCTTGTCCACTCCTTCTAGTATAGATCAACCCAATTTAGATATAAGAGCCTTGTTGATTCCTTAGAAACGCTTGACTCCTAGACCTTCTTTCTCTTTTCGTTTACAAACTTGATTCTAGTTAACCATTGCCATCTTTATCTTTTCCTCCAATCCAAACCAAAGAAAAATTATTTGGATTTTATCAAGAGTATATGCCACCTTCACTGGTATTAATGAAAAGGACATAAAGTACACTAGGATACTTTGGAGGGAGGCTTTAAGGAGAAGAAGTTTTCCCCTAAAACTAAACACCTTTCCATTCCATCCTGGAAGTTTCTTTTGGAACTTTTCTATAACACCATTCTATTAAGTGATTAGGTTCTTGAGGAGATAAAGGAAGGTCAAGATCCATGTCCAAAATAATCTCAATGTGACACTCGAACACAACAGACATACACAATTGTAAGTCCTACTTAGTATTGATGAAGAAAATTTTGTTTTTTAGATATTAATGTCCTGCCTCAATAGCTTAGCATAGTTACATAAAATTAATTTCCAAGCCTTGGCCCCATATAAAAGAGCTTCACCAAAAAGCATTGTGTCATCCACAAATTGTTGGTTAGTAGATGGAGGAGACTAGAGGCAGGTTTGAAACCTCGAATAGAATTGGAGAGATTTAGTTTGTTTAGGTTCCTGCTTAGAATTTCGACCACAATAATAAAAAGATAGGGAGATAGATGATCTCCTTGCCTAAGACCAGTACTAATAGTGAAAAATCCTAAAGGGGCCCATTAACCAAAACCACATAACTTGTAATAGTGACACAACTCAAAATCATCTTGTGGAACTTTCTTGAGAAGCCAAATTTCGTTAGAACCTTATCAAGGAAAGATCACTTATCAAGGAAATATCACTTAACCATCTTCAACAAGAACTTGGCTACTCTGCAGCTCTTATCGATGTCAAGAACTTTACAACTTTATATTAGTTGTTTGATTTCACTTGACAAACTTAATTATAATATTGTAATTGCACAGCATTGCTAGTTTTAACGTAAATTGAATGCCACTTTCATAACATAAATAGTGAGAAGAAATGCACAATTTAAAACCTAAGGGTGAGATACATAAATAATAATAACATCATTGTAGTAGTGCATTTTCGCTTAGAATTCGAGGATTTTAAAGAAAACCCAAATTATTGGTCTATCTAACAGCTGAGAGTTGACAATATGCAGACATCACAACGACAATTCATTCAGACAGCACTCCATGCGGAGAGTGCAACTAATGGCGTGCCTTTCCACTTGGCAATTATGGCATGTCTATTAGCATCTAGAGTACAATGTTCACTGGAACCACATTCTTTAATTAACAATTCCGCCTGATACATACCTCGAAAGCTAAAACTCTTTTCGCTGAACCCTGATTGTTTGAAGAAACGCCTCCACACATCAGTTCCAACATTTCTAACAAACCTCTCCTTCCCATCATAGACTATCATATTCCTAATGCTACTTCCAGGTAACAATTCCTCGTGCTTCATCCTCCTAATATAACTTCTGTCCGTCATGTTAACATCTATCATATCAAAATACGCCATTTAAAAGCTAAGCACCTCGCTGAATCTATGACCAAAAGATGGAGAATTGTGCTGGGCTTCTGTTTCAACATTCACCATGATGCTTGGCCGTAGCTTCTGTATAACGCTTAACAGATTTTCCAGCAGGACAGGTTCGTACAACAAAGTTCTCAGAACAAGTGGAGCATGAACTGCCAACGCCTCGCCAGGTTCAACGGTGAACAAGCCCTCCTTTATTTCCTCCATTGGGGCAATCTCTACCGTGTTGTACAAGAACGGAATCGCCAAAGATTCAGCCAGCTCCTGAAGTCTTTCTCCGATTTTTAAAAGCTCCTCGCCATCCATCCCAACTGCTGTAATCTTGAGAAGCTGAAGCGCAGGGAAATCAGAGGACAAAGATCTGTGTGCCAGGTACTCCATCAATACTGTCCAATGCAACCCAATTCGGCTCCCGAGATCAATCACATGAATTTTCTGAGCATTCCCCACGGTGTCAATGATTGCCTGCACAGACGTGAACTGCATCACTCTGACAAGGGGAAGAACTCTATTAGAGTTTACAAGATGCCTATAAAACTCCTTCTTGTTGAATTCACCGGTAATATGGAAGCCCAAATAGGGTACTGGTTTAGCTGCGTTATTCAACATTCGGAGAGTCTGGCGTTCGATTCTCTCCTGCAGTGCGGCGGAAACATAATAGCCGAGCCTCTGCGTGGCATTCCCCATCTCACAAGACAATTGTTTGCATTTGGTGACCATTTCAGCAGCCTCATCATATTTATCCTCGCCTATCATATGTCCAGACTTGAGCAGAAGTCGAAACAACTCCATCCCCTTCTCTTCCTCTCCAACAAGAGCCTCGTTAAGGTCAGATTTACACAGCTTCCATTGCCACGGGTAGACTATTCTACAAAGTGTAGTAAAAGGCTAGAGTTTACCTAGCTTGGAGGACTCAAACCAGAATGTCCCATCAAATACAATGAGATATATAGAAACTTTCCGTCAGTTTTAATGTCTTAATCTCATCAAACGCAACGAGATCTATACAAATTTGGCGTTGATCTTGATGCCGTAATCTCATCTAAATTTCTAAAACAAGGAGATGCGTACAAGTTCGCCGTGTTGTTTAATGTACTCGTTATGAAAAGTAAAACCAGAAACATACAAATTCAACATAATTTAAATCGGTAGGCCCTTCGAAGCACATTGGAAGCGCTGACCATTTGTATATAAATTGTTCTTTTTTAGTTCAAAGGTATTATGGCCAGCATTGAAAGAGTAGGTCACTGGATTCGAATTCAAGCTTATTGGGAATTATCTACAATTTTAAGCCTCTTTGACCATTTCGCACACATCTATTGTAATTACTAACTAGTACTTGAATCTAATAGAGGCGTCAAGAAGATATATATATATAGAGAGAGAGGGGTGCTAAGAAGATGCTTATATGTGTGTGTGGGCGCTAAGAAGAAGCTACAACACATCACTTCCTAAATATTCTTGTCAATTTGAATGTAGAATGGATACTGAAAGGATTTAAACAAAGAATAAAAATGTCGCAATAAGAAGAAATACACAATAGCAGATTTATCCTAGTTCACCACAATAGTGGCTACATCCAGACTGCAGAGAATTAGATTAATGTGTAAAAGTTAATTACAAATGAGAAGGAGCAGCATATAAAAGGGCTCCAATAATATTACAAATGAAGAGTCTTTTGAAACCAAGAGACTCGATTATCGGAGGGAAAAAAGAATTGACTGTTGGCTTTCACAATATCAACAAACTCCCACCTGAAGGACAACCAATGCTGTAACTGATCACCCAATACCCTGCTCAAAGAATGATCTATCTTCTCTTCACAAGCCCAAGAGAAGTTCTAGCACATTCGAACTTCTCTTTAGCAACAACCTTCGTGAATATATGAGCTGGATTGATCTTGGTGTCAATCTTGACAACATTAAGCTTGCCCTCTTCGATTGCATGATGAACAAAGTGAGCATGTGCATCAGCATGCTTGGAGCAGCATTCTAATGACTGATTATGTGCCATGAAGATCGCACTAAGGCTGTCACAAAATAGATTATATTCATTTTGATGAACTTTCAAGTCACCAGGTAATCGCTAAAGCCAAATCATTTCCCCTGCACCTTCGGAAAGAGCTAAGTATTCAGCTTCAGCTGAAGAAGGAGCAGTGCAATGTTGCAACCGTGAAGCCCAGCTGATTGCAGCTCCAGCAAATGTGAAGGTGTAACCAGTGGTAGACCTTCATTTGTGCAAGTCTCCAGCAAGATTAGAATCAGTGTAACCTTGTAGCTGAACTTTATTTCTGCCAAAACATAAAACATAATCTAAAGTACCTTTTAGATACCTTAGTATCCATTTGATGGCTTCCCAATGAGCTTTTTCAGAATTGCTCATGAACCTACTCACAACTCCCACCGTATGAGCAATGTCGATGCAAGTAGAGACCATAGCATACATAATGCTACCAATGGCTAATTTGTAGGGAATTTTCTCCATAAATTCTTTTTCTTCGTGTTTTAGGACATAATTCAGAACTTAATCGAAAGTGACCAGCAAGAGGAATAGGAGTTACTTTTGCATCAACCATGCCAAATCTTTCAACAACTTTTTCAATGTATTTTTTTTGAGACAAAGTGATTTCCCCCTTTTTCCTATCCCTTGTGATTGTCATGCCAAGAATCTTTTTAGCTGCCCCTAAGTCTTTCATTGCAAATTTGCTTGCCAATTTTTGCTTCAACTCATTAACAATTCTTTTGTTTGTGCTAGCTACTAACATATCATCAACATAAAGAAGAAGAATGACAAACTCACCACTCAGAAGTTTCTTGAAGTAGACACATGGGTCTGATTCACATCTTGTGAAATTATGCTCAGCCATGAAGTGATCAAATTTTACATACCACTGTCTTGGGGCTTGTTTGAGGCCATACAAGCTTTGATTCAATCTGTAATAGAGATGTTCATGTCCCTTCTTTACGAACCCTTGAGGCTGCTCCATGTAAAGTTCCTCTTCTACATCACCATGTAGGAATGTAGTTTTCACATCAAGTTGTTCTAACTCAAGATCTCACGCTGCTGCTAATCCCAGAACAGTTTGGATAGTTGTCATCTTGACAACCGGTGAGAAGATTTCATTGAAATCTATCCCTTTTTCTTGATCAAATCCCTTTACCACCAATCTGGCTTTGAAGCATTTATTGCCTTCCGCTTCATCTTTCACACGATATATCCACTTGTTCCTAAGTGATCTTCGATTAGGCGGAAGAGAGACCAAATCCCAAGTATGATTCTTGAGTAAAGAATCCATTTCTTCACGCATCGTTGTTTGCCATTTACCACTATTGACATCTTTGAGAGTTGCTCTGAATGTAGACGGTTCTGAAAATTTTGAAACTAGAATTGAAGGCTCTACTTATTCAGCGCACAATAATTCATAATCAGGATATTTGGCTGGTATTCTCCTTTCTCTGGTAGAATTTCTTAATTGTGGCTCTAAGTTCTCTATTTGAGCTTGAACTAATTCAAAAGGAGAACCAGTGACTGAAGTTTTTCCACTCAAAGGCTGAACATCCTTTTTATTTTCATGATTCGAAGTAACCTTCTGCTTCTCTATTTTATTATACTCTTGATTGGGCATTTTATGTGTATAATCCTCAGACTGACCAAATAGAGAAGCCTTATCTTGATGCTCAAAAAATGCTTGGCCAAGACTATTAGCAGGGGAGACAAAGTCTAAATGCCTATGAGATTCATCATAGCCAAGGTTGACAGATGGAGAAAAAAATTGTTTCCTATGACTTCGTTCAGACCTATGATGTTGAGGATGAGTGGAATCAAAGAAAGGAAGCCGTGAAATTGCCCCTTCTGTGTGAATCTACTCTCGAGGATTGCCAAGGGTCTGGTCAAGCGAAAAGTATGACATGTGTTAATAGTAATTACCCTGCGGATTATTGGCACCCTGCAAGTTAACTTCTTTATGCTACCGATTGACTTCTGTTACTTGCATATGCGGATTAACATATTCAACGTGCAGTCTAGCTTGACATTGTGAAGCGGCTCTATCACCCTACACATTAACATTATTACCATGTAGGTTGACTTCAATTGTCAGCGTCCATGGACTGGCTTTTGCAACATGCAGGTTATCATTGTCTGCATTATGGCATGCATCCCATTCATTGTTTGGGTGCATTTCTTTGGGAGTAACAAAGGACCGTAGATTTGAAGAGTCTTGGTTGCCAACACCATGATGATGTAGAGTTTTGTTATTACCAATGGTTGTTACTGCACACACATCACATTCTTGTTGCTTGTGCTCTATATCAAGTGGACTATGTTCTTTATTATGAGATCTTTGGTTACAGACTTGGTCATGATGTAGAGACAAATTCCTGTCTTTAGACGAGATATAATAAAACTCTTGTGAAAAACTATCATCATGTCTTGTGTTCCTAGGAGTAGAAGAAGATGACAAATTTGGAAATAGTATAGAGGTGGGACTATATGAGCTAGTGTTAGGAACTGTTTGTGGATTCAATCCAACATTCCTTTATGCAATGATTGGCTCAAATTCTTTTCCAGACATTTCCTGAGAATGTAATGCTAGAAAAGTTTTCTCATTGAAGACAACGTCTCTGCTTCTAATAATTTTCTTATCAGTTAAACTCCAAAGCCTGAAGCCAAACTGATCCTCTCCATATCCAATGAATATGCAAGGCTCAGATTTAGGATCCATCTTGCTCCTCTTTTCTTTGGGCACATGTGCAAAAGCCTGACAACCAAAAACTTTAAGATGGGAGTAAGAAAGTCTTCTACCTTGCCATTCCTCTTCTAGAATTTTGAAGTTCAACCATGAAGAAGGACTTTGATTAATGAGATATATGGCTATGTGACATGCCTTAGCCCAGAATTCTTTGCCCAATCTTGCATTAGAAAGCATACACCAAGCTTTCTCCATTATTGTCCTATTGAGTCTTTCCGCTGCCCCATTTTCTTGAGGGGTGTAGGGTACAACTTTCACCCTACGAATACCATTATCTACACAATAATTGTCAAACTCCAGCGAACAAAACTCACCTCCATTATCCATTTTTAAACATTTGATCTTATGGCCCCTTTGGTTTTCAACAAGAGCTTTAAAAACTTTAAACTTAGAAAAAACTTCAAATTTATTTGCCATCATATATATCCATACTTTCCTAGTATAGTCATCAAGGAAAGTAACAAAAAAATTTGAACCTCCTAAAGAGCTTACTGCAACCGGACAAAAGACATCCGAGTGTACAAGTTTCAATGGTTTCTCCTTGAGATCATGTCGATCTTTCAAGAAGCTGACCCACTTTTGTTTCCCGTAAAGGCAATGTTCACAAAATTCAAAAATTTCTGATTGGAGACCCAGTAGTTGATCCCTTTTGAGCATTATCTCAAGGCCCTTTTTGCTCATGTGACTTAATCTTTGATGCCAAAGTGCTGCATCGCTGCCCATGACTATCATAGCAGCCCCTATTTCAGTAGGCTTCTCAAGAAGATAAAGATTACCAACTTCGTTTCCCTTGGCAATTATTCTTGAACCCTTGGTAACTTTCCAAGTATCTGGATATAAGAATGGATAATATCCTTGTGCAAAGAGCTGACTAACTAAAATTAGATTATGCTTTAATTTGGGAACATGGTGAACATCCTTTAACAACCATTTCCCTCCATCTTCCAGCTGTAACAAAATGTCACCTTTGCCAACTATTTCATAGGATTTGTTGTCTCCAAGAAATACTTCTCCAAATTGACCTTCATGGTAGTTTGTGAAACAATTTGTACATGAAGTAGTGTGGAAAGAAGCTCTGAAATCTATCACCCAAGAATCTGATTTTGTGTCACTTGTAGAAAGAACTAAAGAATATTCATCTTTCTCATAGGTTGTATTTGCTTCCATGCTTCTCACATTTTTTTGTGCTTACGTCTGACAATTTCTCTTTGTGTGGCCAAGCTTACCACAAAACCAGCATTCACCATTCCTACCTCTTGACCTTGAATGATTGGGTGACTTTGATCTTCGCTGATTATAATTATTATTTCCTCTATGATGGCTTCTTCCTCTTCTCTCAGTGCTGACCATAGTGAGAGCATCACGAGATGAGGAGTCTTTGTTACTTCTTCTCATGTCTTCACTTAATAAAGTGGCAACAACTTCATCATAGGCCAGCTTTGACTTCGTAGAGTTTGAAGTACTTACAGCTGTAACTACGGAATCCAACTGTCAAGTAAAGAACATAACAAGATAATGGCTTTGGATTCGTCATCTTGAGTCATACCAACTAAGCTTGCTTGACATAATAGGGTGTTCAAATCATTTATATGATTTGACATTGCAGTCCCTTCCTTCATTTTTAGTTTGTAGAGTTTCTTCATAATGAATATTTTGTTTGCAGCTGACACCGTTTGATACATGTTCTGAAGTTTGTCCCAAACCTCTTTCGTTGACTTCTCGTTTGAGACATTGAACAAGACCTTTTTCGCTAGTGAGAGAAAAATGGATGCCATTGCCTTCTCATCCATCTTTTCCCAATCTTCATCAGTCATTGTAGACGATTTCTTAGACTTTCCTTCGATTGCGAGAGCCAAGTCTTGCTTAACCAGCAAGGAATGCATCTGTACTTTCTACAGGCTGTAATTCTTGCCTGTAAATTTCTCTATTTTCAAATCCTCCATCTTTCCTAAAAATTCAACACCAATTTCCCAATCTACACACCTTGTGCTTTGATACCAATTGAAAGGATTTAAACAGAGAATAAAAATGTCACAATAAGAAGAAATACACAACACCAGATTTATCCTGGTTCACCACAATAGTGGCTACGTCCAGACTGTAGAGTATTAGATTAATGTGTAAAAGTTAAATACAAATGAGCAGGAGAAGCATATAAAAGGGCTCCAATAATATTACAAATGAAGAGTCTTTGGAAACCAAGAGACTCGATTATTAGAGGGAAAAAGAATTGACTGTTGGCCTTCACAATATCAACAGATACAACATAGCCATATTGTGATACATGTTATCTTGTTGTTTAAAGAGCATGGATATGTTGTTGTCAATTAATTCATAAATAGTTTTGTCAATCTGAATGGTGAGTGAATATAATGCGTCCATATTTCAATACATGAGAATAATGTTTCATGCCAATGCCTATCTTCTTCTTTAATTTAAGAGTGGTCTCCGATCTTAAAAATAATAAATGGTGGTGATCTTTGTGATGGTACTCATTTCTCATCCAATTGCTTCAACTCTTGATGCATATATATATATATATATATATATATATATATATATATATATATATATATATATATATATATATATATATATATATATATATATATATCTGTGTGTGTGTGTGTGTGTGTGTGTGTGTGTGCTGAGAGATATGTTTGAGAGGTGCCTATTTTACATAGAAAATTTATCAAAATAGGTGAAAATATATAAGCTAGTAGGAGTTGATGCAAAATGAAAGACATATACTATTTTAAATTGTATTAGTCTATTGTGTATTTAATTATTTGAATTATAATATATTGCTACAAAACAATATACTTACATTGTATTTTATATTATTAGTAATCTAGTATTATAATTTATAACTATTAATTATATATAATATATAATATTTTATTATATTAATATTAGTGTTAGGGTTCAAAATTAGCATTAAGGGCCCATTTGGCTACGGGAATAGGAATAGCTATTCTAGAATAGAAAATGGCGCTATGTATTCTTGTTCTCTATTTGGTTCAACCAATATTTGATGGGGAATTCATAGACCCCAAAATTTATGTTTTCTAAAATAAATAAAAGTGGAATAGGAATACGTATTCCAATAACTCCTATTTGGTTGGAATTGCAAAACCCCATTTTTGGGCCAAAATTGGAATACGTATTCCTATTTTACTTCGTATTCCAATTTTGATTTGGTGCATCCAAATGAAGAATTTAAAATTTTAAGAATTTACATATGCCTATTCCGCTTGTGTTCCCATTGCCAAACGGGCCCTAATATCGAGGGTATTTGATTTAGGGAAAAATAGGTATTACAAGGACCAAAACCCATTAAGTAGCAAATTACATGATATGATCAAAAGAGTCCAAAAGTAGAGCTATGTTGGAAAAAATAAATGAACCATGATATAATCTAGCAAGCGAGAACATAGAACCAACAAAAACCAAAAAACTAATGACAAAGCAAAGACAAACCAAAAGACCACAACAAACAAACCTAGACCAGCTCCTCAAGAGCCTTAGTAACTTGAATCTCAATCACTTATGCTTCATCTTCATCATTCTTGAATGCCATGATCACCTTCTTCTTGCTAAGTGGTCCTCTCGTTCTTTTCCATGGGCCATCAATATCCTCCTACTTTTGGTTATCATCTTTTTTGTTCATGTAAATATTTAGGGTTAGGGTTGGGACTAGGGTTAGATAGGGTTAGGCTTAAATTTATGATTAGAGTCTATGTTATTACTAGTATCATATTTAGGGTTGGGATAAGAGTTACTATTGGATTAGGGTGAAGGTTAAGTTTAGAGTTAGGGTTGGTAAATATGGCTAGAGTAAGGATGAGGGAAATAGTTTACATTTAGAATTATTATCATAGTTATTTTCATGATGGTAGACATTTCGTGTCCAAGATCAACCGTTGATTGCATATTGAAGATTGTACATTTCATATAGTGTAACGCCTATAGCTTAATAATAAAAATTTAAAATATAATGAATATAAAATTTTGAATTATTTAATAATTATTATAAATGAGTCACTTTCGATGCTCCATATACTAAAGTTTCCTTAAATAGTGACTATAGACAAGCGGGTTATGACTCAGCCCAACATCCCCAACTTGATGGGGTCAACGCTTCGAATGTGCTTCAAAAGCTAGCCTCTGTTTATAGATGTGTCTACCTATTTAAACTAGCAATCGCACCTTAGTGTGCAATGGGTACACCGCCTTATATCTCTTCTTCTCTAACACTCCTTTATTTCTACCACTATAAATCTCCCTAAATCTCTTAGCTCTACCTCAATATCTCTTTATCCCCATATATCTCTCCCTTTCTACCTCTCTATATATCACTTCTAAATATATCTTTATCTTTATATCTCCACCTCTCCATTTGTCTTTTCTATATATTTATATCTTTCATGCCACTCTCCTCGACTTATCTCTTTTTTTATTCTCTCCATATCCATTTTCATCTTAATCTACATCTCCATACCACTCTCTCACATGCAATCTCTCCATTTGGACATATCTTTATCTCCCTATCCATTCCTTTCTCTTCCTACCCTACCCATCTTTCTAAAACCAAAAATAGAAAAATTCTTTCAACTATCTATAATATTTTTAAAATGGAAAAATTATTTTTAAAATATTATACTTATATTGTTTATATTTGTAAGCTTTCCATGACTAAAGTTGTCTCAAATTATCATAATTACAAAACTAAATTTAAAATAATAATTTAACATATTATATTCATATTAAATAAAACTATATTAATATTGACTGAATTCAATGTAAGAAGATAGAAATGCTGGAAGCCGTTGGATCTTCTACAAATCACTTACTTCCTTCCGCCATCGGCTGCAGCTCGCCTGAGCAGAGAAATGGATCGAGTGTTTGCAGGAAGAATGCCAAAACTGATTATCCTCCACTCCACTCCTCTTGGCAAGCCTTCAACCTTAATCGCTCACCCTGCTTGGCCTGGTAATCCACCTTTTCCGGATTCTTCCACCCCAGCGCCTGGTGAATTTGACGACAAAGAGGAGGCGAAGAATATCCTCCCCCTTACACCTCTCCCTCTTCCTCCTCTTCCATCACCACCACAGCCCCAACCGTTCAGGGCAATTTGCCCACACAGGCGTTTTCAGATGGCAGTGATGAAGAGGCAAAACGAAATGCTAGATTGATGAGGAACAGGGAAAGCGCTCAGCTCTCCAGACAGAGGAAGAAGAATTACATTGACGATCTCGAAGAAAAGGTAAAGTCTGCCAATTCTACCATTGCCGAGTTGAATAACACTGTTGCATATTTAAGCGCAGAGAATGTTAAACTAAAACAGCAATTAGCTTCTCTTAATCCTAATGCAAACCCTTTGCCTTGTTACCCCTCGTGGCCTCCTCCGTTTCCTTACCCGGCTTATCCTATGCCAGCAGTCACGGCTGCGGGTAGAGTTCCTCTGCTTCCAATTCCTCGTCTGAAATCATCGCCTGCTTCTTCCAAGCCCCGGAAGCAGTCGCTTTCCAAAACCCACCAACAGGATGAGAATCCCTCCAAGCGGACTAAGAAAATAGCTAGTGTTCAGAGGAGATAAAAATACGATTTCAGAATCGGACGACGCTCAAGCTTCCAATGGTTGTCCACTCTCGTGCAATGCTAGAAACCGTTGATTTGCAAAGTTGGCGCTTCCATCTCATTTAGTAAACGCAATGAAGAAAATGGAAAAAAAGAGTACGAATTTGACGTGTGAAGTAGAGAAAAGGCGCACCAAAGATTGGTTTAAATAAGATCAACGGTTGAAAGCGTCTCAATGGCAGTCATTTGCTCTTTATGGCTGTCACCCGTTGGATGTCAAACTGAGTCTCTCAACTTCATAGAGGAAACGCCTACAGTGTAATTATGTTGTATTTGAACGTTTATGGATTTAGTTTGTGTAACGAGTACACTAAAAATCACGTCGACCTCGTACGTATCTCGTTGTATATGACGAGGTTACGACTTTAACATTAAAGCAAAATATGCATATATCTCGTTTTATTTATAAGATTACGACATCAAGATCAAAACAAAATTTTCATCGGACTCATCATATTTGATGAGTTTATGACATCAAGATAAATGCAAAATTTATATAGACGAGAACATCACTAACATTGTTGGTCTGCGTCCTCCAGGCTAGCTGAAGTTTAGTCTGTTGGATTTTAGCATGACTGACAGATTTGATTTTAGGAGGATGAAGCATGAAGTATTTTCCTATTATATGATAGTCTATAATGGGAAGGAGAGGTTTGTTAGGAATGTTGCAACTGATGTGTTGAGGTGTTTCTTTAGACAAGCATGGTTCAGTGAGAAGAGCTTCAGCGTTCGAGCTATGTATCAGACTCAATTGTTATTACAAGAATGTGATTCTAGGGAAAATTATACTATGAATGCTGATGGAAAAACCATTATTAGTTCCTGCCGTAGCAGGAAACTATTGCTAAGGGTGCAGTTTAACTAGTGATTAGTGTTCTCTTCTGCAATCAATCAGAATGTTTGCTTACCCTTTTAGAATGTTCATTTTTTCATATTGCTTATTTTAAAATTAATAAAGTTGATCGACAATTAGTAGTAGTATGTGCAGATTGTCACTTTTGCAGATTCCAAGGCAAGAGAAGACACTAAAATCAAAATAAGTTTGTTGGGGTTTGCATTCTTGCGGAGTGAATTCGTAGCTGGCATTTTTGGCAGAAGTATGAAATGTCCCTTTATTGGTTTTTTATGATATTTCACGCCTCTAATCAAATTTTCAAGATCAAACAACTAATATCACAAAGATCCACCAAATTTCTCAAGAAACCCCAAATCGGGTATGCTGAAAATAGTGCCAAAAGCTTCACAACTTCACAAATTATTAATAAATCTTAAAATGGACATTTTTACAGAAATTTCAGTAGCATAACAGCCTACAAAATGACATTTCTAGATCTGTATAGCCTTTACACAACAGTTCACAAATGTAGGACAAAAACTATGTTCATTGGGCTCCCGAAATTAACACAAAAATGCCCAAAAACACCACAAAAACACTAATAATCTATCTCAGAAGTTTAATCACGTCCCAATACATATATTCAGCTCTATTTTAACACCTTAAAGTTTGAAATAAAATAGCAACCCAAACTGATATGAAATACTCAACTAAAAACACCAAACTCATACAAAAAACACACCCGAAAATCCACAAATCTGCACTGTTCAGCACAAAAGCAAACTCTGTATGAGCATGCACATGGAATGGCTTCAAACTCTCATCCTTACCATTCCTGAAAACTTGCAAACTCCCGTTCTTGGGTCTCCTTCTCCACAAGTTTGGCAGCCTCTAAAGAATAACAAAGAATGAGCAAAAATCAAGTTCTGGAATGAGCCCAAAATACCTTCAAACCCCTTAAAAGAGGGCATAACCCCAACTCACGTCTAAGAGGGGTTAATAAAACATATTTTAATAATAATTTTTATTTATTAGTCCATTAGCTTCCAAAGATTGTTCCCTTTCTTCGAAACTTCACCTTTTTGGGCCTACCTGCCTTAGTAAAGATTATTATTTTTAATTATTTGAAAAAGGGACATGACAAGTCCTCCCCTTTCAAATATTGCTTGTCCTCAAGCAATGGATGAACAATAAACTAATCAATCCACCTGGATCCCAAATGTAGTCATAAACTATACTATTGTCAATTAACACAGGCTCCTGCAATATAACCAAGAGGAATTTGTAATCAAACAAACAATTACTGCTCAACCAAACTCCAAAGTCACAACTTCCACAGTCAAAAACCCACGAGACACAAACTCTTAGAACATTAAAACCCAAGTAAAGTGGACAAATCAAACCACCAACACAGTAAATACCATCAATGCATCCCACTGGCCTATACAGAATGTACAATCCAACTCTACAACAATGGTGAATGCTCTCGAATGAAACTGTACCAAGTATGGAGAATCCACACGCTGTACAACTCTTGCAGTCAACACAACTTTGCAAATCACTGGCCACTGTCTCATAACCATAACTCCCATGCACCCCTGATGGTAAAAAACCATCACAAGATAAACAGCAAGAAATGGAACCCAAACCAAATTTTGCTACCATCAACTCCTCAACACAAGGATCAAATGCTAACTGATGTACATACCCTGCAATATAATGTTGATAAAAAAAACAAACCTTAGTCAACAACTCACCATGAACAAGTGATACAACCCACTGTGAATTATCACCAGCTAAGTCAGGAGATGTCATAGCCAAAGGAGTAGAATCAATAACAACACCTGCTGAAGCATCACTCCAAAACTCCTGCTCTAAGTCATGTATTATCAAGCTATCAACTACAGAACCTATCGCCATGTTGTGCCCATCACAAGTCTCATCCCGAGACATCAAACTATCCCATAACTAATGATAAGCACTAGGAACCAAAGTACATCTCTGTATCATCATCCCATCAACATGGTCATCAAAGGTAAATTGATGAGCATACCTCACAATGTAATGCTGATAGAATGCACCAATCTCAGTCAGTGGCTCAGACTGCAATCTAGATATAACTAACTACAATCGATCACTAACCAAGTTGGAACTGACTACTACCTCTAAAGACATCACCAAGGGAGTAGTATTACTAGCAAGAACCATGCCAACTATCGACTCACCAACATCACACATGGTCTTTGATACAGCATCTCTAGTCTTCGTGCCATTAGTGCTAGAGATCACCACCATCTCAGGCATACCACAAAAATCTGCTACAGCACCCAACTCAACTGAACCTGACTCTAGTGGGAATGAACCTGATATGCCAATGTTATTACCAAGGATGGATGCATCCCCATCTCCACTGTCTTTGACAATCTCGGCCATAGACATCCTCGGATCACCAAACACCACAGTTTGTGATTGTATAGAATCAGGTAAAGACTATAGTTTCTCTAACTCCATGGTCACCTTAGCCAAATGAAACTGTGACTCCTTGAAAGCCAACTATGTACTCTCAAGAATCTCAGAAGTCACCTCTAGCTACTCAGTAAGCTCACTCACCTCATCTTCCTTGGCCAACAATGCATCATATACTGTATTGCCCCACTCCATAAGATAATCTCTGTCGGCTACCAACTACATATAATTCTGTTTCAAAATCCGAATGGCCTCCCATAAAGAGTGGATCTCTGTCAAGGAAAGATAATTGCCTTCCTGCTCATCACTAATAGGAGAACCCCATCCATAAACTGCTAACAACTGATGAGCAACATCGAAATGCTGGCAAGTGATAGTAATGTCTCGGTAACTAACTCACAACTGATTAGACACATGATGGCACTGGCTTGACTGTCTCCTACAAACCTCCTCTGATGCACTGTCTAAAGGAGTATCTTCAAAGTTACTAGTCTCTAGAGTATTACCATCCATATCCTATGAATCAAATCTAAAGCTCATATCAACATATGGAGTATCAAAAATATTAGCATTGCTGTCCAACTCCTCTATACCCAAGGAAACTAAGTCTTCAAAACTGCCCACTGCATCCTCCTGGATGTCATCAATGCCAATATGATCCTGGGACTCGTCTATAAACACTGCCAAATATGAAATATCATCAACACATTCCAGCAAGTATGGTCGACTGGATATATGAACAAAGCCCAACATCAGTGTATAAAAACTAATACCAACATCGGACAAGATACTGGCACAAGAAAAGACAACACTGTGTAATCTGCTAACCAAATCCATGATAGCACCCAAAAAAACACTGCTACCAAAAAGTGTTAAAGATCTCCAGTCAACTGAATCCCAAACACCAATATAACAATCTCGAGTCCGTATCCGTAAACTAGAATCAACTGGTAACTCAAGCAAGCTCCTCACCTGAGTAATATGACCAATACCAACTAACTCCACATACCTGTCATGATGAGATAATGAAGTCACAATACTATCTTTGTTCACATTCAGCTAGCTGGACAAATCATGTGAAGTACTATCAGCCTCAACCTCATGTGATGAAGCATCTAACTATGCCTGGTACTCTTTTTCAGAAAATTCATGAATGCTCAATGTCTGCTCATCTCTACCAGGTATCTCACCATCCTGCACAACAACATCCTCATAATCATCATCTGAACCCACTACACTGTAGTCACTACCTATTGTAACTATACCATCCTGAATACGTGTGGCATCACCCTTTGACGTCCTGTAAACAACTGTCTCAATTTGAGTATCAAGTTGATTGCTACTATCAATTTGTGTAATATTGTTTCCTACCACCTCCTGTGGCAGAGTAGAATCTGAGACCTCTGCCTGGCTATAAGCTAGTTTCTCAAACTCATGCAAATTCTTGGTAATCGTGTCATCTTCCCTATGAGAAAATATGCCAAATAGAAATCTAGTCAACTTATCCACCTTAGCTAGGTTAGAAAACATGTCATTCATCATACGGTGGTGCTCAACCAACTGTTCAGACATGTCATGGCTTTTTTTCATAAGTTTATCTCGAATGCCTAAATAACCATCCTTTCTACTATTTTGACTCTGAATATCAATTGTCCAAGATCGTGTCCTCTAAGACTCTGTACTATACCTGTCCATTCTGGATAAAGTAGAGTGTAACCCCAATAGCATATAACTTCTTCAAACACCAAGAACTAACATGCAAATGATTAGAAGTAGCATGCAACCATAGATTTTGACATGCAACTGATTAGAAGCAACATGCAACCACCAAATTCACCAAGAACTAACATGCAAATGATTAGAAGTAGCATGCAACCATAAATTTTGACATGCAGCTGATTAGAAGCAACATGCAATCGTAAATTATGACATGCAAGATCTGGGTAGTTGTTAAAACTGACATGCAAGATCTGGGTAGTTGTCAAAACTAACATGCAAACTTCTACAACCATCAAATTCACCAAGAACTAACATGCAAATGACTAGAAGTAGCATGCAACTATAAATTTTGACATGCAGCTGATTAGAAGCAACATGCATCCATAAATTATGACATGCAAGAATTTGGTAGTTCTCAAAACTGACATGCAAACTTCTACAAACCTTCAGGCTAGCAAGATCATAGCTCTGATACCACTTAAATGTCCTTTTACTGGTTTTGTATGATATTTCACGCCTCTAATCAGATTTTCAAGATCAAACAACTAATATCACAAAGATCCACCAAATTTCTCAAGAAACCCCAAATCGGGTATGCTGAAAATAGTGCCAAAAGCTTCACAACTTCACAAATTATTAATAAATCTGAAAATGGATATTTTTACGAAAATTTCAGCAGCATAACAGCCTACAAAATGACATTTCTAGATCCGTATAGCCTTTACAGAACAGTTCACAAATGTAGGACAAAAACTATGCTCATCGGGCTCCCAAAATTAACACAAAAATGCCCAGAAACACCACAAAAACACTAATAATCTATCTCAAAAGTTTAATCATGTCCCAATACATATATTCAGCTCTATTTTAACACCTTAAAGTCTGACATATAGTAGCAACCCAAACTGATATGAAATACTCAACTAAAAACACCAAACTCATATAATAAACACACCCGAAAACCCACAAATCTGCACTGTTCAGCACAAAGGCAAACTCTGTATGAGCATGCACATGGAATGACTTCAAACTCCCATCCTTAGCCTTCCTGAAAACCTACAAACTCCCATTCTTGGGTCTCCTTCTCCACAGGTTTGGCAGCCTCTGAAGAATAACAAAAAATGAGCAAAAATCAAGTTCTGGAATGAGCCCAAAATGCCTCCAAACCCCTTAAAAGAGGGCATAACCTCAACTCACATCCAAGAGGGGTTAATAAAACATATTTTAAAAATAATTTTCATTTGATTAGTCCATTAGCTTTCAAAGATTGCCCCATTTTTTCAAAACTTCACCTTTTTGGGCCTGCCTGCCTTAGTAAAGATTATTATTTTTAATTATTCGAAAAAGGGACATAACATAATACCAAGGTCTTGTGCCTGTCGTCATTGCGGGAAGATCAAAATAGCAGCTAACAAGTAGAGCTTTCCTCCCTTCATGTAGACGTGACATCTGGCTATGTGTTAAGCTTTTACAAATGCCTATTAATTTTTTCTTGCGACCACTATGGCTATGGAGTAGTGTCCCTGCGTCTTCACTTTTTCTAAAGTAGATATCGATTCCAACTGGGACTTCGCTATTGCATTTGTTCTTGTTCTTTCTCTTCAATTCTGCTGATTCAAATCATGAAACAAAATCCAGTCTGTGGTCAATATTCTTACAAATATCTTATTTCATGCGCTTTTCAAAGTTACGAGTAATTGTTTTTGTTGTTCCTACCTATACAGGTTTCACGTTTTCTCCCTTCACTTTTACTGATTGCAGAAAATCTACAATAGCAATAGGCTCAAAAGCCTCATCATTTGCAATTTTCCATAAACAAAATTGGGTATTTTCCGGGCAGACATTATTTTCTTTTTGTTTGAAGTTTATTAATAACAAAGTTTCATTATTTTAATTTATTTCACATATGATATGTTCCTACCAGATTAAATCCAAAAAATTGGTTGATTGGTTACTAATTTTCTTGAGAGTTTGTAGCGTATTTGAGAACAAAACAAAACTTTTGTATGCTTGCACATTCCATTAGTAGCACACTAGGGAAAGGGCATAGATTTTTGGGCAAGGAATCACAGCAGGTGTAGAATTTTATGCGTCTTTTCTCATTTTATTTTTGTAGTCCAAGTCTATCTAAGCATTACATTTTTTGCAGATTCATTACAGCCTCATTTATTTGTTTGAGATGTTATATTTGGTTAATAGATTTCAGTAGTTCATTTGAATTTATCTTTAAAATTGCCCTAATCTGCAGCTAGAATAATGCAGAGAGGTTTTGTGCCATTACAGAAACTATTGCGCAGGTATTGAACTTAAACAGTGGTTAAACTTTCCTCCAACCACAAATGGAAAATAACTATTATTTAGTATTTATCTTCCAATTGCTATTTCTATCCGTAAAGTTTCAAAAAATTTAACAATCATTTTAATTCAAATATTTTTGGTGTTTTCCTGTTGGACTGTAGAGAAGGTTTTAGATTTGGAAGAAAGTGATCTCTATTCTCGATGCTAGAGAAGGCACGTCTCTCTAGACTATTCTCTGCAAGAGTCTTTGGATTTGACGAGCTCAGTTATGCGGATAGGGCATGTGGTTTTGCACAGTTGGCAAGTAAGGAGCATAATATAGACACGAATCTGCATGCAGAAGGGGCATGGAAAATTCTCAAATTGTAGTGCCATGGTCTTCTCAAAACTACCTAATCTGAGCAGGTGAAGAAGCATTTTGTTCTACTTTTTTAACAATAAATATTTTCGCGTTATTATCATATCCTGTGGGGTGTACGGACGAAGCATTTACATTGTCCAATTTCCATTGAAAGTGAGGAGGTGGGAGATTAGTCTTTGGCTAAGAGGCAACTTTGAAGTTAGAAATCAACTAATGAGTGTTAGATTCTCCTCGCTCTGCCAAAATCAAACATATAAGTATATTATTTTCATTGTGAGAGTTAACTTGATTTTTCAAGAGCTACAATGAAGAAGACATATCCTAAAGGTTGGTGAGCCTCTCTATGGTTCTGGGGATATTGCCCACAAGCCTTGGCTAGAGGAACTTCAATTCACTCTAGGTGCCCAAACCCCAAACAGTGCATAATCTAACATGGACTATTTTTCTTGCAGTTTCCAGACTTCTAGTTTACCGGCATGCTTGAAATCTTGCTTGACAAGAAATACTCATCTTTTTCTCTTTTTCTATAAATTTATTTCCTTCCTTTTGGACAATGTACCTACGATACATTTGTATTTGAAATGATGGCTTTGAACTACTTCTTTGAACTAGAAATTATTCCAGTATATTTGTTAGTCATGGTCTTCATGATTTATGCTTTATTCTGTAAATGTTTTAAATGTTTTAAGACGGTATACATTTTTTCCCATGATCCTTTTAGGGTTTTACTTTTTGCAGGAGTGAATTATAATGGTAATCTTTTTTAGTTAATGAGCTTTATCTTTAAAATATTTTCACCATTATTGCATATGGCACGTGACTAGTAGCATAAAACCAAAATTATATAATATATAGTAACACTTGATTTTTCACCATTATTGCATATGGCACGTGACTAGTAGCATAAAACCAAAATTATATAATATATAGTAACACTTGATTTAAGGAATAAGGTTAAATTTGAAGAAGATGCAAGATATAAAAAGCAATGTCTTTTTCTTATTTTTAATTTTATGGGTTAATTTCATAGATAGTTTTTCCTCCTACTCTAAGAAACCTTTTCCGAGTGTGCATCATACTAATTTTTTCTACAGTTATTTTTAATAATGATTTTTGTGATTTACTCATTGTCAGAAGTAGTATCAAGATTATTTTGTGAAATTACTATCTTTGTAGCTATCATTACCATGTCATTCACTATTCAAAAATTCTATTATTGGCTGATCTTTGAGGTTCATGATTTATTTGTATGATCTTTTTTACTAGCCTTCCATCAATATCTTGCTAGTATTGAACTATGTAGCATATGATTCTATTCTTTTCAGATTAATATGTCCATTCACATGGTATTTTCCTTATACTAACTACAATCATATGTCCATTCACATGATATTTTCCTTATACTAACTACAATCATTAGCTGATGCTTTATTATCGCTATGAGTTTCTCATTAATAATGATAGCACTCTTATAATTTGTCTTTAATAGTTTTATTATTGATATATCTGACATTGAAATTCCTTCTTTCAACTATCTATTAACAAATGCTCTTTGTCTGAAGAAACTAAAATATTGAAATCATTCCTCATTGTGCGATGCTCGAATATTTTTGACATTTTGTACATGCCCGTACACTACTATAGAGATTTTCTTTCATTTTGAAGTTAAATCTAGAAGCATTCATCTCTTATACTTAGCTTCATTAATGATCAAACAACAAAAGAGATGGAAAAGTAATAATGCTTACATAACTCTCAACTCGTATAATTCTTTGACATTGCTTGCGTGACCACAAGTAGCCTTTATATAAAATGATAGGAACAATAAAAGCACACAACTTGGAAATAAACTCATAAAAGTTACAGAAATTGGATTTATATCTTTTAAATGCAGTCCCTCGATAAAAAATAAAAATCAGGGAACTTTATCCAAGATTTCAATTATCTAAAATCTCTCCAAACAATTTTCTTCATACTGCATAGGGAAGGGAAGATGGAAGCAACAACTTTGGAGTTGTACTTTGATATAGCTAACAACATGTGTTTTAAATTTTTTAAATCATTCTCAATGATTCCAGCCCATGGAAGTGTCTATATACATTGGCATGCAGGGGGTAAGGCTCAAGTTGCTTCAATTGGACAAGCAATTGTTCAAACTCCTGGCTGAAGCTCCTGTGGTGGTTGTGACTGGTTCTTCTAGAGAAATTGGCATAGCTATTTCTCTACCTCTAGGTGGAGTAGGCTGTAAGGTGCATGTCTATGGATCATGAGTTAACATGCACAATGTTGTCTTTTCATTTTTTAATTATACCGAATTGGCTATGTACTTGCACTTTTGGAAATAGAGAGTGGCTCATTGTATATAAAATTTGTCTAGTAACAAAAAGTGTTTATAATGTTTCTAGTGCCAAACGCCAAAAAAATGTTTTTGTCATAGTGGCCTCTTTTTTCAAATTTATATTTTTGTTACTTAATTCTTCTTATGTGTCCTAAGGTATTTATCCTTTCCAGCCCAACTATGGAAAACATTGTTAACTTCTTCAGAAATTTTATTCATTTCTACAATTGTGAAACATTTTATTGAACTATATTATTATTTCAGCTTGTCTTGTTTTTAGTGTTGCCTTAAAGGATGTTAGAACACCTAAGATCTTTCTTTCTTCCCTACAAATGGTAAGGCTACTAGAAATGTTGGATAGAAAATATTATTAGAATGAGTAGCATTAGCTTTTTCTTTCTCAACTATAGTTGATTAAATAGGTTATGTTGCTAGATTTGCACCTTGTAATGGCTATTGTCATAACTATTCTTTCAATCTTCAATCCATGGCAGAAACTTAGCTACTCGGCAACCATTATTTTAATACTATTTTTGAAATAGGTTATGTTACTAGAATTGCACCTTGTAATGGATATAGTCATAATTATTCTTTTAATCTTCAATCTTAGGCAGGAACTTAGCTGCCCTGCAGCCCTTGTTATAAAGTGGAAAGGAATGCCAATTTTTGCACTCTCTACATGGAGTGTTGTGTGAATGAATTCTCATGGTGAAATAAATGGGCTAGTCTCAAATATTATATATTTAAGTTTGGAATACATAACTTAATTTTGACTATTTAATGTTTTTAGTCCAATACTAGTTTTCTTTATATTGTCAAAAATCAACTTTAATAGATCAATAGTTAGGTTTTCTTTTGCTCATTACAATTCTGAGTAAAATTGTACTAATACAATAGTATTATTACTTATTCACCTCAACCTTCCTTTCTCAATACTACATTTCTTCTCATCATTTTTGTTATGGAAGTGGTCTTCAATTTATATCAAAATTTCTAATGTTGTGAATTAACAATATTATAACTCAAACTATTTAGTCAAATTAACTTTATCAACATACCTAGAGAATGCAATGGCTAATGCAAAGTTCTTGACATTGATAATAACTAATTGAATGCACACTAAATGTAATGTAATTGAAAAACTATCTCCTTCCATAGCTTTGTCTTTACATATTCAAATACAATAGTCACAACTATGTTGTATATTTATTAGTGAGCAAATTTTTCTTAGAACTAAAGATTTTTTTTTTTGCAGATTTAATGTCACACAATCAAGCATATTCATTTGGCAAAGTATGTGTCATTTTATGCACACGGGACCACTTCTTACATGTTTGACATCTAGAGTGTTTCTCATACTTCTCTTTGTAAGCATAAGAAGAAGATAGATATCATATATATTTCAAAATAATATTTGTCTTTCCTAAATTGTGCTCATTAGTCATGGTTTTATGGTACAGACACTATATTTGTGGCAATTTCAATATAATAGAGTGAGATATAAAAGTAACTAGCTTCAAATATAAAAATAGTGTGCATATATAAGTTTATCATCAAAATGAAGTGCTAGCTTTCTATGAAATGGATAAGAGGTAATTGAAGTGGTCTAAATGTGGTATAAACTAGCAATCACACCTTTATATATAATGAGTACAATGAAGAGTTGCAGAAGATATGTTATAAGAAATTTTGGTCCATTTTTTTGCATCCCTTAATGAAATATAGGATATCAAATTACAGGCTACAAAATAGAAGATGATATTTTCACAACAAAGGGCTCAATTGAGAAGGGATAACTTCAAATAATGAGCACACACACTCACACACATATACACACAATTTTTTCTTATTCTCTTACTATTGCACATTCCTCTATCATGTGAGAAGTAGAAGATAATTTTTTTACATCCCTGATAATTCATTTAAGCCTCATTTTTTCTATTGGAAAGAATTATTTGCAAGAAGAAAGTAAAATTTTGGCTATGGTGATGATTTCTAGTAGAGCACTAGTTGTACATGTGGTGTTTAGTTTGTTGGCCATCTCTAAGTGTAGCAAAATTAATGCTTCACACTTTGTGGCAGATCATCATCTTGTTATATTTGGCATACATTCTTAGCCAGAGGAATAAGAAAATATGGAGAAATATCAACCAATAGCATGTATAATCACTTTGTAAAAAAATTGCCTAGTTTGAGAGGCTCTCTCTCTCTCTCTCTCTCTCTCTCTCTCTCTCTCTCTCTCTCTCTCTCTCTCTCTGTTGTAGAGCACCAAGGCACTTGGTTTATATTTTGGTTTTCATATTTTTTTCACCTACTTAGGCTAGAATAAATAAACCTAGGATGAAAAATCCATGGTTGTCAAAGAAAGACACCATTTGGTATGTTTAAGCCACTTTATGAAATTTATAAGCAAAAGTTGCTCATTAGGAAAATTCAAGATTTTTAATGTTTTTAGTCAAGAAATCCTAGGAAAAGAATGAAATTTAGCTTTGGAGTCATTTTTATTGTTGTTTGCATGCTGCACAAATTGAATGGACTGTCAAACTAGATCTGATGGATGTTTAAGATAGGTCTTTAAATCATATTTCTTTTTCTTTTGGTGTCATCATTCTACGCATTTTCTAACTCAAGTTATTGCATTTTTTGTGAAACTAGGTTTTTAGGACAACATTTTGGTGCACACAGTAAAAATGGGCCTCTAACTACAATTTCTTTTGTTGGAATTTCATGGCCACTTGGGAAATAGTATTTAGTACGGTCCTCTTAAATATTCTAGGGTTTCATAATTGGAGGATGTGTTTTGTGATTTTTCAAATCAAGGCCTAGGTCAAGTACCATGAAAGATTTGACCTCTTTTAGAGTGTTGATTTGTGAATGGCAAGAGTTTAGGACTTGGTGAAGGGTTGAGTGTTTGGAAATAAGTTATTTTAGTTTTGCCAATCATTCTTGAGCATTTATTTTATTTTTGTGACCCCATTTCAAACTAGTTGCTTTGTAAACCAAGCCTAACTTGATCACTTAGGTCTATGTTGCTTTGTGAAGGAAAGGTTATGCTGCAATTGGGCTAGAACTTGATGCTTTGGGGTTTGAAATAACATTGGAAAGGGTATAAAAAATCCTTTAAAAAAATTGGGTCTTTTTTGAAACTTTGTGAAGTTAGATCCAAAAAACCATTTCAAGAGGGCTAAAAGGGGCTCATAAGACTACTAGGCCAAATTGGGGTTTGACGCTTTGTGCAAGCATATGATTCAAAATATTGGTGTAGTCTATGGAAAATAGGTTCCCTAAGATCATTTAACCTCTTAGAACCCTTGGGAAAAGCTTCTAAGGTGTTTTCCTAGTATTGACTTACTTGTGGGAGATTGGTGCAAAACCAATAAAGTTGGAAAGTTTGGTTCCTTTTCCTTGGATTCTTGGTGAAGGTGGAAAGTGTGTTTATTTGATCCATTGGAGGATTTGAGTGTGCTAAAACCTTGTAATAAGGTTAAAGTTTTGATAGCCAGTTGGTTGATTTAATGAGTGGGAAGCCCATTCAAAGCTTCTTAGTTGTGCTCTCTACATCAAGTGCTATCAGAGCCACTAAGTATCTTTTGGGAAACAAACATGGAAGATGGAGAAGATATACCTTTGAGGATAACCAACATTTATTTGGCAAAAATAGTTTAATAACAAATGGCTGATAGCATGGCAGTCAGAGAGGAAAAAAGAATAATGAGAAGAAAATTTGATAAGTTGAAAGGGCAAGTACAAAGAGGAGACCATGAGGAGTCTGAAGAAGAAGAAGAAGAAGAAGAAGAAGAAGAAGAAGAAGAAGCAGAAGTAGGAGATAACTTGCCTAACATGCCTGAAGATCAGAAGATCATGGTAGTAGCCCTATAGAGGGTGGGAATAAAAGAAAAAGGGGATTTTCCTATGTTTGATGGAAAGCTGGAACCTGAGGCATGCATGGAATAGTTGGAGGCTCTTGAAAACCATTTTTAAGTGGAGGAGATACCTAAAAATCAAAGGGTGGAAGTGGATAAAGCCATGTTGAAGGAACTATCCCTAATTTGGTGAAACTTTCTCCAAAATGAAAGGGTAGAAGAAGAGAAGCAACCCATTTCCACATAGAAGAGGATGATGGCAGAAATCATGGAACAATTTGTTCTAGAGGACTATGAAGTGATGCTCCACAAAATTTTGTATAACCTCAAGAAAAAGGAAATAGATGTAAGTTCTTATACTCAAGAATTTCATACTTTGACTCTTAGACCTAAGTTGTATAAAAATGAAAAGAAACAGCTTTCACCATAAATTTGTGGGCTTAGATATAATATACAAGATGAACAAACTTTGGTGACAATAGAATTTATCCACAAATGTTATCATCTTTCTCTCAGGATTGAAGAGAAACAAAAAAGAAAATGTGAACAAAGCAGTAGAGGAAGAGGGAACTCTTTTAGGGGAAGATGTATATTTCAAGGAAGAGGAAACTACCAAAGAAACCAAGGGGAAGCTAGCAATATTCAATTGGCTAAGAATGATAGTAGTAGAAAAGGTTCCTTTGGATGAAGGAGACCTAATCAAAGAGGAAGATTTGGTGGAAATGGAACAAGTTTTTTCATAGGAAGGTGATAGAATTTCAATCAAGTGGGTCACCAATATTTTAGGTGTCGAGAGAAGAAAGGATTAGTGAGCAGCCTAAGTGAAAGAAGAATTAATTTATTGTAAGATGAGGATGTACAAAGTACAAGTTCTCATGCCAAGATAGAAAATCCTAAGATAGGAGAGTGCCTCATGCTGAAAAGAACTCTCTTGAAGGTACCCACTAATAAGGAGCCACCACAAAGAAGGTCATTGTTGAGAACCACAAGCAAGGTAAGAGGCCAAGTTTGTAAAGTTATCTTTGATTCTAGTTCAACTAATAATTTGGCTTCTAAGGAGATGGTTGACAAGTTAGGATTGTAAACAATACCTCATCCTTACCCATATAGAGTGTCTTAGTTGAACAAGGAGCAACATGCCTTGATTAGTAAACAAGTATGGGTAGAATTTCAGATTAGGGAGTATAAAGATAAATTTATGTATGATGTGATTGAAATGGATGCTTGCCATTTCCTTTTAGGGAGGCCTTGGTAGTATGATGTAGATGCTAGTAATGATGGGAAACAAAAAATTTATAGTATAACCAAGGGTGGAGAATCCTACACTATGAGGCCACTCCTTGATGATGGAAGTCATAGGGTGACTAGTGTCATTATTGTAGGAGGTAATAAATTTTTGTAGACCATTAAGGAGGAGAAAACACCATGTTTTTTTATCATAGTCAAACCTAACAAAGAAGTTAAAGTTATCCCCCAAGCCAAGAACCTAGAACATCAAGTTGGACCTAGAGAGGTCAGGGAGTTGTTGGAACAATATAAGAGTGTTGTTGTAAATAGGAAACCAAAAATTTTTCTAGAAAAAAGGGAGATAAGCCATTACATAGACTTGATTCCTAGTGCTAAATTACCTAATAAGGAAGCTTGCAAGCTTAACCCTGAACGAAATACAGAATTAGCAAGACAAATTGAAGAATTATTGGCCAAGGGCTTCATAAGGAAGGGTGTTAGTCCTTGGGCTATACCTATCATACTAGCTCCTATAAAGGAAGGTACATGGAGGCTATGTATGGATTCTAGAGCCATTAACAACATAACTATCAGATGAAGATCATTTGGGTTGTCTCATAGGTGCAATTCACTATTCAAAGATGGACTTAAAGAGTGGTTACCATCAAATCAAGATAAGGGATAAGTCACTATTCAAAGATGGACTTAAAGAGTGGTTATAGCCTTCAAGAAAAATGAGGGACTATATGAATGGCTTGTGATGCCATTTGTCCTATCTAATGCACCTAGCACATTTATGAGACTTATGAATGAAGTCTAAAAGCCTTTTATTAATAGATTTTGTGTTGTTTATCTAGATGACATTCTTATTTTTAGAAGGAGCAAGAAGTAGAATCTAAAGAATTTAGAGTTAGTCCTTGAAAGGTTACGTAAGGAGAAATTGAAGATAAATTCTAACAAGGGTTCATTTTTGTAGGAAGAGTTTGTGTTCCTTGGGTTCATCATTTCCAAAAGTTAGCTAAAGATGGATCCATCCAATGTAGAAGAAATTTTGAATTGGCCTACACCTAGGACAGCCACTAAGGTAAAATGTTTTCATGGTCTTGCAAGTTGTTATAGAAAAATTGTCAAGAACTTTAGTGGTGTTTGTGCCCCTCTGATTCATATGATAAAATGGGAGAAAATTATATATTTGTATGGACTAATGAGGTAGATAAGTCATTTGAGTATCTTAAGAGGAGAGTTATAGAGCAACCAATCTTAGCGATACCTAATTTCCACAAGGTGTTCATAGTGTAATGTGATGCTAGTAACAAGGCAATATGAGGAGTGTTAGGCCAAGAAGTGAGTCCTCTAGCCTTCTTTAGTGAAAAGCTAAATGAAGCTAAAAAAAAGTATTCAACTTATGATTTAGAAATGAATGCTTTGGTTTAGTCCTTGAGAAAGTGGAGGCATTATCTCTAGAAAAAGAATTTATTCTTTTTACTGATAATCAAGCTCTTAGATTCTTGAATAGACATAAAAAGATGAACCACAAGCACATGAAGTCAATGGAATTCATCCAATCTTAAACTTTCTCCATAAAACACAAGAAGGGGACAACAAAAAAGGTTGCAAACACCCTTAGTAGGAGGAGTTTGATAGTAAAAGAAATTCAAGTGAGTAGTATTGGCATTGAAGCCATGAAGAACATGTATGTAGTAGATGAAGAATTCAAGGAGGAATATGAGGTTTGTCAAACAATGAATGAAATTTATCATACTGATTTTTCTAAGTTTATATTACAAGATGGATTATTATTTAAAGGTAATCAACTTTGTGTACCTAAAGGATTAGTTAGGGAGAACATTGTCAAAGAAAAACATTGTGGGAGTCTTGCAGGTTACTTTGGCATTGATAAGACTTTAGAGCAGGTTAGAAGATTTTTCTATTGGCCAAAGGTGTAGGCACATATTAGAAATTTTTTACAATACTGCATTATTTCTCAAAAGACCAAAGGGAGATCATCAAATGCTGGACTCCATACTCCTTTACCTACACCCACTAAGCCATGGGACTCCATTAGCATGGACTTTATCATGGGGTTGCCTAGGACTAAAAGTTGATTTGATAGCATTTTTTTTGTTGTTGATAGGTTCTCTAAGATGGCTCACTTTATACCTTGTAAAAAAACTCATGATGCTTCTCAAATAGCTGGTATCTTCTTCAAGGAAGTTGTTAGACTCCATGGATTACCATTGAACATTGTGTCAGATAGGGATTCTAAATTTCTCAGACTTTTTGGAGCACATTATGGAAGAGACTGGGTACACAACTGTCATTTTCTTCAGCATACCATCCCTAATCAGATGACCAAACTGTAGTTATGAATAGGTCATTGGGAAACTTACTGAGATGTCTAACCAAAGAATGTGGAGTTTCTTGGGATGTTTTTCTTCCATAGGTTGAACTCTCATATAATGATTCATTGAATAGGAGTACAAGTTTAACTCCATTTTAGATTTTATATGGAGGCCATCCAAGAGGAGTATTGGAGTTGAGAGACTTGGGAGATAGTCACAAGAGGAGTGCACAAGCAGAAGATTTTGCAAAGGTTATGAAGGACATCCATCAGCAAGTTAAGGATAAGTTGGACCTTTCAGCAAGCAAGTACAAGGTACATGCTGATAAGAAGAGAAGGGACTTACAATTTCAAGTGGTAATCTAGTAATGATTCACCTAATGAAGGAGAGAATGCCAAGGGTGAAGTATATTAAGTTAATGATCAAGAAGAGAGGAGCATTCAAAATTCTGAAGAAATATGGCAAAAATTCCTATCACACTGACTTTCCTATTGATTTAGGGATCTCTTATATCTTTAATGTGGTGGATATCTATGTGCTCAAGGGTCCAAGGGATAATGAGGAAGTTGAGAGAATGCAACAGGAAGAAGAATTAGATTTACTAAAAGAACTATCACAAGTGCCTAAACCTACCTTTGAATCCATTTTGGGAAAAGGAAAACCCAAAGGACAGGGAGGAAAGGATATTATGAATACTTGGTCAAGTGGAATAATAGACCAATAGATGATGCAAGTTGGCTTTCAGAGAATGACATCATCAAGCTTGGGAGCAAACTTGAAGACATTCAAACTCAAGAGCCTTGAATTTCCTTTCATCTTGGGGAGTATGGTGCAAAGCACCAAGACACTTGGTTTATATTTTTTTTTTCATGTTTTTTTTCTCCTACTTAGGACAGAATATAAAATATTGGATGAAAATTCTATGGTTGTCAAAGAAAGACACCATTTTGTATGCTTAAGGCACTTTATGCAATTTATAAGCAAAAGTTGCTCATTAGGAAAATTCTAGATTTTTAATATTTTTGGTCAAGAAAGCCTAGGATTAGGTGTTTTTAGTTGGTTTAATGTATGTTGGAATATTTTTCAAGTCTTGTAAGTGGAATTAAGTAAAAAATGTAAAAATTGCACTTTTTGTGCAAAGTTACATTGTTGAAAGTTGTAAAAGTTGCTCCAAATTGCAAGTTCGTGGGAAAATGGTTATAAATATTAAAATATTGGTTGTCACCATTAAAATTTATATATATCTCATTTTTGAGGTATGGAGGGCATTAATGTATGTATTGGAAGAAGTTACAAAGAAGGAAATTCAGTTTTGGAGTCATTTTTATTGTTGTTTGTATGCTCCATAAATTGCATGGACTTTCAAAAAAGATCTGACGGATTTTTGAGTTAGAAATTTAAATAAGATTTATTTATCTTCTAGTCTCATCATTCTACATGTTTTCTAAGTCAAGTTATTGCATTTTTAGTGAAACTAGGTTTTTAGGACATCATTTTGGTGCACACAGCAAAAATGGGCCTCTAACTGCAATTTCCTTGGTTGGAATTTCATGGCCACTTTGGAAATAGTAGCTAGTAGGGTCCTTTGAAATATTATAGGGTTTCAAAACTAGAGGATGTGCTTTTTATTTATTTTTCCAATAAAGCCCTAGGTCAAGTACCATGAAGGATTTGACCTCTTATAGTGTGTTGATTTGTGAATGGCATGAGTTTGCAACTTCGTGAAGGGTTGGCCATTTGGAAGTAAGTTATTTTAGTGTTGAAAATAATTCTTGAATATTTATTTCATTTCCATGAACCTATTTCCTACTAGTTTCTTTGTAAACCAAGCCTAACTTGATCACTTAGGTCTATGTTCCTTTGTGAAGGAAAGGGAATGCTGGAGTGGGGCTAAAACTTGATGCTATGGGGTTTGAAGTGATTTTTAAAAGGGTATTCAAAAACATAATTTTTTTTGGGTCTTGTTTGAAACTTTGTGATGTTAGATTCAAAAAGACACTCTAGGAGGGCTAAAAGAGGCTCATAGGGGTACTAGGCCAAATCGGGGTTTGAGGCTTTGTGCAAGTGTATGATTCGAACCATTGGTGTAGTATATGGTAAATAAGCTCCATAAGATCATTTAACCTCTTATAACCCTTGGGAACAATTTCTAGGGTGTTTTCCTAGTATTAATCTAGTTGTGGGGGATTGGTGCAAAACTCATAAAGTGGGCAAGTTTGGTTCTTTGCCCTTGGATTCCTGGTGAAAGTAGAATGTGTGTTTATTTGATCCATTGGAGGAATAGAGTGTTCTAAAATCCTATAATAAGGTGGAAGATTTGATAGCCAGTTGGTTAATTTCAAGAGTGGGAAGCCCATTTGGAGCTTCTTAGTTATGAACTCTCTCTCTCTCTCTCTCTCTCTCTCTCTCTCTCTCTCTCTCTCTCTCTCTCTCTCTCTCTCTCTCTCTCTGTGGGATTGGTTCAAAACTCATAAAGTGGGCAAGTTAGGTTCTTTTTCCTTGGATTCCTAGTGAAGGTAGAAAGTGTGTTTAGTTGATCCATTGGAGGAATAGAGTGTTCTAAAACCCTATAATAAGGTTGAAGATTTGATAGCCAATTGGTTGATTTCAAGAGTGGGAAGCCCATTTGGAGCTTCTTAGTTGTAAATTCTGCATCCATCTCTCTTTCTCTCTCTCTCTCTCTCTCTCTCACACACACACACACACACACACACACACACACACACACACACACACACACACACACACACACACACACACACACACACACACACACACACACACACACACATATTAATCATATATTAATTTTACACCATTAATTTTTAAAATATTTATATAATATTATTACAATTACAAAATTCATATATATTTATGTTATATTATAAATAATACAAATAACTAAATATATAATATTTTTATAAATTTTAACAATATGGCTAAAATTTCAAAGAGATCCACATTGTCCATATATATTGTGAGGGAAATGGCATGGCAGATGGGCTAGCTAATTTTGGCCATGGTTTCACACACCTTGTGGAATGGGATGACATCAGAATGTTTCCATCAACAACTCAAGGTGTAATGGAAAGGGAGTGTACCTTCATTAATACCATATGAATAACAAAAATGGGTGGTAGGCCTTCTTTTCTCCATGTAGGCATATGAATAAGATGCTTCATAAAGAGAGTTTTTGGCAACATTTTTTACTGATTTGTATTGTGATTTCAGTTGTCATGAATATTAATTATTGATGTAAAGCGACATTGAGGGTGGATTCGACAAGATGTTGCAAACAATTTAGTGATGATCAAAATGACAAGTTAATGAATTCCCACACAAGATACATCTTGCAACAGCCATTTATAGATGGAAAGAGAATGCTCACAAGTACTGTGAAGAGTGGTTTTTTTTTTGGGGGGGAAACATTGCAAACTTATGATGATCATACAATGCCTTTTCATTTTATTTTCTAAGGTTCTTCAATTTATATCCAACAAAATTAGAACCTACAAGAATGCTATATCATTTGATGAATTAGTTGTTGATATGGGTGATAGTAAGGGAAATAATGATTGAATTAAAATAGTGGGTGTGGAAGATAGCATTTATAACAGAGAGTTGGTGATGGTGTACTTGTAGGAAGGTGACCTTTTACAGTATATGGAGGATATGGTGAAGCACAATGAGGTTATATCAATGTAGTTCTTCCAGACTTGGAAGGATAGGAAGGTGACTATCAATGGCATGAGCTTTGATATTTCAAAAGAAACAATTATGAGAAATAGTGAGTTTTTTTGGAAGGAAAGAAATGGCCAAGGAAAACAATGGTCAATAAGGAAGCTAGCCTATGAAAATTCTTCAAAGGCAAGGAGGCACCAAATAGAATGCACGGTGGGTTTTCTCAAGCTACCCTTCATTAGCCCTTAGACATGATCTATTATGCTATCATGCAGTACATCACCTTGGAGGACCATCTCCAGGTACTATACTATTACTATTTCCCCATACTAAATCATTTTAGGAATCTGGACCAAATTTCCATCTCATTTTATTGCATTCACTGGAGAATGGTATGGCAAGGAGGAAACACAAGGAGGGGAAAACCTTCTACTTCATCCACTAAGGGCTGATGAATAAACTTTATACCTAGTATCTTTCCCTAAATCCACCACTTTTGATTAACCCTCTTGCCATTATTAGCCCCCAAGTCTCCCATGACCCTGGCCATGGTCTTAGCCATAGGAAGTTTAAGAAAACCCCCACCCCTAATATCAAAATTAACTTGAAGATTAAAATAAGATTGATTGAGTTAGAGCTAGATACTACACAGTGTAAGAAAAGTGCTAGGAGGTCTAGCAAATGCCTCCAAATGGAAAAATTTAAGTCCCACCCCCAATTCATGATTCTAGCTCTGACTCCTTTGAAAGTGATGCTAAACCTACTAAAAAGAAGAGAATGCCTCAGGATAGAAAACCTAACCCAAGCCATATAACTCCTTCCCATGTCTCAAACACCCTTGAGGCTACCTTGGCTAAGAGTTAGGAGATGGGGGGAGAGGGGTGATATTACATCCCCAAGAAAAGAAACCCCAAAAAGTGCATGGAAGAAGGGAAAGCATAGCAATATGAAGGTGAGACTAGAAAAGCTGAAGAATTCCATGAGAGACTTGGCCAACAACTAAACTACTGTCTACTAGAGGTTCAAAAACTTGGTGAAGTTTTCCACACAGATCATGCACTCTGTGGCCACCACCCTTTATTTTTTGTAGATGAATAAAGAGGAGAAGGACCTAGGAAAAGCCAATGAGACAACTTGATCCATCTATGGGTTCCTAGTTGAGGATTGGTTAAAGACCATATTAGACAAACCAGTTAAAGCAAAAAGTGAGGATGGGGACAAGGATCTACCTGAGAAGGAGGACAACCATGGGCTTAAAAAGGGTAGCTAGCCCTTTGTCTTATTTTCTTTTTCTTGTTGTGTTTATGATTATTCCTATGAACTTGGTACCCCACGGGGTCTTTATGTTTATTTTTTTGTAAGGGCTACTATTTTATTACATAGTTTTTTTATGCATAGTAGTTTAAAGACTACTAGTACTATTAAGCTGACTATGAACATATTTTTCTTTTTGAAGTTTAAAGGTTGTATTGGTTAGTTGACTAGGAGGTTACCTCCAGCTATTTATTCAATCTTTTTGTACTTTGGGGTCAACTCCCCGTATTGTTGGCTACTCTTAATTACTTGAAAAACAATATATTATAACTATTACTTATCCCTAAAATAAACATTATAAGATTTATTTCATGATAATCTAAAATTATATTAGATCTTAGTTCAATATAAAATTGTAGATTATTTCCAAATTAAACTCACTTTGATTTATATGCAAGGAAGAGTCATTTACTAAATTCACTTTTGTATACTAACATGAATCGTTCTCTTAGGGAAATTACAATCTGAAGTTGGTCCACAATTTGCTAAGAACTAGTTATCTTGGCACATATTATATTTTTAATAAAATGACATTGAATAAAGGTGGAGAGTATGGTGCAGAAGGCACACAAGCCATACTAGGAATACAAGGACAACTAGAGCACTCCAGGCATGAATAGGAATCATCCATAGCATGGTGGAATGAACTATACAATCTTGAAACCCATCATGGCACTAAAAATGCAGAATTATGTAAACCCTAGTTCCTAAAGGCACAAAAAGAGGCTAAATGGTCATATGGATGTAATAGGGATCACAATAGGATAGGTTAGTCTTTATTAATGCTTAATGAGATCATCTAAGTAATTTGGAAAAGTTGGATTAGTCAAAATTTTCTTAAAAGACCAAATTTACAATATTGTAAATTCAAATTTTTTAATTACAATAGTTAGTTGGATTTAGGAGGGAAAAGTTTTTTCATAGTATTTTATGCTCTTAATCATCCCTATACCAACCAAATTTGGTTAGATAAATTATTTAAAGGTTAAATATTGTGAAGAATCCATTAGTACACATATAGAAGTGATTTTTTCGGAATACACACATGATTTAGAAGGAAAATCTTCATTTTTACAAGTTTTCATGAGTTGGTTCATTGATTTGGGTGTTGTTTGAAAGGTTTTCGATCATTGATGAATCAAGAAAATTGTTATATGTTTTATGTTCATTTTTGTGGTAACTGTCATAACAGTTCAATTTTGCTTGACAGTTTTGATATTTTCCTATTGTTAAATGGTCATTTCATGAATGGAAGGTTTGGTTCTCATGGAATGACTCTTTATATATACATGTATTATAGTCTAGTAACCTAGTAACATGTATTTGTGAAGGAGGTGATAAGTTCTTGGCGATCACCATGCTGATTTGAGTGTTTTTATATTGGAATTTGCTAGGTACGCTATAGTAGTAGCCTTTTGGCCTTAAGAAGGGGCTAATTTTAGATTGGAATCTAGATATATATGTTCAAGACAAGGTTTTCCATCCTTTAGATCTTGGAGAAAGCATTGGGAGAGTAGAGATTGAGAAAGCCCTAGTTCTTGAGGGTTTGGAGGCACAAATTGGGGCTTTTGTGTTGGCATGGACTATAAAATGAAATTGGTTATAGATTCTCTTAATTCAATCCATTTTATGAGACTCTTGAGATTCCTAAAGTTTTCAAGTAAGTTTGAGGCATAGTTGCTTTGTAAATCCATCTTTTTGGAAGCCTAATTTTTTGAATAGGCATTTAAACAAGGACTATTTTCCAAAGTAACCCTATCTACCTTTTGGGTATATTGAGATACTCAATAAAGGGTATCTTAAAAGGTAATTGGTTTTCTTGATGTTTGTTGGTAAACAGATTTGTCCTCTCTTGTTCCTTATGAAGATACGACTCTTAATGCCTGAATAATGAACAATATCTATTTACAACAGTTGAAAATCCATTCTATGATTACTGGCTTCTCTCTGAATTGGTAGGTGCAGCTCCCTGTGTGAATGATGTTCAAGGATTTTTGTTTTATTCTTAAAGCTAATATGGGGTATGCTCTTAACCCAAGAGCAGAAGAGGCAAACCAAATTAAGCCTAACTAGAACTTAATTTAGGCGTGAAAGACTTCTAAATACTGAAACAGATTCACATATCCACACTTCTTTTGAATCCATAAATCTATTCGCATATGACTAGAATAATTTGAAATTCAAATTTAAACTATGATTGATAAATTGAGAAAACTAAAGGAATCCTTTCGTCAAATGAATTATAAGAATACTTATTACATTCATTTGTATTCTGGAAAATAGGGGATATGAAAGTTTGTTCTTACTTATTTCTTTGGAATATAGAAAGGAAATACTCACTATTCACAAAATCTACTAGAACGAAAAATGATTGAAACAAAATACCATTCAATTGTCTCTGCAACAAAATAGTACTTCACACCAAAATTTTGCCAACCTTTGATTAATCATTGAATTTCATAAATATAGGATTTGAGAGATGACTGTTACAATGTGAATATTAATTGGTTCATCTTCTCTTGGTGAAAAATGGCAAGATGCCAATTTATCATATCAAAATATTAACAAAGATTTCAAAAATTACAACAGAAAATGAAAAGGGGGTAATCTAAATCACTTGGACTTCTTCCCCTTTTCAGTTTTCATCCTAGTAGCCACCATTATGGGAATCAACTCTTCATGATTAGGTACTTGCATGTTGGTGAATCTCAAAAGCCACCTTGAATGCTCTAGAGCTAGTTCTTTTACTTCATTCAACTGACTTCCCACTTCTTCAGCAGCCATGTGCACGCATCCACCAAGTGTTTGTAGTTCTGTTACCCTATTTTGACTGCTTGAAGCTATCTTAGACAGGTTACTTAAATATGTAGAGAAATTATTCTTCATCACTTCTATATTGATAAAGGATTTCCCTTGTCCACTGGTTTGTGACTCAGTGTGCAATCCTCGCATAAGCTCAAATGTGTTGTCCTGGGTCTTCTTCACTTTGTCTCCTATTTCTCTGAGTCCTTTCTCAGCCTCTTGAATCATTTCTAGCTTGAATTGCATAGTCTGGAGCCATCCATTCAGAGGTTCATTTCCCTTCTTAAGAATCTTTTCTTCAATTGCATCCTTTGCTTTCATTTGAATAACCATCATCAGGAGAGAAATACATTCTATACACCTCGCTCTTTCTCTAGACAAGGTATTTTTGTTAGACGTAATATTATCCTTTTCAATTTCTAGTCAGAGGATAATATTCCCAATTTGATCGATTAGGGAAACTCCATCTACATTGAGTTTCTCGATCCATTCCTTTCTAATCTGACAAAAATGCCTATCTTTTTGGAGCTGTGATATGAAGGCTTGTACCTCTTCTGCTGAAGAATTTTCAGTGGTAGGCACACTAGTAATAGTGTCCAATGGAACAAATAATTTCATGATGGACCTTCTTAACTCTTCTATTTCAGCTTTCATTCTGATCTTTGATGACTTGAGGTTCTCCAGTTGCTCTTCTATCACCTCATTACTCGATTTCCATAGGCCTACCTTTGTATCATGTCTCACCTCTCCCAGATCAATTGAATGTAGAGTGAAGTCCTCTGGCATCATATCTTCAATTCTCCTTGCCTTGTTTGTTTTTGCTACCTCCATGGTTAAGTGCCCTGTTTCTGGATCTTGTCCCAATATTGACAAGGTCTTCTGGTTTTTAGCTTTTACTATGGTAGATCCTGAGCAAACCACTTGAGATACAACATCTTTTGAAGGAACACTTTCATCTTTTCTTTTTCGCTTCTTCTCCAAAGTATCCTCGAGCCAAGACTCTATATTAATCACTTTGGAGGCTGTTCCAAGTGATTCAATGTTGAATATTTTCTTCTTCACTAGAGTTTTTTTAGCTATAGTTGCAAAAAAGGGGGTCTTTGGATCTCAAGAAAGAAGCCTAGATGAACCTGGAGCTTTCTCTTCTTCATGGGTTTTCTTTGCAATTTCATCAGACTTAGTGGATTCACTACTACTACTTTTATCATCTCCAATCTCTACTATTTGAATAGGAGAACCAGTGGGCTTTAGAAAAGGAGCACTTATAGATGGTGTTGGTCTATGATGAGGGGATAAGAGAGGGGTGACATGTGGAGATGAGACTAGAGAAGCTTGAGGAGATGGATGTAGAGTGGCATGTGGAGGTGAGACTAGGGCAGGAGATCCATCTTTCTATTCTTCCATTTCTTTTTCAGCTTCAGCTTGAGCTCCAATGACTGGTAGTGATCCACCTTTATAGGTTGGGGCTATTGGAACATTCATCTCTAGGGGTTGATCACCTCCTCCTACAGATTGAGCTAGACCTTGAGCAGGTGTAGTAGTAGCACTAGGTGTGGCACTTTCAGATGAAGTAGGAGTAGCTGTAGCTGAAGAAGCTTGAGTAGTTTTGCTCTTGCTCTGGCCTTTCTTAGTTGTCCACTCAACCCACTTCTCAGTCCTTTTGATAATTCTTGCCATCATGACATCAAAATCTTCTTCTATGTCAACATATGGTTCAGAGCTAATGGGAGTATTCCTTAATTTTGTCAAATATGTATTATTGTACATATTTTGACCATTGTCTTCTAACCCTTCCACATTTAAATTTATACCATATGTCTTTACTTGATCAATTATAAATTTGGCAAAGGCACGATCTCGACTCTCTAGTTCATTTTTATAGTTTGCCCAATAATCATCCATGGTTGTCACATGTTTGATTACGCTTCCAATTTGAAGCACATCTCTGGCATATCCATTCAGATCAAACATGGGCCTTACTACCTCATATTCTTCCAATTTGTATTTACTCTCAAATGCTTTGAGTATATTCTTCACATCTGATCTAGTCTCACAATTGTATGCTCCAACTTTTATAGGGAATTCATACCCTTTCTTCCTCAAGCTGGCGCTCAACAAGTTCACTTGTATTGCTTGCCTCACAATCTCCACAAGCATGATCATATCATCTGGGTACCTGGACAACTTCAGTGGGAATCCATTGAATGCTGCAATACGCAAATAATAAAATGATCAGAACTGAATAAAATAACTGCCAAATTGGCTGATAGTCGCCATCATTTTTGGACTAAATCTCTGCTCTAGACACCCTTGTAGCTCCCTACAAATCCTCATGGTGAATGCATCATTTACCCAGATGTATTTTGCATAACTATTCTGTATTTGCAAGCATGGATAAAACTCATAACTTTTTACATGATCAGGAAAATTCTCAATTCTAGGGAGTCCCAGCCATAATTGAAGAGAAGCCAACATGTATATCAAGAAAGAGCACATATAAAATGAATTATAAAACTTAGCCGCACTGAGAGCCCTAGAAAGATGCTCACTGACCTCATACACCCAATCAATATACTATGTGTCTGAGAAAGTAACTTGCACCAAAAAGAAGTACTGCTCTACAAAATTAAAAGCTTCTACCTCACCTTTGAGTCGATGCAATAGAACCAAAATGTCAACAATTTCTGGTTTGAGGTCTATGCTGAAAAGAGTTTTAGGGACTTTACTCTTGGCTCCCCTTGGCTTTTGAAACTAAGACTACATGATCTCCTTCCTCCAAACCATCTTCTTCAAGGAGAACTTAGACATAGCTCCACTCATTGTTAAATTAGAGAACTCCTCCCATTCTGGAATCTGCAAGCAATTCACCAGTGCTTGTCAATCAATTGGAATCAACACTATTTAATCAGGCAATAGAATCTGCCTTGTATCTGGGTTGTAATGATTGATTCATTCCAAATTCAACTCCAGGGCTTGTACTGCTACAAGGAACCCAATTGCTTTCACTAATCCACTTCCCCGAAGTTTCTTCGTTATGGGATGAACTAGCTCTACTCTTAATCTCCTTAGAAAATCTTGCATATCATAGAAACAAAGTGAAGTATCTGTGATAGTTGACCATGACAACTTAAATCCACCCAATCCATCGAAACCCGCAAATGTTGTTGCCATTTTATTTCATGTATGATAGTAAAAACTCAAACAGTTGCAACTAACACAAAAAGAAAACTCTATAACTTTGAAACTTACTTAAAAGCGCTATCCAATACAACAGTATAATAGTAAATGGTAGTTTGAAAATTTGTTACTTCCTTCTTTATAGAATAACCCTAGATTTGCCTGTTGAATTTCATAAATTGCGCCACACGAGTAGAATTAAGGGTTAATCCATTGGATTGGTGAAATTAAAGGTTCTAATGGATTTATCTTTATCTTTTCACTATTTTCGTTGGCTCAACAATAACTTTCATTAATTACTAGTTTACTTTCCATTTTCACCCATCTTTCAAAAAAATAAGAACAGAGTACTTCCTTGGGCAAAATCTGCTTAACTCAGTTCTATTTGCAAAAACCTAATCAATCTACTGATTTGCTTATATTTACTTTCCCAAAATAATCTGCAATCAAATCACATACTTACCATGCTTGCAAGAATGATTTTTCCTGAAATGCGAAAAATGGCCTTTGAGGGCAGAAAACCCGCAGCGAAGAAGCAGATTTCTAATTTTCCTCTTAAGCTTCCACTTTTACCTTTCTACCCTAAGCACTTTACTAAAAACCTTCAGGAAACATAAAAGAGGCTTCGTGAGCGAAAAATGGGGCCCACTAGTAACTTTACCTTTCTATTTAGGCCTTTGCAAAAAATTTACCTCTTGGTTTGAAGTCCACCAGAGGAGCAGCTACTTCTGAGTTTTTTGACAATGCTTATCCTAATCATCTTAATGAGTTTTGAGTAATTTCCGCTATGAAAACATGATAATTTTGAATGTTTTGACCTTAATATGGCTTAATTTTCCTTGTTCCAGCCTACAAATAGCATTTATGGATCGCTGCAGAGTTTCACCTTCTGGGTGCGAAAACCCACTATGGAGAAGAAGAAACTTTGTTTTCTGCCAATGCCCATTGTTTTACTTCTTTTGCCCTATTCACTTTATTTTAAGCCTCTAGAAAACACAAAATTGACTTCGCAAGTGAGAGATGGGACCCATTGGCTCTCTTAATTCCTTTACATACACCTCTTTGAAAAATTGATTTCTGACTTCAAAATCTGCCATGGAGAAGCTCTTTCCTGATTTTTCGCCGATCACTATTCGAGTTATTTTTCAGACTTTAAAATGATTTCTCGCTATGAAATCATGACATCAGCTGAATGGTCTTTTCATAACATGATTCGCTTTACTTCAATAAAGCTTACAAGTAGCATTTGCCAGCCTTTGTGAAAATTCACCTTCAGGGTGTGAAAACCTGCTAAGGAGAAGTCGAAACCTGATTTTCTACCAATTCAATTTTCTCTATCTCCAGACTAAATGATCTACAATAAATTCAAATGATGTAGCACAATTCAAGAATCTCCATCGAGTATGGCTCTAAATTACCCCTAAGACTCATGATAATCAAGAAATACCCACCCGAGCTATATGTGACATGGGAGAAGGGAAAAGATGAAAACCCAATGGATAAACTCAACATCTAAAGAGGAAAGACCTATTGACCAGACATTGACAAAACATGACATTAGTTGACTTTCCACTTTGCAAAATTTGTATATGGTGAAAAGTGGGGCAACAATCTTTTATAAGTTTTAAGTGTTATCCATTTTAGAAGCTTGTTGGAGACCTAATTGGTAGGGCTACTAAGGCTATATTATGCATTTACTAGTTTATGGCCAAAGTGAGAATGGGGAAGGGTAAAATTAGTTTATTCATCTTACAATTGATGTTTTAAAACTATTCAAGCTACCTTTTATCATTGTATAGGTCTTGAACAATCATTTAGGTGTTGGAGGCATTAAAGGTCATTGCATTGTATTGAAAACTTGAGCATTTATCCATTTTCATTAATCATGCTGATTGGACCTTCATCACACCATAACCCACTGTATCACAAGTATTAGAAGCATTTGATTTGATCATAAATTTGAGTACCAATTTTGACAAAGATTCCAAATTTGAGTTTTGTTTCAAGATATGAAGATAATTCATGTAGGTTCCTAACTTATTTTTTTCCCTAGGTCATCTTTGTCCCTAAGAAATTTTATAAAGATGTGATTATGGAACATGTATAAAATAGTCTAGATCTTATTATTTTTACACTTAGGCTAATTTGGTCCATCTAGGTTAATCTAGTTGTGAAGTATCTTGATCCTTAGGTCGACTTGGTTCCTTTTGTCATCTTGTTACCAATGATTTTAGATTTTCCAAATTGGTTTCTACAGGTATCTACTACCCTAACTTATCATTTTTTTCATCAGTTTACCATTGAATAACAATAGGACCTCTAGATTTTAGTTTTCCTCTTTTTGTCAAGGTAGTCCTTTTCAATTTCATATTCTTTCATTTTCTTCTTGATACATTTGAGATGTATTATCCATACCATAGATTTTCGTCTCATTTCATTTACACTGTAACTTAAGTTGTCTACTTGCATTACATTTTCAACATGCACTAATTCACATTCACTCTATTTGATTCATTCTCTTAGGAAAATGTGGAACAAAATCTTGTATTAATTCTACAAAATTTTAAAATGGGTTTACGCATTAGTGTATTCCTACATGCTAGTCAAAACCCTTTTTTTATAGAGGGATCTTAGTATTTCTCATACAAGTTTTATAAGGTGAGGTTTTCTTCCAATGTTTCATATTTCACCTCATTAAACCTACCAATTTTGGAACTAAGAGGGCACAATGAAAAATTTTAGGAACCATTGTTGAACAATAAAACTATAATTGATAGTTCTTGTTTAGTTCATTTTATTTGGATATTAAAGGGACTAATAGATTAGAGAGAACATAGAATATATTGGTATATGGTTAAATATAGCACTAAAGAATAGTGAAGAAAATATGCAATAAATATTAAATAGTTTTTATTAAAAATAATAGAATACATTAATAGAGTTAAAGCATCATAACAAGAAGCTTAAGTCATGAAACATGCTTCAATAGTAAATATTTTAGACAAAAGTAAAATAATCTAAATGTTATAACATTATCTTTTGATTGGTGCAATCATAAAAATGTCTTTTGATTCGTACAATAATATTCTGGATGGCTACTTGGAAAATAAGCGAGTGATTGATTGACCTTAATAAAAAGCTCATTGTATCATACTAATTAATGATTGTGCGATTGTGCAACTGCATATTGTTAAGATTAGCCTAGTTTTCTTCAGTTTATCTAAGTGCATTGTAAAGAAATGTCATGTGACACACATATACCCTTTTTGGAATGAAATTAAAAAGCTACATAGAAGGTGAAGACTATTGTGAGGTGGGCTCATTAGATACATCTATCAATGAAAACTACCTTTGAAGTGTTCAACTCATGCATTGATGGCTGGCTAGTAACTAGGACTAAAATTGTCAAAGGGACCAAATTGTGCTTGTAACAAGTTAACAAACTTTCAAGATTGGGTAGGAAATAGGAGCTTAAACATCATAAAACAAAATAAAGACATCCACTTCAACTTATTGTGACCAATTAAATTTGACAAAAATGAGTTTCGTAGTAATTTTGTTTATTGTAATAGAGTTCTGCCCTTTCCAGAGTGACGTAGTTCACGGCTGTGCAGGCAATCATAGACGTTGTTTGGAATGCCCAGATAATTCATTTGATGGAATATAGTTGATGGAATATTTGGCACATGACAGAGCGATTTCATCTGCTATCCCTGCGCTTCACCTCCTCATGATTACAGCAGTTTCGATGGATGGCAAGGAGCTTTTCAAAAGCAGAGAAAGACATCACGAGCTGGCTATATCTTTGGTGATCGTATTCTTGTACGACACAGTGAGATTGTATGAATAGAGGAGATTAATGAAGGCTTTTCTACAATTGAATCTTGAAAGGCATTGGCAGTTAATGCTGCACTTTTTCTGAGAAGTTTGTTATATGATCCTCTACTTCTGGTAAATCTGTGGACTGTTGAGAAGAAACTGTGGCCAAGAATAAAGGTGAATGTTGAAACGGAAGTGCAGCGTTATTCTAAATCTTTACCCGACAGGTTCGCAAAGGTGTCTTTTCATCTGTTCGATGCGAGTATGACGGACAGAAATGGTATTAGGAGGACGAGTGATGAAATTTAAATATAAAACAGTACACAGCTATATCAAGAAATAAACAGGAACAAAGAATGTGAAACACTTCTTACTGAATCATAAATCTCTATGATACGTTTTACATTAGCTGGGCGGTTCTATTTATAGAAGCCTTTAGATCATTCTAGATTCAAATTTTAGTCTAACTTGCTTTCAATGTGGGCAGAAGATTTTGGTCTGATGGACCGCACTGAACATATTCTGCCAACCATTCCATACGTGGATAGGCTATTTTCGGTTGGAAGAGAATTTGTTTCTGTTTGAGAGAGAATAGGGAATGCAATAACTGCAGATAATTTGTAGCAAACCACATTACATGGTGGTAGAATAGTTCTATCCAACATCCTCCCTTAATTTCTACCACTAGAAATATTGTGTGGGAAAAATTATTACAAGAATAAAGTTAAATATCAACTTCTTTGAGATATAACAAGGTTCAAAATTTGAGAAATTTGAATGTAAACAATGATTTGGTAAAGATATCTGTAACTTGATCTTCAGTGCCACAGAAGTGTAGCTTGATTACTTCACTCTCCATGAGGTCTCAAAAAAAGTGATGTTGTACTTCAATATGTTTGGATCTCGCATAGTAGACAAGATTCTTTGCAATCTTGATATTGCTTTGGTTGTCACAAAATATGGTAGTTGGATGAGCTTGTTGATGACATGTCTCTTCAAGTAGTGTTTTTATCCATAGAGCTTCTTCAGATGCCTTTGATGCTGCAATATATTTGGCTTCTGTTGAGGATAGTGTCACTGTTGATTGCTTCTTACTACTCCAAGAGATTGGTTTGGATCCAAGGTGGAAGATAGATCTTGAAGTTGATTTCCGATCATCAATATCACCTACATAATCAGAATCTATATAGCCTACTAAAGTAGCATCTCCTTCATGTTGGTACTCAATGCCAAGCTTGTAAGTGCCTTTGATGTACTTCAAAATCCTCTTAGTAGCCTTCCAATGTTAAATGTGTGGGTTTTCCATGTACCTAGATACAACACCAACTACATATGCAATCTCTTCTCTAGTTATTGTGAGGTACAAAAGGCTACCAACAAGTTGCCTATATATTTTTCATCCACTTTCTTTTGATCTGAATAAGCACTTAATTTAAAACCTACTTCACATGGTGTATTAGATGGGTTACAATCATTCATATTAAATTTTTTCAATACATCAATAGCATATTTGGTTTGAAAGAGCAAGATCCTACTCTCTTCTTGCCAAATTTGCATGCCCAAGAAATAGTACATCAATCCAAGATCACTTATCTTAAAAATTTTCTTAAGCTGTGTCTTGGTGTCATCAATACAATGTCTGGAATATCCTATAATGTTTAGATCATCCACATATAAAACAATGATAACAATTTCATCTTCAATATGCTTGACATATACATCTGGGTCAGCTTTGCTCCTTTTAAATCTATTTTTTTACAAAGAATTCATTTATTTTGGAGTACCATGCCCTTGGAGCCTATTTAAGGCCATATAGAGATTTCCTCAATCTACATACTAGATGTTCTTCACCATCTTTAATAAATCCTGGTGGTTGTTGCAAATACATTTCTTCTTCTAAGTCACGATACAAAAAAGCACTTTTTACATCCTTTTGAAACATTTTCCATCCACACTTTGCAGCTAAAGCTATGATAGTCTGAATGGAAGTCATTTTAGAAATAGGGGTAACTGTTTTAGTATAGTTAATACCTTCTCCTTGTGAGAAGACATGGGCCACTAACCTTGCCTTGTATCTTTCAATTGCTCCATCTAATATAAACTTTGTTTTGTAGGTCCATTTGTAGCTAACCACATTCTTTCCTTCTAGAAGTGTTGCTAATTCCCAAGTTCCATTCTTCATCAAGGAGTTGTACTCCTCTTGCATAGCCTCCTCCCATTCATCTTTTCCTTTTGCTTCCTCGAGTGTGCTTGGAGTTTCAACCTACATCACCTTAGCCATAAGAGCATAGTTAGCAACAATCTTGGGGCCTTCTTGATAGACCTCTTGAATGCTTCAAGTTTTTCTTTGATTTTTTGTGTTTTCATCATCATTGTTGCTTGAATCTTCATCCTGCACTTCTTTTCCTTTTGTAGGAGATATCATATTTTTCTCTGAAACATTAATATCAATATGCTCATCATTTTCAAGCAAAAAAGAAACCTGAGAAAATGTAGAGGAATTAGTATTCTCAAAGCCTTCATCAAACAAAACATTTCTTTTGATTTGAACTTCCTTTGTATTAGGATTATATAGCCTATATCCTTTTGATTCTTCACTATATTCCACCATTATGTACTTCTCACTTTTCCTTTCTAGTTAACTTCTCTTTTCATCAAGAATGTGAGCATAAGTAGTGCAACCAAAAATATGAAAATGAGACACAGTAGGCTTTCTTCTACTCCAAGCCTCTTCAAGAGTTACGTTCATGATAGCCTTTGTAGGAGTTCTATTTAGAATATAAACTGCTATATCAATTGCTTCAGTAGAAAGATGTACCTCTATATTTCCAGAATAGAGCATACACCTAGCCATTTCCATTATAGTGCTATTTTTCCTTTCTGCTACCCCATTTTGTTGCAGTGAGTAGGAAATAGTGGATTCTTTCTTTATGCCATTTTGTTTACAAAATTCCAAAAAAAATTATTTATGTATTCAGAACCTCTATCTATTCTTATAATTCTTAGAAATTTCCCACTTTTCTTTTCAGTTAGAACCTTAAACTCCTTAAATTTATGAAACACTTCCTCCTTCTTTTGTAGAAATTATACCCAAATTCTTCGTGAATAGTCATCTATGAATGTGAGAACATACCTTGTGCCTACAAGTGAGGGTGTTTTGAAAGGACCCATCACATCACTGTGAACTAAGTGTAAAGGCGTTTTGGCTCTCCATGATTTTTGTTGTGGGAAACTTTCTACATGTTGCTTTCCCATTACACATCCTTCACATAATACTTTTGTTGGAGAGATTCTTGGTAGACCATGCACCATCTTCAACTTCTCCATAAGTTTGAGACTTTGATAGTTTACATGTCCTATATGCTCATGCCACAACCTACTCACATCATCATACTTTGCAATAGCACAAACATCTTTGTTTCCAATAAATTAATGAAATTTAAAAAGCTCATTTTCCACTCTAGCAATTACAGTCACTTGATAATTTTTATTCACATCCTTGACTAAGCATTTGTCATTGTAAAACTCTACTTTCTATCCTTGATTTACAATTTGAAAGATAGAGAGAAGATTTGTTGATAGTTGAGGAACAAGCATCACATTTTTAAACATTCCATTATTTACTTGAACATTTCCACTTCCTTGAACCTTTAGAGAACTATTATCTCCTAGATATATACTTTCACCATTGCTTTCATTTAATAACTCAAACTGCTCCTTATTATGTGACATATGTTGTTTGCAACCATAATCAATTATCCATTCATCCTTAAATGAACTATTTTCTTTGAGTGCTATAGAGAAGGCATTTCTCTTAGAATCAAATGATTTTGTAGACTTATTCTTTTCTGAATCATTAATCCTTTTGTAACATTCATCAGCTTTGTGTCCTTGCTTACCATAGTAATGACATTTCCACTTACTTCTATTTGGATTCCTATATATGAATTATTATTATCTCCATACTTCCAATTCTTTCCATTAGATCTATTATCTTGTGTCCTTTGATGAGATTGTTTTTATTTCATTACAAATGCTTGAGATTCACAATCAACAATAGAGGATTCTCTTTCTTTTATTTGACATTTTTCTTCTTGGATTAATTTAACACACAACTCATCAGATTTAATGCCTTTTAATTTATTAGCAGTATCAAGCCCCCTTATAAAAGATTGATAAGGACCTGGAAGGCTTTGTAAAATTATTTGCACAAAATCTTTATCATCTATTCTCTTTCTAAGAGAAGCCAATTCAGTTTTCTTGTCCTTTAATTTACTTTAAAAAGTCACTACTTCTTGTGAGCCTTTTCATTTTAGATTATATAGCTCTGTGGTGAGAGATATAATCCATATATCACCTGAATTTTGATACAAAATTTTCAAAAGTTTCCATACTTGCACTCCACTTCTTTCATTTCGAACTTCTGGAAAAACTTCTTTTGAAAGTGTTAACTTTATCAAAGTTGCTTCCTTCTTTTCTCTCCTATTCCAATCATCACATTCTTTTCCAACACCTATTGGTCTATTCTCACTACCATTAGCAATATCATAACAATTTTGTAGACTTAGAGACATTTCAATTTGTGAAACCCAATCATAGTAATTCTTTCCATTCAATCTAAATGATGGTAGAAGAACACCAAGAAAATCCATTAATCAACTTCTCTCCTTTTTGGATGAGAAAAAAAATTAGAACTTTCAGCACTTTAAAAAAATAATTAGTAAAAGAAATTCTCACCAAACTTGTGTAGTAATTTCTTTACCCAAAAAAAATGCTACTAAGTGAAATTTATCCCTACTGCAAATGATTGGAATTTCACACAAGAAGAGCTAGCATTGCTCAAGAATCACAAAAGCTCTAATACCATTATGAAATTTTAAATATAAAATAGTACACAACTATATCAAGAAATAAACATGAACAAAGAATATGAAACACTTCTTACTAAATCATAAATCCCTATGATATGTTTTACATTAGCTCAGCAGTTCTATTTATAGAAGCCTTTAGATCATTCTAGATTCAAATTTTAGTCTAACTTGCTTTCAACATGGGTAGAAGATTTTGGTTTGATGGAGAACACTGAACATAGTCTGCCAACCATTCCATACGTGGACAGGCTATTTTTGGTTGGAAGAGAATTTGTTTCAATTGTTTGAGAGAGAACAGGGAATGCAATAACTACAGGTAATTTGTAACAAACTACATTGCGTGGTGGTAGAATAGTTCTATCCAACAACAAGGCATGACGAATATAAGATGGGAAGGAGAGATTTGTTAGTTATGTTAGAACTAATATGTGGAGTCATTTCTTTAAGCAATCTAAGTTCAATGGAAAGAGCTTCAGATTTTGAGCTATATATATAAACATTTTTATGTGTGTGTGTGAGATTAGTTTTAAGGTTATTAGTAAGGTCATGGTTCAATTTAGCTTATATTTAAGCTTTTTTTAGGTTGAGTTATTAATAGATGTTTAATCTAAAGGGACTATAGTTTTCAAATATAATTTTCAAATTTAAATTTATGTGTTTCAAATATCTTTTATTTTAACCCTTCTTGATATGCCATCTATTGCACATTGTTTGTCTCTAATTATCAAATCTAATATGCAACCAAACATTGAAATTTTATGAAAATAGTTATTTGAGGTGGATAACTCTCAACATATTATATATATAAAGATATGCACTAGTAGAAATCACAAAACAAGATTGTGGACATATAAATTTTAAGATATAATTGCATCATGTTGAAATTGTTGGTATAGTCAATGATTACCTCATTATTAGGGTTATTATTAAGAATATGGTTTAGGGTATGGTTATAATGAGGGTTAGAATTATAGTTAGGGTTATTTTTAGAATTATGACTAACATTAGGGATAGATTATGGAAGGGCCAGTATTAGGGCTTGTGTGTAGATTATTGTATATTTTATTTTGGTTTATATTAAGATATGACTAAGGTTAAAGCTAGAGTGACTATTAGGATAATCTTTATAGTTGGGGATTTATAGCATTTTTATTGGATTTGGTTAGTCTGTGCACACACACACACACACACACACACACACACACACACACACACACACACACACACACACACACACACACACATGTATGTATGCATATATTTATATGTCTATGTGTGTCTATATGTATATGTGTATGTGTATGTATATGTATATGTTTGTGTGTATAGGGAAGCTAACATAATTTATGCATTCTCTTATAGTTTTGGTAATATTGTGAAAGGTAGAGAGGCGTACTTCTTATTTTTGAAAGTCATATAGTTTCTTTCTTTCCATACACACCATCTAATAGTGGGTAACATTTTTTCCACGTGTTCATAAAATAGGATGGGAGAAGGGTCAAAAATGTCATTGTGTCATGATTTCGGTCACAGTTTTAGGAAACATTAGAGAGAGATGGAATTCCTTAAGCATAAGATTCCAAGATTGAATAGTGTAAGGAAAATGTACTAAGAAATGAATAATAGATATTGCATCTTTCCCACATAGAACACATCCATTAGCTAACAAAATTCCATGTTTAGAAAGATTGTCTAAAGTAAGGATTTTCTCATGAGCCACTAGCTACAAGAAATAGTTAACCTTGGGTGGAAGATTAGAAATCAATATTTGATTCAAGAATTTGTCTCCCACCATAGAGTCCTTTAGAGATTTGTAGGGATGAGCTAACAGAGAAAATGACATTTTTAGTATATCTCCAAATCAACTTGTCCTCTTGATATTGATTGAATAGACTAGGAATAGACTAGGGTTAGGAAGCATATCCCTTAAATTCAGTGACTTCATCTTTGCTTATACGCATAACTATTCTAGCATTTCTTTGTGATTGTCATAAATTTATTAAACCCTTCCATCTAGCATTACCATTCTCCCATTAGAGATAGCTTTCAATTTTATCTTATACAACAATCTTTAACTAGTCCATGACTCCCTAGTTATTGATAGCCTCTTTGATCGGTACCTCTTCCTTTGAGATTTCTTCCTTGAATTAAGCTTTCCTTCCATTTACAATTAGAAATCTACTACCTCTTCTTATTATTCCTTTAGTTTTGAAGATATCTTCCAAAGAACAGAGTAGCCATTAGACTTGTTTCCACTATGAAATAAATAGGTCAGATATAAGACAAGTATTTATGTCTAAATATTTTTGTCCACTCATAGTATAGGTCAACCCAATTTAGATATCAGAGCTTTGTTCATGCCTTTAACGTTCATTACTCCAAGACCTCCTTTCTCTTTTGGTTTACAAACTTTATTCTTATAAACCATTGCCATCTTTCTCTTTTCCTCCACTCTAGACTAGAGAAAATATATTTGGATTTTCTCAAGCGTATCTGGCACCTTCATCAGCATTAAGGAAAATGACATAAAGTACACAGGGATACTTTGGAGGAAGGCTTTAAGAAGAAGAAGTTTTGTTGAGAATTTTGTCTCAACCTTGCAAGCTTTTTCCAAAAAATTCTAAAATTTATTTATGGTAGTTTTCTAAATGTTTATGAGTTGAAAAAAGGTGTATGAGCTGTTAAAAATATGTCTATTCTCTAGAACAATGTAGAAGGGCTATATTTTGAGTGTAAACAACTCATTATATGACTTTTATAGGGGTCTAAACTAAAGGACAAAATAATGGACGAAAATGGTATTTTTGGAGTTACAAATTACAAGTGGGTAACATGTGGCATGGTTGTTTTTTCCATGTTTTTGGCCCATGATTTTGTAAAGATACAAATGGTTTCCAAGTGGAAAACCACTATAAAAGGAGGGGTTGGGGAGGTGTTTGAATCATCAAGTTAAATTTCCAAGACTAGTGCTAGAAGGAATCTCTTTGAGTTTGAGTTCGAGTTGTGGTGATGTGCTTCTATAAGAACTTGCATTGCAAGAGTATTGTAATCTTCTAGATTTGAGAATACATTGTGCGGGTTTTGGAGGGTGGGGTTTTTCTCCCAGAAGAGTTTCCCAATGGTAATCATTGTATTATGTGTTTATGTTTAATTTTATTATGTTATTATACATTTCTTAAGATCTCTACAATAGTTACCTGAATTTGCATAATCACCCCCTTAAAGATTAGTGTAGGAAGCAATTCCATGCACCTTAGCTTCCTTACAAGTGGTATCAAATCCTGGCCAGTTTTGGTTCTATTTTTTTGGTATAGGGGTTTTCAAGCTAATCAAGGTTTGAGTGGGAGCTTATGCAAAGATTTTTATTTTTCTGTTGCAAGATTAATAAAGATGGAAAGCACATCAGGGAGGATTGATATAGAGAATTTTTTTGGCACAAACTTAGAAATGTAGAAGCTGAAGATGGAAGATCTATTGATTGATTGGGATCTATGGAATACAGTTGATGAAAAGAAGATGAGGCTCATAGATCCAACTTCAACTATAGAGTATGATGTGAAAGATAGAAAAGCTAAAAGTCTCATCAAATTAGATTTTCTTGAGGAAGAAGTTGTATTGATTGAGAATAGAAGAAGGTGGACTAATTTCTAAACATCTTGAAAGTTTTAATATGTTGGTTCTTCATTTGGCCTCAGTTGGGTTGTGGATGGATGAAGAAGAAAGGTGCCAAATATTACTTTGTTCATTGCTAGACTCATTGGACAACCTTCTCATGGCCATAGGGAGAACTTTAGTTGTCTTGAAGATGGAAGATGTTTCTGGTTCTCTACTTTTTGAGTAGATAAGAATGAAGGTCTCTCTGAATGCCAAAGATGCTTTGAGTGTTTGAGGAAGACCAAGGGAAAGAGGCAAGAATGAGAAGCAACATGGCCACTCTAAGTCCAAGAATAAGGGGAGATCAAAATCTCTTGGTAAGTCCAAGGTGATTTTCTAAAATTGTGGCAGACATGGACACCTCTGAAAGGATTACAAAGAGGACAAGAAAAAGAAGAAGAAGCAAGATTCTAACTCTGAGTCCATGAAGGAAGATGCAGATGCTTTCATTGCTTCCTTGGCCACTCATGTAGGTGATAATGCATGGCTGATAGACTTAGGTGCATCTTTTCACATGACTCCTAATAGAAATTGCTTTAGTAATATGAAAAGTTTGATGGTGGTAAGCTATATTTGGGTGATAACTCAGTTCTTCATATTATTCGTCATGGAAGTATTCATGTGAAATTTTTTGATGGTAGAATTAGAAGATTTTCTAGTGTCTTGCATAGCCTAGGACTAGCGAGGAATTTGTTATTTTTTAGTAAACTAATAAATGTAGGTTTACATGTACAATTTTTTGAAGTAGGTGTGAAAATGGTGAGAGGTGCTATGGTAATAGCAAGAGGAAGTAGATTGGGTATATTGTACCAGCTTGATGCATACTTGGCTAAGTACAATAGTACTTATGATAGGATTGTGAAGAGGGCTACCTTTTTGGAGAAGGAGAGGGTATCTCTTTCAATTGATGGTCATGGTTTTGGGTGCCCAAGGGTGCTCTATCTATTGAATCAAAGTTACCTACAGAGAAGACTATGTTATGGCATTGGAGACTTGGCCACATAGGTGAGAAAGGCCTATGAACCTTAAAGAATGAAAACCTTGTTGATGGTTTGAATGACTCCAATCTTGACTTTGATTTTTGTAAGCATTGTATCTATGGTAAACAAAACCATGTTCAATTTTACTCAAGTTCTCATATGATTTTGGATCTAATCCATTCAGATCTATGTGGTCTAGTTGATGTTCCTTCTATTGGTAGATCAGGTTATTAGTTTCTTTCATTGATGATTTTAGTAGAAGAACATGAAATTTATTTTCTTAGAAGCAAAGCTAAAATTTTTAGTCATTTCAAAGAATTTAAAGTAATGGTTGAGTTGCAGACTGGGAACAGGATAAAGCATTTGAGAGTTGATAATGGTGGTGAATATTGCTCCAATGATTTTGACACATTTTATAAAGAATTTGGTATTAAAAGAGAGAAGACAACTCTATATTCTCCACAACAGAATGGAGTTGCAAAAAGAATGAATAGGACCTTGATGAAGAAGGCTAGGAGTATTTTGAGTGGAGCTCAACTAGAAAAAAAGTTTTGGGCTAAAGCTATAGCCAATGCCTACCACCTAATAAACATGTCTCCTACATTAGCTCTTATTCATAAGTCACTAATGGAAGCATGGTCGGACCACAATCCTTCACTTAGACATCTGAGAATTTTTGGTTGTGAGGCATATGTTGATGTGCCAAAGGAGAAGCAAACAAAATTTGACAACAAAGCTATCAAATGTATCTTCATAAGATATGGTTATGGTGTGAAAGGATACAAGCTTTGAGATCCTCTTGCACAAAAGTTATTTTACTCCAAAACTGTTATTTTTAGATAAACTAAGCCTTCTTCTGTTATAGTGTAGCTAGAATAGATAAAAGAAAAGAAACATGTGATTTAACTTTGTGCTACACCTGAGAAAGTTGAATCAAGGCCCTTAGAAAGACAAGTTGTTGAACAGAGCTCTAAAAGTTCTAAATCATCAGAGGAAGAGGGAGAACTTGATCATGAACTTGAACATGAACCTAAACCTAAACCTGATCTTGTTCAAAGGTCTAGTAGATAGAGGAAAGCACTAGAAAGTTATGGATATTTTCTTGATGATTGGAGGTGTATATTTTCTTTGAATGCTAATTTTGATGAATTAAAATCTATAAAAGAGGCTCTTGGTATGAATGATTAAAAGTCCTAGAAGATAGACATGGAAGAAGAGATGGTAGCTCTTAAGAGGAATGACAAATAGGACCTTATACTATTTCTTGAAGGATGGAAGCCTATTGGTTGTAAAAGGGTGTTCAAAAGGAAAATGGGTTTAGATGGAAGCATTGAGAAGTATAAAGCACGATTGCTTACAAAAGGTTACTCCCAAGTTGCGAGAATTGATTATGGTGAAACTTTTTCTCCTATAGAAAAAATGACATCCATTTGACTTTTACTTTCTATTACAATAGCTAATGATCTATAAGTTGAGTAGATGGATGTGAAGAAAACTTTCCTTCATAGAGATTTGGAGGAAGAAATTTATATGACATAGCCAAAGCACTTTGCAGTGAAAGGTAAAAGTTATTTGGTCTAAAAATTGAAGAAATCATTGTATGGTTTAAAACTAAGTCCTAGGATGTGGTACTAGAAGTTTGATACATATGTATTGAGTTTGCGATTTATACAATCCAAATCTGATCACTATATATACTACAAGTTTGATGGTGATTATTTCCTAGTTATTGCCTTATATGTTGATAACATGTTGTTTATTGGGATTTTCATTAACCAATTTGCAAATTTTAAAACAATTTAGCACTCTACAACTTTTAAACATTCCCTCTCATTTGGATATTTAAATTTTGATGTGTGTGGATGGCCTCGAGGGGCCAAGCCTAGTCCTGCATGCCTACCCAGACCTGTAACTTGTTCTAATTGTTTTTGGAGTAACCTAGGGATGTGTTGACACCAATCATTATAATGGTGGGGTGTTGGTGGAGACAAAAATGGCACCATTGGTGGGCTGGGAGGATAGAACGAGTCATACAGTGGCTCTTGGATGGAAGGAAGTGGTTCTTGGAGAGAAGGTGACTCATATCTTGTTGGAAGCTCCCAGGTTGACTAGTGGTGATGAAGGGGTGGAAATTTTTGTTCTAGACAACTTGGTGGACATTGTGTTTGCCAACTTGAAGCTCTACTTGATTGGCAAGTTTGTTTCCTTTTGCCCATCAATCGAAATGGTAAGGAAGTGGGTAAGTTAGAGATGGAAGTTGAAGGGGAGTGTGATGGTTTTTTTCCATGTTGAGAGGTATATTTTTCTTTAAATTCAAAGAAAATAAAGATATGACAATCATGATGGTTAGGTCTTGGTCATATGGGAAACATACCTAGTGGTGGCTAAGTGGCACCCAACATTGGATCTGATGAAAGAACTGAAAAGGATGGCAACAGTCTAGGTTAGGCTACTAGGACTCCCTCTCAAGTTTTGGGATGAGAGGATCCTAAAATCTATTGGTAACTCATTTGGTCATTTTTTTGCTATAGATATGGTTACTTTATAGAGGTCCATGTTGGTGTTTGTGAGATTCAATGTGAATGTGGTTGTGGGTACTTAGTTACTTGATTCTATTACTCTTAGCTCAAAGTGGGGTAAAAAGTGCAACCCATCATTTATGAAAATGCGGGGCTATTTTGCTAGAAATGCTTGTCATTTGGGCATTTGATTGTAGATTGCAATAAGATTAATAAGATGGCTGAGGAGGAGATAGTATGGGAGAAAGAAGTGGTGGTTGCTCCTTTGGACTTAGGGGAAGAGGGAGTTGGGGTACTTGTTAAATGGGATAGAGAACTAGAAGAGAAGGGAGTGACCACCTTACCTGGGAAGGAGTTAGAAGATAATGATGTTAACCCTCAAGTAGATATGGTGAAGGAGGTGACTTCCTTACCTAGGAAGGAGCTAGAAGTTAAGATTGTTAACCCTCAATTAGAAATGGTGAGGGTTAGGAGAGAAGAATTGGAGTCCCACCAGAGTGTGGGGGAGTCCTATATGGAAAAGGTATCTATGAAACTCTATGAACTAGAAGGGTAGCTGGGAGGGTTAGAGGAAGGGGAAATTTCCTTTGAAGAAGAGACTTTATCCTTTCTGCAAGATATCAAAGAGCTCCTTAATACCACTTTGAGAAACTTGGTGATTGAGGAGGTTTTTGGTGAGGACATTGATAAGGCTTTGGAGAGAGGAAAGGCAAAATTCTTGATGGAGGGGGAGGTTGCTAGAGTTCTTTTTTGGAGTGAAGAGGATCCACCAATTTCTAAGAAGGTGGATTGTTTGGCCTCGTTGGAGGAAGGGGAAGGGAAGTGGCAAACTTAGAGATTACATACAAGAGTATCAAAGAAACCTAAGGTGGTAGTGGAGTTAAAGATGGATGTACATAAGTCTAGGAAATAAAATAGAAGAACAAAGCAGATGGCAAGGGAGGTGGAAAGTGGCATGCAGCCATCTTGGAGTCCCTAACAAAGGGTAGAAATAATCAATCTATCATGGAATGTGAGGGGGTTGAATAGCCCTCAAAAGCAGTTTTCTCCCAAGTAGCAGTATCTAACCTAAAAAGTGATATCCTTCTGATCAAGGAAGTTAAAATGACTATCTCTAATTTGAAAAGTATTGCTAGTTATGTTTGGCTAGGGCTTGATTTTTGTTATAGTGAAGTGGAGGGTGCATCAGGAGGTGTGGCTACTTTTTGGAACCCAAGTGCTAGTAAAGGAAGATTAATTCACTATTCTAAATACTATCTTATAATAGAACATAAGAAGTGTGATAATATATAGAATATTGTTAATGTGTATGCTCCTATAATCCTAATGCTAGACAAGGAATATATTATCTTTGGAAGGAGCTACCTATTTTTCTCCCTTGCAACAAAAATACTTTTTGTATGGTACATTTCAACTAGCCTCCGTACCCATTGGAGAAGATTGGAGGAATGATAGATTTTAATGATAGCATTAAGGATTTGGATAAATTCATTAATAATAATGATTTAATGGATATGTAGATGCATGGAGTAAAGTTCACATGGTTGAACAATAGGAAGGGTGTTGACCTTATCCAAGTCAAACTAGATAGACTTTTGGTTCTAATTGGTTAGGAGGGCCTAACTTCTTCCTCACTCACAAGATCACCTAGGATGGTCTTGGATCATGCTCCCATCTTTTTTAATTATAGAGAAGAAACCCAAGGGGGCTGAAGACCTTTTAGATATGAAATTATATGGTAATCCCATCCTAATTTCAGCATTAGGGTTGCAGAGTGGTGGGGGATTTTTTTCAAAGGGACAACTACTTATAGACTTTTTTCTAAACTACAAAATGTGAGAAGGAACGTGCAACCCTGGAAGAAAACATATTTTGGCGATATCTTTAAGACTAAGGCAGAGGTGGAAGAAAAGTTGGAAGAGCTTCATAAAGCAATGGGAGTAGACCTTGCCATGAAAAATATGATCCAAGAGGAGGATAAATGTAGAAAGTTCTTGAAGGATACGATGATTAGAGAGGAGACCTTATGGAAATAGAGATCCAAGGTGCTATAAGGTGTGTGATAGGAATACTACATTTTTTTATAGATTGACATCAATCCATAAAAGGAGAAATACTATTGATAATATCAAAGATGATAATAACGTGAAGCTTACTAAAACTAAAGAGATAGGAAATTGGGTGACTGCTTATTTTAAGAACTCTTATTTGGAAGAGCAGACGAATATTAGGGAAGAGGATAGGCAATTGTTGATTAATTCCATACCCACAACGATCTCAGCTGAAGAGAATGAGGAAATTGGAGAAGTGGTTACCAAGGAGGAAGTCTACAGAGATGTCTTCTCTATGAAAGCCTATAAATTCCTAGGACCTGATAGTTTTACCCCACGGTTATTCTAGCACTTTTGGGATGTGATTAAGTTGGATCTCCTCTGAGTGGCTCGTGACTTCTTTAGATCTGGGAAACTTCTCAAATAGCTTAATAGAATGTTTATTTCCCTAATCCTGAACGTTAAAGACACAGAGCTCCTTTCTGACTTTAGACCAATTAGCCTCTGTAACACTACTTATAAATTTTTTTCTAAAATTTTGGTGAATAGATTAAAACCTCTGGTGAATAAATTCATTGGGAAAACCTTGAATGGGTTTCTCCTAGGATGCCAAATCCTCGATGCTACCATAATGACTCATGAAGATTTGCACTCAATGAAGAAGAGCAGTATTTAGGGTATGGCTTTGAAACTCGACATCTCTAAAGCTTATGATAGGATTAATTGGATTTTCTTGTATGAAATTATGGGTAAAATTGGTTTTAGTCAAAAAATTATAAGAATGGTGAAATCAGTGGTGGAAATTGTCAACTATTCGATGATGGTGAATGGTTCATCTTGGCGGGGATAGGGGACTACATAGGATGACCCCATCTCTCTTGATCTATTTATCATGGTCATTGAAGTCTTGGGGAGGGTGTTCTTGACAAATGTGGAAGGCGAGATGATTAAAGGCATTAAACCTACACCCATGCTTACACCTGAAGTGATACACCAGTTCATGGATGACATCTTCCTTAGAGGGGAGTCCTTAGTGGAAGAAGCTAGAGCTTGGAAGTCATTGCTAGTGATATATGTGGTTAATGCAGGACAAAAATTAATTAGCACAAAAGTAAAGTGTTCTTCTTTAACATCCCCCCTAATATAAAAAAAAGGATTGTAAATATTTTACGGTGTAATACTATTGAGTTACCTAATACATATCTAGGCCTCTCCTTGATGGTGAAAGATGTAAGCAAAGACTTTTGGAAGTGCATTATGGAGATGATGGAAAAGAGTTGATTGGGTGGAAAGGTAAAAGTATGAGTAGTGTGGTTAAGCTACAAATTTTGATTTCCTCCTGCTAAGGGTTACCTGTGGGCTTCCTATTATTGTTCATAATTACTTAGTGTATAGCTAATAAGTTAGGGAAAATAAAACATAACTTCCTTTGGTTGGGAGGAAGTGAGAAGATTAGGCTAAGTTTGGTGAATTAAGATATGGTTTGTAAACCCAAAAGTAGAGGAGACTTGGGGGTAAGGAAGATAACTAATTTGAATAATGTGCTTCTCATCAAGATAGGGTAGAACTTGATGAAGGAGGAATCCAATTCGTGCAATATTATGAAAGCAAAGTACCTTGGGAATCTAAAGTTCTCTAACTACACCTAAAAAAATAATCTCACTATGGGATCCAAAATTTGGGGAAATATTGTGAAGAACAAAACCCTTTTGAAAGAAGGTGTTATGTGGCTGGTGGGAAATGGTAATCAGATTAATTTTTGGGAGGATTCATGGCTTATGGATAAACCTTTATTAAAAAATGAAGTTTGGGTCTCTTTGGAACCACCTCCAAGAGAAAAGGGAGGAATGGTTGCAAATTTCATTTGCCCAAGGAAGAAGTGGAAAAATTTCAAGTTGCAACAGAATGCTATGGTTGGAGGGGACCTGATAGAAGAGCTAAATACTTTGCTAGAAGGGTATATAATCCTACTAAGGGATTAGAATGATGAATTCAATTGGAAGGCCACTTTGATGGGGGAGTTCTTTATTAAATCTGCCTATAAATTAATGTTTGACAAAATTTTAGAACCTAATGGCTGGGGAAGATATTGTTTCATCATTTAATCCCAAAGATTAATATTTTTTGGTGGACCACCATGCATAGGAAAATCCTCACTATAGATAACCTTATGAAATGGGGCCTTCAATTATCCAATAGATGCTACATGTGTAAGAAGGAGGAAGAGGGTATTACCCATTTATTCCTACACTTTAGTTATGCTTCTAACGTTTTGGGGAGGCTTTTATAGATGTTAGAGGTGAGCTAGGTGTTTAACATGGATCTAGAGAAATTTGTGGAGAATTGGCAAGACCCCTTTACTCACCCCCTTCTTGTCAGTTTGTGGAAGGGTATCCCCCCCATGTCTATTGTGGTATTTGGAAGGAGAGAAATAGTAGGGTGTTCAAGAAAAAAGAGGGAGATGAGAAAGTGGTGGTGGAAAGGATTTACAAACTTATGGTTGAGAATATGAGTTGTAGAAAGTGGAAAAAATCAGATTCCCCCCTTGTATGCTAGAGGTTAGAGTGGCCAAGGGTTGGAATTTGGAGGAGGGGAAAATGGAGATTGATAATTCCAATCTATTGGCTAGGAAAAGGATATGATGAGAACGCTTGCGTACAAATTGGATTAAGCTCAATTTTGATGGTGCTACTGGAAAGGAGGGCTTAGCGACAGGAGGAATGGTCAAGGATAGTAAGGGCAGAATGTTGTTGGCATATTCTCGATAGCTAGGAAAAGTGTCAAATAATACCATGGAGGTGGTAGCTATCTATTGGGGTTTAAAATTGGTGATAAGCGTGGGATGGAGAAATGTGGAAATTGAAGGTGATTCTAAAATCATCATAGAAATTGTTAAAGTTAACATGAGGGAAGGATGGGACATCAAGCATGTGATAGAAGACATCAGACACCTATTAGCTATTTTAAATAGGTTTGATTTGAATCATATATTTTAGGAGGGAAATAGTGTGGCAGATGGTATGGCAGTGTTAGGTCTAAAGGCAAAGGGACTAAAATGTTGCGGGGAATTTAATGCCTTACCAAATTTGGTAAGAGATTTAGTGAATCAATAAATTAAGAATGATGAACCCTAGTTGGAGAGATATTTTAAATTTTAGTATCATATTGTTGAGTTAGCAAAAATTTCAAGTCCATGAAGTACATATGGCTAGGAGTGATGGAAATGGTATGGGTAATAATAAATTTGCATGGCCCAAAAAAGAAAGAATTTTGAAGTTTGGCAAGAATGGTTTTTTAATGATTTTCCTATGCGTGTTCTCGCATGCCAGGAAAAGAAAAGGTTTAAATTTTAAATGGTTAGTGTGTATTGGGAATGATGGAAAAGATTGGGAGAAAGATAGAAGTGGTCAACACATGACTTCAATTTCTAATATGGATGCTACTACATTACTAATAATAATGGTCATTATTCTCATTTTTAGGTTTTTCTACCTAAGTGTGAAGTCATTCATAACAAGTGTTTCTAGATTCTAAAGGAGAAGAGAGTAGTGGGGAAAATTATAGAGATGGGTGGTGACCCTATGCATATTGAGCCATCCATAATTGATGAGAATGCGAGGAAGCCTTTGGTGTGGTATATGTTGAAGGAAGGCATTTTCATTCTATTTATGGAGGCACTCATTGGCAAGATGAAAATTGTTCCATGTAATTTGTCAATTCTTGGGAAGACCATACAATTACAATAAATGGCATTTCATTCCATATATCTGAAGAAGTGATTTCTCTGGCAACAGGCTTAGCCATGAGGGGTAGGAAGTAGTAAAAGGTGACAAGGGTGGCTAATGAAGTGAGTCTACAATGCTTCTTCTTGGATGGGGAGGAACCTATTTGGCATAGAGGTGATTTTATGTGGGAGAAGCTCCCTGAGCCATGGAATGAGGTTTGTTTGATGTTTATGAAGTACCTAACTATGGAAGGGCGGTATGGTGTCTGCTATTACTGCCACTTTTCTCTTCTAAATCATTTTCACTGCCATGATTTAATCTTCATTCCATTCTTTCTGTTGCATGAGTTAGTGGACACTATTATAGATTTAAAATAAAAAATAAGAAAGGGTGTTAATTTTACTATTTTACATCAAGGCTTAATGTTCAGGTTGTATTAATTTCACCATGCCTTGGTTCCCCCTGGGATTATGGAGATAGATATTCCTGCCCATCCTAACACCAAACCCCAATTGGTTCCCCTTAGGATCATGAGTCACAAAGCCCCCACTCCTCAACCTTCGCCTAGCGGATCCCTTGTGGAATTGAAGCCTACCCCCTTAGGGAAAAGAGGGAGACAAGATAAAGGGAAAGAAAAGAAATTAGAGGAGTCGAAGGAGGAGGGGAAAGGGGGTAGGAGGACATTGAGGAGGTTAACTAAGTCAAATTTTAAGAGGAAACTGAAGGAGGGGGCCTCGCAAGAGGAGGAGATAGATTCACGAGATATAGGCTGCCCCAAATAGAGAATGAAAGAGAAGGCATCAAATTTTGAGGAGGGGAGAATGAAGGAGGAGGAAGAGAAGGTCTGAAGCTCTTCACAATTCAGATCGAGAGACGGGATGAAGTAGAATAAGCAAGTGTCACATGTTTTGGCAACCATTGGGTTGAGGTGTATGGACTTAATGAGGGACCATTTCCCTAATGTAGTGGATAGGGTACCCTCCCCCATAATAGTTTCCTCCCCTATTTGGGCTTTTTCCAACAAAAACGCTAACCCCCCTGGTGTAGGAGCACCAACATAAAGATCTTTTCTTGGGATTTGTTTGGACAATTTTGAGGTCAATTTTCCTATTTTGTTATGATCTAGAGCATTCTATAAGCCATTTTGGCAAGACCTAGAACATCCTGTAAGTCATTTCGGTGGAAAGTCTCTTTAGGTCAATTTTCCTATTTTGTAATAATCTAGAATGTTTTATAGACCATCCTAACAAGTATAAATAGAGCTTTTAGGTTTAGGTTTAGTCAAGTTTATTTGATACGAAGTTACAAGGAGGAGAAATCTATAGGAGAACAAGTGTATATACTATTCATTTGATGAATCATTTAGAAGAATATCATTATCTATCTCTTTCTAGTTCTGGTTCCTTTTTTTTTTTCTTCCGTTGAGTTTATCTCTACATCATTTTTGGTGTTAGAGCTCAGCAAAAGGTCTAGACAAAAGTGAATTGTGAGTTTGTGTTTTTTGTGACAGGTTGGGAAGAGAACCTGTAGAGTGGCCACATGACTAGGTTGAGTGGAGAGAACGTAGATAGGAGAAAATGGTAACAAGAGGAGATTTATCTCTTGATAAGAGGATACCTTTAAATGCATGGGTTTCATATTATGATTTTTAGAAAATGACAAGATAGGAAGAGAGAGAGAGAGAGAGAGAGAGAGAGAGAGAGAGAGAGAGAGAGAGAGAGAGAGAGAGAGAGAGAGAGAGAGAGAGAGAGAGGCTAGAATGAATAAAGAGGTAGAAGAGAAAATGAGATTCCTAATGACAAAACTTAAAAAGGGGGAAAAAAATTTAGTGAGACTAAAAGAGGAGTTGAAGAAACATATGAAAAAATAAAATAGTGATTTGGGGCAACCTCACCATATATGAATTCATTAATTTGGTTCACTATACGAACCTTTGCATCCTTTTTTTGATGTCTTTATGCTTCAATATCTCCATGCTTGGAGACAAATTCATCACTATTTGATCTTTATCTATCCTCTTAGTTTCATCATAAGTATTCTTCCTTGCTACAACTATTATCCTTTTGATAGGCCATACCACTTTCTTTCTTAACTTCAAATGTCATCTCTTGGTTCCATCAAGAACCAACACCTCCACCTCTTTTCCATCTTTATGAACCTCTTCATCACAAGGCTCATCAACAATTACCAGTTCAACCTCTTCCCTATCTTCAAGAACCTTTTTATCATAACATTCATCAACAACTATTTGCTGCAAAAATTTTATATCAGCATCAATTTGTTTAGTTTGTCCTTCCAATAGACAAGCCTTCTCTTCATTAGCAACCAAATTCTCTATTCCATCTTCACAAGATTTTGTAATCTCAATGGATTGTTTCTCCAAATCACTATTTTCTTTTTTCCTATAGATTTCACCTCCTTGTAACTTCATACCCAAAAAACTTGACTAAACCTAAACCTAAAAACTCTATTTATATTTGTTAGGATGGTCTATGAAACATTCTAGATTATTAAAAAATAGGAAAACTGACCCAAAGAGACTTGCTGCCAAAACAACTTACAAAATGTTCTAAATCTTGCCAAAATGGCTTATAGAATGTTCTAGATCATTACAAAATAGAAAAACCAACCCCACAATGGTCTGAACAAATCCCAAGAAAAGATCATTATGTGGCTGCTCTTGCACCATACACTCAGGGACAATAGAATCCAGGTCCCTTGGATTGTCCTTCCTCTTTCTTGTCTTCCAATTCCTTGGTATTTGTTGTTTGTACTCTTGCCAAGTACCCAAGTCAAGTTTCATATTTTCATAAAACTCTTCTACATAAGAATTCAGGTAGAAGTCTTGGAAACTTGCAATAAATGGAGTAGAAAAATCAAATGGGACCTCATCATATACGAATTTATCAATTTGGTTCACTATAGGAACCTTTGCAACCTTTTTTTTGATGTCTTTATGCTGCAATATCTCCATGCTTAGAGACAAATTCATCACTATTTTATCCTTATATATCCTCATAGTTTCATCATAAGTCTTCTTCCTTGCTGCAACTATTATCTTTTTGATAGGCCATACCATTTTCTTTCTTAACTTCAAATGCCATCTCTTGGTTCCATCAAGAACCATCACATCCATCACTTTTTCATCTTTATGAACCTTTTCATCACAAGGATAATCAACAATTACCACTTCAACCTCTTTCCTATCTTCAAGAACTATTTTATCATAAGGTTTATCAACAATTATTTTCTGCAAATTTTTTATATCAGCATCAATTTGTTCATTTTGTCCTTCCAATGGACAAGTTTTCTCTTTAGTGACAACCAAGTTCTATATTCCATCTTCACAAGCTTCTCTAATCTCAATGGATTGTTTCTCCAAATCACTATTGTCTTTTTCTACATTTTTCTTCAACTCCTCTTTTAGTCTGACTAATTTTCTTCCTATTTTTAAAGTTCTATCATTAGGAATCTCATTTTCTCTTCTATCTCTTGATTCATTCTAGCTTCCTCTTCTCTCTGTTTTTTTTTCCCCCTCTTCTTCTCTTTTCTTTTTTTGAAAACTAGAATATGAAACCCATGCATCTAAAAGTATCCTCTTATTATGAGATAAATCTCCTCTTGTGACCATTTTCTCCTATCTAGGTTCTCTCCACTCAACTTAGTCTTGTGGCCACTCTATAGGCTCTCTTCCCAACCTTTCACAACAAATACAAACTCACAATTCACTTTTGTCTAGACTTTTTCCTAGACCCACATAAAGATCTTTTCTTGGGATCTTTTCAGACTATTGTGGGCTTGGTTTTCATATTTTGTAATGATCTAGAAAATTCTATAAGAAATTTTGGCAAGATTTAGAACATTTTGTAAGCCGTTTTGGTGGGAAGTCTCTTTGGATTGGTTTTCCTATTTTGTAATAATCTAGAATGATCCATAGACCATCCGAACAAGTATATATAGAGTTTTTAGGTTTAGGTTTAGTCAAGATTTTTGGATATGAAGTTATGGGGAGGAGAAATTGTAGGAGAACAAGTGTATATACTATTCATTTGATGAACAAATTAGAAGAATATTGTTATGTATCTCTTTCTAGTACTGGTTCCTTTTATTTTTGCTTCCATTGAGTTCATGTCTGCATCATTTTTTATATCAAAGCTCAGCAAAAGGTGTTGTGATAAGTTGGGAAGAGAACCTATATAGGAGAAAACCTAGATGGAGTGGCCACAAGACTAGGTTGATTGCAAAGAACCTAGATAGGAGAAAATAGTCACAAGAGGAGATTTATCTCATGATAAGAGGATACTTTTATATGCATGGGTTTCATATTGTGATTTTCAGAAAAAGAAAAGAGAGGAAGAGAAAAAAAAAAACAGAAGAGGAAGCTAGAATGAATCAAGAGATAGAAGAGAAAATGAGATTCCTAATGAAAGAACTTAAAAACGGGGAAGAAAATTTAGCAAGACTAAAAGAGGAGTTGAAGAAAAATATGGAACAAGAAAATAGTGATCTAGAGAAATAATCCATTGAGATTATAGAAGCTTGTGAAGATGGAATAGAGAATTTGGTTGCCAATGAAGAGAAGACTTGTCCATTGGAAGGACAAAATGAACAAATTGATGCTGATATAAAACGTTTGCAAAACATAGTTGTTGATGAACCTTATGATAAGAAGGTTCTTGAAGATAGAAAAGAGGTTGAAGTGGTAATTGTTGATGATCCTTGTGATGAAAAGTTTCATAAAGATGAAAACGAGATGGATGTCATGGTTCTTGATGGAACCAAGAGATGGCATTTGAAGTTAAGGAAGAAAGTGGTATGGCCTATCAAAGGATAATAGTTGCAGGAAGGAAGAAGACTTATGATGAAACTTAGAGGATAGATAAGGATCAAATAGTAATAAATTTTTCTCCAAGCATGGAGTTATTGTAGCATAAAGACATCGAAAAAGAGGTTGCAAAGGTTCCTATAGTGAATCAAATTAATGAATTCATACATGATGAGGTCCCATTTGCTTTTTCTAATCCATTTATTGTAGGTTTGCAAGAGTTCTACATGAATTCTTATGTGGAAGAGTTTTATGAAAATATGAAAGTTGATTTGGGTACTTGGAAAGAGTACAAACAACAAATACCAAGGAATTGGAAGACAAAAAAGAGGAAGGATAATCCAAGGGACTTGGATACTATTGTCATTGGGTGTATGGTGTAGGAGCACCCACATACAGATCTTTTCTTGGGATTTGTTCAAAACATTGTGGGGTCAATTTTCCTATTCTGTAATGATCTAAAACATTCTATAACCTATTTTTGCAAGATCTAGAATATTCTATAAGCCATTTTGGTGGGAAGTCTCTTTTGGTGGGTTTTCCTATTTTGTAATAATCTATAATGTTCTATAGACCATCTTAACAAGTATAAATAGAGTGATTAGGTGTAGGTTTAGTCAAGTTTTCTGGAGACAAACTTATGGGGATGAGAAATTTGTAGGAGAACAAGTGTATATATTGTTCATTTGACGAATCAATTAGAAGAATATTTTTATCTAGCTCTTTTTAGTGCTGGTTCCTTTTCATTTTGGTTTTGTTGAGTTCATCTTTGCATCACCCCCGATTGTGGAGGAAGTTACTATGAAGCAGGCAGATGATTTGGTTCTGTTGAGTTCATCTTTACATCACCCCCGATAGATGGTTTTCTTGGTGACGTGTAGGAGGTCAACATGGAAATCATGAAGAAGGCTTGCGGAGAGGTGTGGGAAAGAATTCATATGCTAGAAGAAATAATGCACCTATTGACAAAGTTTACTATCAAAGTGACACATGTGGCTGCCACCACACTGAACCTGCTAAAGGACACAGAGTGAGATCTGCCAAAGGAGGATTCAAGGATGTTGTTTGACTTCCTTGGGGAAGATTGGGCAAACATTATCTTGAGGAGGAAGGGGGCTAAGAATCCTTAATGGTTACTTCCTTTTCATTTTTATGCTATTAATATCCTAGTTGCTAAACTTGGAGGGATGTAAGGTTGTTATGCCTTTGTTTATACATTTCTATAGCTTTTCTAGTTTTAATATAGGTAGTATGTATGTTGGGTCTACTAATACTCTTTTAATTATGGTTCTAGAACTTTTTTTTGTTTTATTAAGTGGTAGGGGTAGTTTTGTTTGATGGTTTCCTATTGTTAGTTGACCAGTTTGACTATTATAGGGCTACCCCCTAGTTTTGGTTGCTTTTAATTCAAAAATATGTTGTTTATTGGCAAAGTAAAAGGTTTGATTGAAAAAATAAAATCTCAGCTCTCAACAAAGTTTGAACTGAGAGTTCTTGGTGTAGCAAGGTACATTCTAGGAATGGAGATTATAAGAGATAGAAAACATAGAAAGCTTTGGCTAGCCCAGAGTAAGTATATTGGTAATATTCTAAGAAGATTCAATATGTGGGATTTTAGACCATTGAGTGTTCTTGTTACTATGGGAACAAATCTTTTTAGCTCATAGTGTCCTTCATCCGATTGGAGATGGAAGAGATGAGTCGAGTATCATATCAGAGTGCTGTTGGAAGTTTGATGTATGCTATAGTCTATACAAGACTAGACATTACCCAAGCAGTGGGAGTACTTCCCCATTATATGTCTAATCTAGGAAGACCACATTGGGATGCAATAAAAAGAGTTTTCAGATACTTACGAGGTACCTTAGAGTACACTATATGCTTTCATAGAACATGATATGAGCATTCCTTCGATATTTAGGGCTATGTGGATTCAGACTGGGTTGGCGATGATGATAGAAGAAGATCCACTAGTGCTTATGTGTTTGCATTATTCAGTGGTGCAATTTGTTGGATGTGCAAATGACAAGTTGTGATCACTTTGACCACTACAAAGGTAGAGTTTATGGCAGCTACTCATGCTTGTAAGGAAGCCATCTAGCTTAAGAGACAATTTTTAGATATAGAGTTCAAATAGGGTGTAGTGACAATTTATAGTGACAGTCAAAGTGTAATCTTCCTAGCGAAGAACCTGACATTTCGTGCTAGGACCAAGCTCATTGATGTCAATATCATTTTGTAAGATACATGGTTGAGGACAACAAGGTGAAGCTAGAAAAAGTGGAGACTTTGGTGAATGTTGTTGATGCATTAACTAAGCCTATATGCACAGAGAAGTTTAGATGGTGTCAGAGTCTATGGGTCTCTCAGCCCCTAGCAATTAAGTCCATGACACTATGGCTCCCATGACTCTTCCAAGGTTTTCAACAAGTGAGAATGTTGAGAATTGTGTGTCAACCTTACAAGCTTTTTCTAGAAAACTCTAGAAAATTTTTAGAAAATTGTGGAATTTGTTTGTGGTAGTTTTCCACATGTTTATGAGTTGAAAAAAGGTATGAGTTGTTAAAAATGTGTCTAGTCTCTAGAACAATATAGAAGGGCTATTTTTTGAGTGTAAAAAACTCATTATATGACTTTTATGAGTGTCTAAACTATTATGAATGAAAATAGTATTCTTGGAGTTGCAAATTACAAGTGGGTATGGCATGGTTGGTTTACTCATGGTTTTGGTTCATGATTTTGTAAAAGCACAAATGGTTTTGAAGCAGCAAATTGCTATAAAAGGAGGGCTTGGGTAGGTCTTTGAATCATCAAGTTTAGTTTGTAAGACTAGTGGTAGAAGGAGTCTCTCTGAGTCTGAGTCTGAGTTTGAATTGTGGTGATGTGCTCTTGTAAGAACTTGCATTGCAAGTGTATTGTAATTTTCTAGATTTGAGAATACATTGTGCGGGTTTTGGAGGGCAAGGTTTTTCTCCCAGAAGGGTCTCCCCATGGTATTCATTATGTTATGTGTTCCTTGTTATTTTTATTATGTATATTATGCATTTCTTGAGATCTCTACAATATTTAGTTGAATTTGCATAATTGTCCCTTTAAAGATTAGTGTAGGAAGCAATTCCACACACCTTAGCTTCCTTACAAGTTTTTCCCTAAAACTAAACACCTTTCCATTCCATCCTAGAAGTTTCAATAGCACCATTCTAGTATAAGTGATTAGGTTACTTAGGAAATAAAGGAAAGTCAAGATTCATGTTTGAAATAATTTCAATTTCAAATTTGAGCACCACAAAGATATATAATTGTATGTCTTTCTTAGTATTGAAGAAGAACAATATGCGTTTTTAGAAATTAATGTGTTGTCTAGATATCTTTGCATAGTCAAATAAAATTAATTTCCAAACCTTGGCCTAAGATAAAAGAGCTTCACCAAAAAGCACTATGTCGTCTACAAAGTGTTGGTAAGTAGATGAGGGGAGATCAGAGGCAGCTTTGACACCTCAAATAGAATTGGAGATCCTTAGTTTGTTTAGGTTCCTACTTAGAATTTTAGCCACAATAAAAAAAAGATAGGGAGATAGATGATCTCATTGCCTAAGACCAGTACCAGTAGTGAAAAACCCCGAAGGAGCCCATTAACCAAAACACCCCAAAGGAGCCCATTAACCAAAACTGCATAACTTGTAATAGTGACACAGCTCAAAATCATCTTGTGGAACTTTGAAGCCAAATTTGGTTAGAACCTTATCAAGGAAAGATCACTTATAATGGAAATACCACTTCATCCTGTTCAACAATAATTATTCTTAAAAACTTTACATTCAAACATGAAACTTCTACCATTTTCAGTAAGAACTTAAGAACATGGCTGCTCTGCAGCTCTTATCGATGTCCAAAACTTTACATTAGTTGTTTGATTTCACTTAACAAACTTAGTTATAATATTGTTATTACACGGCATTGCAAATCTTAACGTAAATTGAATCTGAGAAGAAATCCACAATTTAAAACCGAAGGGTGAGATACATAAATAATAATAATAACACCATTGTAGTAGTGTATTTTCGCTTAGAATTCGAGGATTTTAAAGAAAACCCAAATTATTGCTTTATCTAATAGATGACAGTTCAATATCCAGACATCACGACGACAATTCATTTAGACAGCACTCCATGCGGAGACTGCAAATAATGGTGTGCTTTTCCACTTGACAATTATGGCATGTCCATCCGCATCTAGACTACAATGTTCAGTGGAACCACATTCTTGTATTAACATTTGCGCCTGATACATACCTCGAAAGCTGAAACTCTTTTCGCTGAACCCTGCTCGTTTGAAGAAACACCTCCACAGATCAGTTCCAGCATGCCTAACAAACCTCTCCTTCCCATCATAGACTATCATATTCCTAATGTTACTTCCAGGTAACAATTCCTCATGCTTCATCCTCCTAATATCACTTCTGTCCGTCATGCTAACATCCACCATATCAAAATACGCCATATAAAAGCTAAGCATCTCGTTGAATCTATCAACAAAAGATGGAGAATTATGCTGGGCTTCTGTTTCAACATTCACCATGATGCTTGGCCGTAGCTTCTGTATAACGCTTAACAGATTTTCCAGCAGGACAGGTTCGTACAACAAAGTTCTCAGAACAAGTGGAGCATGAACTGCCAACGCCTCGCCAGATTCAACGGTGAACAAGCCCTCCTTAATCTCCTCCGTTCGAACGATCTCTACCGTGTTGTACGAGAACGGAATCGCCGATGATTCAGCCAGCTCCTGAAGTCTTTCTCCGCTTTTTAAAAGCTCCTCGCGATCCATCCCAACTGCTGTAATCTTGAGAAGCTGAAGCGCAGGGAAATCAGATGACAAAGATCTGTGTGCCAGGTACTCCATCAATACTGGCCAGTGCGACCCGATTCGTATTCCGAGATCAATCACATGAATTTTCTGGGCATTCCCCACGGTGTCAATGATTGCCTGCACAGCCGTGAACTCCATCACTCTGACAAGGGAAAGAACTCTAGTACAGTAAACAAGATACCTAGGAAACTCCTCTTTGTTGAATTCGCCGGCAATATCGAAGCCAAAATAGGGGACTGGTTTAGATGCGTTATTTAACACTGTGAGAGTCTGGCGTTCGATTCTCTCCTGCAGTGCGGCGGAGACATAATAGCCGAGCCTTTGTGTGGCATTCCCCATCTGACAAGACAATTGTTTGCATTTGGTGACCATTTCAGCAGCCTCATCATATTTATCCTCGCCTATCATATGTCCAGACTTGAGCAGAAGTTGAAACAACTCCATCCCCTTCTCTTCTTCTCCAACCAGAGCCTCGTTAACTTCAGATTTATCATTATTCATCGCTGAGCAGAATGGAAACTTTTCATGGTCTGACACAACAAAGCTGGCTTCCATTGCCACGCGTAGAGGCTAGAGTTTACCTAGTTTGGAGGACTCAAATCACAATGTCCGATCAAATACAACGAGTTATACAGGAACTTTGAGACAGTTTTAATGTCTTAATATCATCAAATGCAACGAGATCTAAACAATTATGGCGTTAATCTCGATGCCGTAATCTCATCTAAATTTATAAAACAAGGAGATGCGTACAAATTTGGCGTGATATTCAATGTACTCGTTATGCAAAGTAAAACTAGAAACATACAAATTCAACATAATTTAAATCGGTAGATACATCGAGAAGATTCGGCTGGGCCTTCGATGCGTTGACCCTTTCCAGTCGCCGATGTGGGGCTGAGCCATAACCCGCCTGTCTATAACTAAGAAATTAAGCTTGAAAAAGTAAGTCAAACTTTGACTATTTAACACTTACGAATGAAGCATTAGTGTGTGATGTTTAAGCCGTTCCCCTATCTAGGGTTCACTATTTAAGGAAACTATAGTCTATGGAGCATCGAAGCTGACTCATTTATAATAATTATTAATTTATTTAAAAAGTTATATTCATTATATTTTATATTTTTATTATTAAGCTATAGGCATAATTATTAATTTATTTAAAAAGTTATATTCATTATATTTTATATTTTTATTATTAAGCTATAGGCAGGTTCTTTATATGAAATGTACAATTTTCAATATGCATGTAATGGGTGAGCTAGTTGGACAAGAAATGAGTACCATTACGAAGATAGCCATGATAATAATTATAATTGCAAACTATTATCCTAATCTTTATTCTAATCTTATCCACTAACCCTAATTCTAACCTTAATCTTGACTCTAATCCAACCGAAATCATTTCCAGCGCTAAATATGGTATAAGTCATAGCACAAACCCTAATCTTAAATTTTAATGATAACCCTAAACTTATCTAACCCTAATCCCAACCATAACCCTAAGGGATCATTTTTTTGTTGGAATAAAAATAGGAAATTAGGAATTTTTTTTCTATTTTTTATTTGGTGCACCAATTGGAATAGGGAATGGGAATATATATATTCCCATTTTGCCCCTAAAAAGAACTTATGTCCATTCCAAAAAATAGTTGTTATATGAATAGTCATTCCCATTCTCAATATGCATTTCTATTCTCAATTCCTATCCCTCTAATCAAATGGGCCCTAAATGTCGACCTAAACAACAAAGGCGATAACCAAAAGGAGAGAGATACTTATGGCCCAAGGAAAAGAATGAGTGAACCACTCAACAAGAAGACACCCCAAGGAAAAGAATGAGTGGACCACTTAACAAGAAGACCTTGGCACTGAAGAACGATGAAGATGAACCACAAGTTATGGAGATTTAGGTTGCTAAGTCTCTTAAGGAGTTGGCTTAGGTGTTGTTTGTTCTGGTCTTTTGATTTGTCTTCATTTTTTGTTCATTTTTTGGGTTTTGTTGGTTTTATATATTTTGGTTTGCTAGATTTTATCATGGTTTATTTATCTTTTCCAAGTAGTTCTACTTTTTGACTTTTTTAATTACATCATGTAATTCGCTACTTAGTTTTAAAGCACAACTATATGAAATAGATCTATAGGTGTACTTGATGGATGTGTGATCTGGTGAACTTAAACAAATGTGTCATTTTGCATAATGGGTGTGCAATTATATTAGATGAGAAAACATTAGTATACCTTGCCATGTTAAAATTTCTATGAAAAGACCTAATCCTTAGATGAGAAAATCAAACCTTAAAATTCCATCTATTTTAGAGCAAAAATGCTCTCAGGTATTTGTATGTAAAGTTTTAATTCTCTTTTGCAACAGAGAATATTCTTTAAAAGTTTTTTTTTAAAAATATATCCTTGACATATTTCAAATAATTGATATGTAATTATAAAATCAAATCAAATCAAATCAAATCTAAGGAAAAAATTATTAACACGCTACCCTTACCTTATCCTTCATCTCAACTAGAAAACTTTAAAACATTAATTCCTACCTCTAATCAATCAAAAGCAGACCTCCTTTCATGCATTTAAGGTGAGTATGTCCCCTGTCTTTAAGCTGCCCCACGTGATTTTGGATTGGAGACAACCTTTGGAAAAAGATGCAAGCAAAGTCGAAGGGAGATAGTAATACATTTAAATCTGCGTCCCTTATTAGTTCCTGCCAAAGGCAGTAATACTTCTGCATTCATGTCAGTGCTAATATGACATTAACACTGACCAATCAAATCAAACAATTTAAAACATTATATAAAATTTCAAATGTTTATATATTTTTTTAATTTTTCATTATTTTATAAATCATATTTTCAATCATTGTATTGGTCCATACTATTTTTGGTGGGGAAGAAAAATAATTTTCTTCAACAAAAATACAAATATTTTCTAATAACTTCATCTTGCATTAATTAATGCATTAATTACAACTTTATCCTTTCCACATTTGTGACAAGTTGATAAGGATTTTTTTTTTCAATCATTTTATCTTCCACCCCACACATGTCTAATCAATATTAATTTCGAATAAAAATATAATTTCAATATTTATATCTTTCTATTTGAATTTCTAATTTTTTTAAAACTTTGATTTTTTTTATAAAAGTTGTTAAATTATTAATGTTATTTTACTTTTGTACAAATAAATTAAACAATATTATTTTTTAATTATATTTTATAATAGTGTTTGTAATATTTATAATTGATAAGTGTTACAATTTGTGAATTATATCATTTATTATTATAAATATTTTATATTTAAAAAATTTAGTTTAAATATATTTAAAACTTAAATATATATTTTGGTATTAAATTAATAATTATATTTTACATAAAAAACATACTGAAGGAAATAACCACAAAAAAGAAATAATTCAATTCTAAAAGATATGTAAATTATTATTAAGTTTTTATAAAATATGTATTAAAATTAAATAGTTATATTCTATTTCTTATTTATTATATCATATTTATTTATCAACATCAAATTTATATGTATTGATCGTTGGGGGGGGTTTTTCCAACTACTTATGGTTTTCTAGTAGCACGCATAACATGCTTAAACATATAATTTGATACTCCAAATGCTTTGTCACTTCTTCAAGTTCTATAATTCAAATATTGGTATGGATAACTTTCCTCATTGCACAATGTAGAAGGTGCAAATTTTTCTAAAGCATATGTATTGATCGTAGTATGATATTAGGTACTTAGTGCCATATTGGGGACTTTGGCCTCTTATTCTTGGGCTTAAATGCCCAAATATATAATAATACAAGAACTTAACAACAAAATATGAGCCATCCTATCAAATCACAAGTGCATTTCTAGGAAAAAATTAATGCATTCGCAATGTTAATTTAGAACTATTTAACCTTGTTCTCACTCATCTATACCTCTACAACCATTATGCATTGGGCAGGAACTATAATGCATTGTGTCTCTTGTTAAAATTCAAACTTATCTTCTAAACTCTTGCACAATTTTTTTCATACGTCCACCCATGCATTGGAACCCGCACTAGCTTAGAGTGTAAGAGTTTTGGATTGGGCACATTAACATTTGGAGAGATAGAAGTGGTATGTAGGATTGAATGGAGCATGAACAACTTTCCTCAAATCAAACACCTTAAAAACGTTAAAGTTAAAACATGTCTAATTGATGCCCTATGTACCGACCTTAAGTGAGACAAGGTCTAAAATTTGGGCTACAAATTTGCAGGCATGGGTCCACGTACAAGGTTATTGGGGACCGCAGGCATTTTTGCAAGTGGAATGGATAAGGAGTGGTTAGTAGTTGATAGTTAGAATAAGATGTTTTAATTAGTTTAAATTTTAAATTTATTATTATTTTAGTTATTTTAAATTTATTTAATTAAGTTTTGAATAAATGTTTTATTTTAAATAATCAATTATTCTAAAAAGAAAGTGAAACGAGTTAGTTAGTAGGTGTTCAATAAGGACTAGTTGGTTGGTTAATTAGTTTAGGGTAATAATAAAGTGTTTAGGTTAGGAGCTGGTTTGATAGTAGTATTAAATATTTAAAGTAAGTAGGATTTAGTACTTATTATTATTATTATTTTAGTTAAATTTAATTTTGATAATTTTTATTTATATCTTGTTTATTTTAAAGGGTTGGATTAATATTGAAAGGTGAATGACTAGGAAGTCAAATATTTTAAGTTAGTTTTATTATTTTATCCAAAATATTTTAATGTGTAGGAAATGAAATTTACATTCTCAAATATGGTAGATTTATTTCTATTAATTAAGGGATTACAAACTTTAGTTCTTAGGGTTAATATTAGAGTTAAATCAAGGTAGTGATATAACTCGAAAGTATTACTAAGTGATTGTGTCTCGGGGTTGAATTATTTTAACACATTGAATTAACTTATGAGATAAATGTATTGAATAATTTAATAGTCAATATTTAATGATTATAACTAGTTTAAAAGTACATTTAAATAATGGGAACAACTATTAAGGTAAAAATGATGAAACCTAGTGCAACTAGGAGATTGAACTTACACACAAAATGAAATATGGAACCTTAGAAAACCAAATGTGTCTTGTGTGTCTTAGTCAAACATATAAGTTAATTTTAGGAATTCTAGAAACTTTCCATAACCTATTTAAGTAACATGTAATAGAGGATTAATTAACTTTATAAAATAAAATTTGTATTTTTTGCCTCAATATTTTTGGCGTGATAGAATGGGCATCTAAAAGTTCAAAACATAGTAGGATTTTTTACTTATCATGATCTAAGGAAAGTTTAAGTTAATTTTTATCTTTGAGAATTGTAAAAATCTGCCCAAAAAGGTAAATTTCTATTTATTTATTTATTTTAGAGATTTTTTAGTTATTTAAGAAGTTTCTGAATATTGTAGATGAATGATTTGTGAATGCAAAATTAGTGAGTTTTAGAATGTCTGATTTTCATCTATGTTTTTATATTTGGTTTCATTCTAGATACCTTGCTGTTGCATCGATTTTACTATTGAGTACAAGAAACCATGAAAAATCATATCTTGTTATTTCAGTTATCTTATGGAATTCAATGCAAAAAATATTATAATCTCATATCCCTTCGATTCAACTAAAAATGTAGAAAATAACATAAGATTCTAAAAGAAAAGGGGAACACTTAAAAATATGAATATAAACTACAAATAATGAAAGATGACCATATGAACCTATTAAAAATATACTATGTAGGTAGTTACCATGATATGTGCTATGAAACTAGTTGCCAATACATTGCACACCAACCTAAAATTTTACTTTCATAGAAAGAATTATTAATATTAGTTTATACAAGTTATTTTATTTTTTACATCATTTACAATTTCACATTGAGCTAAGATCTAATTTAATTTCATAGTATCATGAAATCAAATGTACAATGTTTCACTTAGAGATTAAAAAAATTATTTCAATATTTTAACTCCATGTTTAGAATTTCTAAATGTAGTATTTTAATGTTTAGTTATTTATGTTATATACAACATAAAATAAATAAGATATTAATTATTTAATATGTATATTTTTAATAATATATATTATATAAATATTAAAGTTTATTGTTTTAAAGTTTCATTATGTCAAATAAATATATGATTGAAATATTTATTTCTATGTGTGTGTGTGTGTGTGTGTGTGTGTGTGTGTGTGTGTGTGTAATAGAGTGAAAGGGTGGGGGGAAAGATAGACACATAAATTATTGTAAGTAGTAGGTATGGGAGAGATCAATGAAGGGATAAGGAGGAAGCCAATGAAGAAGAGGGATGAGAGAGGGAGATTCAACATTCAGAGAGTTTCTCGTGTAGGGTGAGGGAGACATAATAGCCGAGCCTCTGTGTGGCATTCCCTGTCTGACAAGATAGTTGTTTGCATTTTATCACCATTTTAGCAGCCTCATCATATTTATCCTTGCCTATCATTTGTCTAGACTTGAGCACATATTATACCATCACATAGTTTAAAGTAAATATAAGCATAAATATATGAGGTACGCAATTTACCAATCCTTCCATAAGCTTTCCATTTGACAATCTTTTAAGGAATGCAATTTTAAACTCACAATCATGACATGAATGAGGAACATCAAATCCTTCTCTGTCTAATGTAATCATTGCTAAGGGACACAATATGTAACCCATGTCATCAACTCAGACTACATAAAGTAAACAAGTTGACTTACAGTTGTATGTCTAGCATAGTGAACTCAAGGCCCAAGTGTGGAACCAAGAGCTCTGATACCATATGTAATGGCTGGCCCTGCACTACAAATGCCACATCAGCAATCTTTGTAATATGCAAAAAAATCAACGAGAGTCAAAGTCTTTTGAATATTGACCTGTCAACTTTATTTGTTTAACTATCATTAACGTTAATAGAAATGATAAATATACATAAATGCTCAAATTTAAAAGAAACTGTAAAATTGTTACCAAATTACTAATACTAGATACCAGGTGGTATAACCATGATGACCAAGTTGAAAAGAGCTCCAGAACCTGTCTAAGAACACAAGAGCGAGAATATTGTAGGAGTGCTTTATGACCCTACCATGAAGCTGTTAAGCTTCCCCATAATCTTTCTTGACATGAAAGATACCCAACCCAACAACAAGAGAGTCTAAACAAGTAAAACTTAGAAGAGTAATGGAATTGTGCTACACAAATAATGTCAGAACATTCATTAGACAACAAGATAACAAGGCAACATTTTCTTAGTTATCACTTTAACATTACAATCCCATCTCCATCATTTATAAAAATAAAATATAACATGGTTTATCCAACCTTGAGTTTCATATACTCGTCAAGATACAAGGATTACCAACAATTCTATATTGACACATGTTATAAATATCCTTATATTAAGCCAATAACATAGCTAACAATAGAACTTTATTTTCATCAATTAATATGCCTAACATGTTATCCCCAAAAATGGACAAGATTGGATTGTTGATATCCACAATTATATCAAGTAAATCACATTTGCATTACATAGTTTTATGCAAACACTCAACCTTAATTACACCATGAAAGTGGAAACAATACAACGTATTAATTTCCTATCCTTTCTTAATAGTTCACATACAATACCAATCAAATTCAAAAAGGCACAATTTAACCTACTAATGTGAACAGAAATTAAATATTATAACAAAAGCAAATAAAGCTATATCAGACTTCTCAGTCATGTCCAATGCACCAAGACATAAGAGAAATAATTAAATTCTGATAGCAATATCACAATTTGACTTGTGGAAATTATCTCCTACTTATCAACTCCTTAACAGTTAAATTTGTAGATTCTGTTAAGAAAAGAAAAAGGCAAGCTAGATCCATATGATTAATATGAAACTCATGCACAATCAAATCCAAAAACAACTTCGTACAAATCTACAGTTTTAAAAACCTGATGGCATTAGATAAAAGTTAACCAACGAATGGCCTTTCCTTCAAAAGTTCAATAAATACCTTCATTGTGGTACTAAAATGAGGCCTTGCAATGGTTATAACAATGGATTCCTTCATCTCTCTCATACTGATAGTGAGGTCTACAGAGAGGGGAACCACAGTCATTACATGCTAGAAAAAAGGGCTCACCATTTGCAGCATATCTCATAACATTCATTTCAATTGTTAGGGTGGTTGGCTCAAATATGTGTGGTCTGATTGAGTAATTGTTTAGTGAGCTTTAACCTTTAAAAGGTAATCTATTACATTGTTTTCTTGAGGTCTCATTGAATAAGTAGAGTACCTATTTTATTAGATGTATCTTATTTGAACTTCTGGAAAAGAACTTTTTTTGTTACAGTCCAAAATGCTCTTAAAATCTCTAGCTTTTGATATATGGGAAGAATGTATTACAACGCCCTAGACGTGACATTCTAATAAATATTCGATAATACAAAGATTAGTGTTGACACATCTGCTGACCAGGCATAACAGGGTTTTCAAAGTGCTCTAGGTTTAGACGCACTTAATATTGACAAAAAATATGGGTGAAGCTTTTGGGCTATGGCACTCCAACTCACCCATTCATAAGGTATCTAAATCTTTTATTAGAACTACAGCCTATTATACAGTGGACTACCAGAATTTGTAATGAGTTTCTAAGGCAATAGTAGACTTAGATTGAGATATTATGGCTAGAAGACGTGTAACAACACCCTATTCCAAGAAATAGTATACAATGCACTTGAAGCAATACCCAAAATTTCAAACTTAAACATTTAAGCTATTAAGGAAAGAACCTGACAAATTCGCTGGTAACTGAATTCTGCCTCTGTGCACTCCAGATTTCTTCCTTTTTCCAATGATGTCCCCAAGAATCCCTCTTTCAAGTGCTCTGACAGGCCCGTCCCAATTTGCTAACCCAAACGCCAATCTGATAGTTATTAAATATAGTTTGATGGATTTCTTTATCCCCTAATGATGCATTGCCAATCGCAGAAAACCAGGGCATTAGAATTTCATCAAACTAGGTGCCAAAACAAGCCCAAGCGCTGGGAAACTATGTCACTCAGTCACAGAATATGGGTGTGCGAATTGCCCAAGAAGATGGCGCTCCAAAAAAAAATAGTTATACACCAGTTTTCACGGAAAGATTGATGCCTAGGGCAAGACTCTGGGGCACCCGACTCAGAGCCAAATCACACAATTTCAACAAGCAATTCAAACTGCCGATCCTTTCCTGCATAACTGAATTGTTCCATTTATAACTTCCTATTCTGTTTTCTGATCGCATAACTGACCTAATTCGATATATCCAGAAAGAATGATAACCGTTTCTAATCTTTAATTATAATTATAATATTTGTTCATTTTTTTCATCTACGTGGAAATGTGATGCCGATTATTCGGTGAAAAAAAAATTGGTTGTGACAGTCCAGACTTGAGCAGAAGTTGAAACAACTCCATCCCCTTGTCTGTCTCTCCAATTTGAGCCTCGTTAAAGTCAAAGCTATAATTATTCATCACTGTGCCGGCCAAAGCTGGCTTCCATTGCCACGAGCAGAGTATACTACAAAGTGTAGTAAAGGCTAGCCTTCACTTTGATGTCGTAATATCATCAAATGCAACGAGATATATGCAAACTTTGCATTATTCTTGATGTCGGAATGTCATAAATACAACGATGTATATGCAAATTTGGAGTTAATGTTGACGTCTTAATCTCATCAGATACAAGGAGATGCGTACATGTTTGGCGTGATGTTTAATGTACTCGTTACACACAAAGAAAAACAAGAAACATACAAATTTAACATAATTTAAATTGGTAGATACATTCGAAGAGTTGACTCTTTCGAGTTGCCGATGTGGGGCTGAGACACAACCCGCATGTCTAGGGTTCACTATTTAACAAGGAGAAATTATTTTAACAGGAGACAATCTGTCACTTTCTTTACACCAAATCTTTTCCTACTTAAAATGATAATGAGACCCAAAGCTTCTCAATGTTTTCCTCCTGAAAAGATCATGACAGTTGTTCTCAGTCAGAAAATCAGTCTCGTTGACCCTGCTGAGGCACGTTCAAGGAGAAAGTGGTGCTCATCTAAGGAAACTATAGTCTGCAGACCATCGGCTAATGCAAAAAAATGGCATGTCCATTCAGGTATCTTTTAAAAGGAAGGAAAGGTGCGTGGTATCACTTCTTACATTAATTTTTAAGAGGACAATTATGCAAATTCAACTAACTATTGCAAAGATTTCAAGAAATGCATAATAACATAATCAAAATAACATTGAACATATAACACAATGATTACCATGGGGAAACCCTTCCAGGAGAAAAACCCTACCTTCCAAAACTCGCACAATGTATTCTCAAATTTGGAATATTACAATACACTTGCAATGCAAGTTCTTACAGGAGGGCATCACCACAATTCAAACTCGAACTCAGACTCAAAAAGACTCCTTCTGGCACTAGTCTTGCAAACTGAACTTACAATTCAAAATTCTCCCCAAGCCGTCCTTTTACAATGATTTTGCACTTGGAAACCACTTGTGGTTTTACAAAACCATGGGTTAAAATCATGGGCAAAACAACCATGCCACATGTTACCCACTTGTAATTTGTAACTCCAAGAATACCATTTTCATCCATAATTGTGTCCTCTAATTTAAATCCTCATAAGAGTCATATAATGAGTTGTTTACACTCTAGAAATAGCCCTTCTACATTTTTCTAGAGACTAGACACATTTTTAACAACTCATACACCTTTTTCCAACTCATAAACATGTGGAAAACTACCACAAAAAAATTCTAGAATTAAAAAAAAAACAATCTAGAGTTTTTTGGCTAAAGTTTTTTAGAGTTTTCTGAAAAATGAACTTGCAAGGTTGTAACACAATTCTCAACATTATCCCACTTATGATATTGCTATCAGGATTTAACTGTGTGATTTTGAGTCAAACACATTGACCCATATTTCATGAGTAGTTATTCAACATGAATCCATCTCTCATGAGAATAAATGGAACACTTAACACTCATTAGATCTAGGTGATGCTCACAAGGGTGAAGCACCGAGACTTCCCGGAAGGTCACCCATCCCAGTACTACTCCAACCTGAGCGAGATTCACTACGGAGTTTCCTCCATGGTTAAACCCAAAGCTTGCAACCCCATTTGCAAATGGGGTTGCAAGCTTTGGGTTTAACCATGGAGGAAACTCCGTAGTGAAGCTCGCTCAGGTTGGAGTAGTACTGGGACGGGTGACTTCCCATTTGCAAGCTTTGGGTTTAACCATGGAGGAAACTCCATAGTTAAGCTCGCTCAGATTGGAGTAGTACTGGGATGGGTGACCTAAATGGGGTTGCAAGCTTTGGGTTTAACCATGGAGGAAACTCCATAGTTAAGCTCGCTCAGGTTGGAGTAGTACTGGGATGGGTGACCTCCCGGGAAGTGGGATGGGTGACCTCCCGGGAAGTCCCGGTGCTTCACCCCTATGAGCATCACCTAGATCTAATGAGTGTTAAGTGTTCCATTTATTGTCATGAGAGATGGATTTATGTTGAATCACTACTCATGAAATATGGGTCAATGAGTTTGACTCAAAATCACACAATTAAATCCTGATAGCAATATCATAATTTGACTTGCTGTGGAAATTATCTCCTACTTATCAATTATCCCACTTGTCAAACACCTTACAAGAGTCAGGGGATCCATGATTTCATGGACTTAATTGCTAGGGGCCAAGAGGCCAATAGAATCTAAACACCATCTGAACTTCTTTGTGCTCATGCAACAACATTCACCAAAATCTCTACCTTCTCCAACTTTACCTTTCTGTGCTCAACCATATCTCTCACAAAATGATATTGTATATCAATCTGCTTGGTCTTGGCATGAAATGTTGGGTTCTTCGCATGGTAGATTGCACTCTAACTATCATTGTACCTTGTTTGAATTTTATATCTGAACACAATCTCTTTAGCCAAATAGCTTCCTTGCAGGCATGAGTAGCTGCCATATACTCTACCTCTGTAGTGGACAAAGTGACCACAACTTATCGCTTGCTCATCCAACTGATTGCACTACCAAATAATGTAAACACATATGTACTAATGGGTTTTCTACTATCCACATAATTGGCCTAGTCTAAATCCACATAGCCTCAAATATCCATGGAATACTCATTTCCTTTTCCATGAAAATATATCGAGTACTTTGAGGTACCTGACAAGTATCTAAAAACTCTTTTTACTACATCCCAATGTGCTCTTCTTAGATTGGACATATAATGGGAAAGTACTCCCATTGCTTGGGCAATGTCTAGTCTTGTATAGACCATAGCATACATCACGCTTTCAACATCACTCTGATATGGTACTCAACTAATATCTTCCATCTCCAACGGGGATGAAGGACACTGTGAGCTAGAAAGCTTTGTTCCCATAGTAACAAGAACACTCAATGATCTAGAATCTTACATATTGAATCTTCTTAGAATATTACCAAAATACCTCCTCTCTCCTACCTAAAGCTTTCTATTTTTCCTATCTCTTATAATCTTCATTCTCAGAATATACCTTACTATACCAAGATCTTCCATTTCAAACTTTTTTGAGAGCTAAGATTTTAATTATGCAATCAAACCTTTTCCTTTGCTAATAAACAACATGTCCTCAAAATATAAGGCAATAACCAAGAAATAATCACCATTAGACTTTTAATATATATAGTAATTAGATTTGGATCACACAAATCCCAAACTGAATACATATGTATCAAACTTCTCCTACCACATCCTAGGACTTTATTTTAGATCATACAAGGTTTTCTTCAATTTATAGACCAAATGACTTTTACCTTTCAACACAAAGTGCTCTGGTTGTGTCATATAAATTTCTTCCTCCAATCTCCATGAAGGAAAGTTTTCTTCACATCCATTTGCTCAACTTGTAAATCATAAGTTGTTGCAATAGAAAGTAAGAACCAAATGGATGTCATTTTTGCTAGATGAGAAAATTTTTTACCACAATCAATTCTTGCAACTTGGGAGTAACCTTTTGCAACCAAATGTGCTTTATACTTCTCAATGCTTCCATATGAACCCATCTTCCTTTTGAACACCCATTTACAACCACAGACTTTGGTCCTTTAGTTAATGGTACAAGGTCCTATGTTTCATTACTCTTAAGAGATGCCATCTCTTCTTCCATGGCTATCTTCTAGGACTCTGAAACATTCATACGAAGATCCTCTTCTACATATTTTGGTTCATCAATATTAGCATTCAAAGCAAATATAAACCCCCAATCATTAGGATAATATCCATACCTTTCTGGTGCTTTCCTCTGCCTACTAGACCTTCGAAGAAGATTTGGTTCAGGTTCATGATTAAGTTCTCCCTCTTTCTCTAATAATTTAAAACTTGTAGAGCTCTCTTCAACAACTTGTCTTTCTAAGGGCCTCGATTCAACTTTCTCAAGTGTAGCAGGAAGTTGAATCACATCTTTCTTTTCTTTTATCTATTCTAGCTACAATGTAATAGAGGAAGGCTAGATTTCTCTAAAAATAACACTTCTAGAGTAAAATACCTTTTATGCAACAAGATCCAAAAGCTTGTATCCTTTCACACGATAACTATATCTGATTAAAATACATTTGACAACTTTGTTGTCCAATTTTGTTCACTTCTCCTTTGGCACATGAGCATATGCTTTACAACCAAAAGCTCTTAGATGTCTATGTGAAGGATTGTGGCCCAACCATGCTTTCATTGGTGTCTTATCAACAACTGTTGATGTAGGAGACCTATTTATTAGGTAGCAAGTAGTGGCTACAACTTCGGTGAAAACTTTTGTTCTAGTCTAGCTCCACTCAGCATACCCCTAGCCTTCTACATCAAGGTCATGTTCATTTTTTCTACAACTCCATTTTGCTATGGGGAATATGGAGTTCTCTACTCTCTTTTAATACCACAATCTTTACAAAATGTGTCAAAATCATTGGAGCAATATTCACTACCATTATTAGTTCTCAAGCACTTTATCTTCTTTCTAGTTTGCAGCTCAACCATTGATTTAGATTCTTTGAAACAAATGAAAACTTCAGCTTTACTTCTAAGAAAATAAACCCATATTCTTCTACTAAAATCATCAATGAATGAAACATAATAAACTGATCTACCAATAGAAGGAACATCAACTAGACCAAATATATTAGAATGGATTAGATCCAAAATACATCAGGACTTATGAGAACTTGAATAAAAATGAATGCAATTTTGTTTACGATAGATACAATGCTCACAAAAATCAAAATTGAGATTGTAGTCATTCAACCCATCAACAAGGTTTTATTTTTTAAGGTTCATAGACCTTTCTCACCTATGTGGCTAAGTCTCTAATGCCATACATAGTGTTCTCTACAGGTAACTTTGATTTAGTAGATAGAGCACCCTTGGGTACCCAAAAACCATGACCATCTATTGAAAGAGAAACCTTCTCTTTCTCCAACAAAGTAGTCATCTTCATAATCTTATCAGAAGTACTACACTCAACCGTGCATGCATTAAGCTAGTATAATGTACCCAGTCTATTTCCTCTTTCTATTACTATAGCACCTCTCACCATTTTCACACCTATTTCATAACATTGTACATTCACACCTACATCTATTAGTTTACTAAAAGATAACAAATTCCTTGCTAATCCTGAGATATGCAAGACACCATCAAATCTTCTAATTCTACTATCAAAAAATTTCACACAAATACTTCCACAACCAACAATATCAAGAATTGAGTTATCACCCAAGTACGCCTTACCACCATCAAACTTTTAATGTTTAATAATCCAATTTTTGTTAGGAGTCATGTTAAAAGATGCACCTAAGTCAGAAGAAAAAAGCTAGCGGGCAGTTTGCAACTTCATATGTTTGCAGCACATCTAGCTCATGCAGCATTGCTGGCCCACCCCATCGCAAGTGAATGTTGTCATGTCTATTTTTTCTTTCATTTATGGTTTTTTATACTATTTTGTGCTTTTGTGTGCTTTTACTCATGTTTTTCCTTCTCCATGTACCCTAGCCTAGACTTCGTGTGGGTTTTCCTTGGCTATTTTCTACGCCAATTTGAGTTGGGCGTTTGGCCCTAATGTTGGCTTTTGTATGTGATAGGGGCTGATGGAAGGTAATGATGTGGCTGTGACAAGTGAGCTGCCAAGAGACGTTGTGTTTAAAAATGGTGAGAAGTTGAGGGTTGATAATGGTTCAAATAATGATAAACCAGACATCTCTGGTAATGATGGAAATGATGGTAATTATGAAGCTATCATGGATAATGGTGGTTCTGAGAACAATTGTGAGAAGTCTTCGTATAAGGTATTCCTTAGGGAGACTTCGGTGCCATTTTTTCTTGAAATGACCTTCTTGGAGAGTAGCTTTGAAAGTGCTTCAGTTGGTGAGTGTTTGAATGGAAGTGGGAGGTCTGCAACCCATGGAGATAGATGAGATGCATGAAAAGATGAAGGAGTCACATAGAAACATGAACATGGAAATAGTAGGAACACTTTTGGTGGTTTGAAAATGCTAACCTTGCCTCCCAATGAAGATTGTAAGGAAACTCAAGTGCAGAAATAGCTTCCTACACTAATCTCATAAGGAAAGTATGATGCAAATCCTATTAAAATCATCTACACTTACAGATTCAATATCATGTAAACAAAAATATTGCAGCCAACCATGCATATAGAATATAGACAGAGAAAGGAACACATAACACAAGGATTTGCCGGTGGAGAAAAACCTTTCGGTAAAACAACCCCACCCCTTCAGAACCTGCACAATGTATTATCTTCAACACCAGGTTACAATACACTTGCAATGCAAGTTCAACATCAACAATAGAAGACTCCAGTAGCTACTCACAGTACCAAAAATACACCTTTTTCGCATCGCATCTCTTCGAAACCCTAAAAAATCTTATAACATGCGCTTCACTTTAGGGCTACTCACAAAAGGTAAACCGTATTAGGGTTTTACCATTCTCTGAGAAAATAGGAACCCCAAAAAAATTTTTGCCCACTATTGGGGTAGAGTGTACAATACTCAAATATCTTAGTTACCACATGTCTTCACCTGTCATTGAATCTTCCTAGCATAGCTCTTACGTGTCATAGGAATTCGTCATAACCATTTTAGTCATGATCTCCTTACACACAATTCAAGATGTCGACACATCAACATTATTTGCAAGAAATACATTTTACAAAACAAATAATAAGAATAGTAATTATACAAGGTTGAGACACCTTATTCCTAACATTCTCCCACTTGTCAAACACCTTGTAAGAGCAACAAGAACATAACAGGAACTAACCGCTATGGGCCAAAAGGCCCATAGACTCCGAACACCATCTGAACTTCTTGGTGCCCACTATTTTCTTTAATGCATCTACAACATTCTTCATAGTATCTACCTTTTCCAAATTTACCTTTCCATCTTCCACCATATCTCTCACAAAGTGATACTGCACATCAATGTGCTTCATTCTGGCATGGAAAGTTGGATTCTTTGCAAGGCAAATAGCACTCTGACTGTCACACCAAATAGTAATCTGTTCTACATCAACACCAACATCAGAACACAATCTCTTAAGCCAAATGGATTCCTTACAAGCATGAGTAGCAGCCATGTACTTAGCTTCTGTAGTGGACAAAGCAACCACAATTTGTCACTTGCTCATCCAACTGATGGCACCACCAAACATAGTGAACACATAAGCATTGGTGGATCTCCTGTAGTCAATATCACCTACCCAATTTGAATCCACAAACCCATGAATACAAACTGAATTCAGAGATCCAGAAGAGTTACCATGATAACATATGGAGTAATCTGATGTACCCCTCAAATATCTGAATACTCACTTAACTGCATCCCAATGTATCTATCCAAGATTAGCCATAAATCAACTCAGGACTCCCACTGCTTGGGCAATGTCTAGTCTAGTACAGACCATAGAATACATAAGACTGCCAACTACACTAGCATAAGGTACTCTACTCATGTCCTCCACCTCACTAGGAGATTTTGGACAATCATCTACAGATAACTTTGTTCCCACAAGAATAGGAACACATAGTGGTCTACAATCTGCCATGCTGAACCTGTCCAACACAGACTTCACATACTTACTCTAACTCAACCAAAGTTTTCTATTAGACCTGTCTCTACCGATTTCCATACCCAAGATGTACCTAGCTGCCCCAAGATCTTTCATCTCAAACTGTGTTGACAACTAAGATTTAAAATCAGAAATCATTCCCTTACCCTTCCCAAACAGCAACATATCATCAACATATAATGCAACAATAAGAAGGTGATCATTTTCAATTCTGAAATAAACACAATGATCTGATTTCAATCTTACAAATCCAATTGACAACACAAAGGCATCAAACTTAAGGTACCACATCCTAGGAGATTGATTCAAACCATATAGAGATTTCTTTAATCTGCAAACTAAGGATTCTTTACCTTTAACAATTTAGTGCTTAGGCTGTGACATATAAATCTCTTCCTCCAAATCACCATGAAGGAAAGTTGTCTTCACATCCATCTGTTCTATCTCTAAATCATATGATGTAGCAAGAGATAACAAAAATCTAATGATGTCAACTTTGCAACAGGAGAGAATATTTCACCATAATCTATTCCCTCTACCTGTGAATACCCTTTTGCAACCAATCTAGCTTTGTACCTTTCAACATTGCCATCTGCATAGAATTTCTTCTTGAATACCCATTTATAGCCAACAAATTTTCTCCCTTTAGGCAAAGGTACAAGGTCCCATGTTTTTTTTTTTTCTCTAATGAAGCCATCTCATCATCCATAGCCTCAATCCAGGAACCTGCATCTTCCATGCCCAAAGCCTCTTTCACAGATCTAGGCTCATCAGTGTTAGTAATCAAAGCAAAAGCACAATTGGAATCTAACATAGAATAACCAAACATTTTTGGTTGCTTTGTTTCTCTCGTGGATCTCCTCAAGGGCTGAGATTGAGGTTGTTCTTCCTCTTCTTCTGAACTATCAGAGCTATAAGAGCTCTCCTCATCATTAGACCCAACATGGTCTCTCTGTTCAGTCTTCTTAGGGGTAGGAGGCAACTAAACAACATCTTTTTCCTTTTCTTTTTCATCTGGCTGTAACACAATAGGAGAAGATGTTAGCTCTCTAAAAATAACATTTCTACTATACAACACCTTACTAGTCACAGGATCCCGAAGCTTGTATCCTTTCACACTAGCACTGTACCCGATGAAAATACATTTAACAGCTTTTTTCTCCAACTTAGATCTTTTCTCCATTTGAACATGTGCATAAGCTTCACAACCAAAAACATGAAGATGTCTAACTAAAGGCTTCTTACCAGACCACACCTCCATGGATGTCTTACCAACAAGGGCTGATGTAGGAGATCTGTTCACCAGATAGCAAGCAGTGGCCACAACTTCAGCCCAAAAACTTTGTTCTAAACTAGGTCCACTAAGCATACTCCTAGCTTTCTCCATTAGTGTCCTATTCATTCTCTCTGCATCTCCATTTTGCTGTGGGGTATACGGAGTTGTCTTATGCCTCTTGATACCTTGTTCTTTATAGAACTATTCAAAATCTGTTGAGCAAAACTCACCATCATTGTCAGTTCTCACACACTTAATCTTCTTACTAATATGATTCTCTACAAGGGCTTTAAATTCCTTGAATCGACTAAAGACTTGTGTCTTACTTTTAAGGAAATAAATCCATGTCCTTCTACTGTAATCATCTATAAACGATAAAAAAAATATAGACTTGGAGATTGAAGGAACTTTTAGAGGACCAAATACATTAGAATGAATAAGATCCAAAACATCACAAGATTTGTGAGAACTAGAGTAAAACTGAACACAATTTTGTTTACCATATACACAATGTTCACAGAAGTCAAACTCGAGATTGCAATCATTTAACCCCTCAACTAGATTTTTATTTTTTAGGGTTTTGAGACCCTTCTCATCAATGTGGCCAAATCTCATATGCCACAACATTGTCTTTTCTGTAGGAAGCTTTCCTTCCAAAGTGTTTGCACCCTTAGGTACACTTGTTGCACTACCATCAAAACCACTAACCACAGTCTTCTTTACTGCTCGTTTAGATGGTGGGGATGAAGTGATAGCTGCTCTCTTCTTTGGAACAGAAGAACTATTGCACTGAAAAATGTGTGCATCAAGCTGAAATAAAGTACCTCTCCTAGTACCCTTAGCAAGCACCATAGCTCCTCTCATCATCTTACATCCATCTTTAGAAAAAAAAACTTGCACACCTACATCATTCAGCATACTTACAGATAATAGGTTTCGTGCCAAACTTGGAATGTGCATAACTCCATTGATTCCCTTTACTCGTCCATCAAGAAATTTGATAGTGACCCTTCTGCATCCAACTATCTTTAGGTGAGAATCATCACCCAAGTACACCTTTCCACCATCGAACTCTTCGTATCTTGAGAACTAGTTTTGATGAGAGGTCATGTGAAAAGATGCACCCGAGTCAACCAACCACACATCATCAGATGCATGGGCTGGCAAAGCTATGATGAATGCATTGCCATATTCTTGAGATTTTTCTAAACCAAAATATGAGGCTTTCTTCTTCTTCTTAGGCTCTTTACAGTCTTTACAGAGGTGCCCAGTCTTATTATAGTTCCAACATTTCACCTTGGACTTATTGGAAGTATTTGACTTCCCACAGGATTTGGATCTACCCTTATTGTCAGACTTATTGTCATTTTTCTTTCCTCTTTCCATGGATCTCCCATGAATAGCAAGGGCTTCTTTTTCCAAAATGGAAGCCTTTCTCCGCATCTCCTCTGATAGCAGTGAAGACACCACATCATCCATTTTGAAAGTGACTAATGTGCTTCCGAGAGCCATCACAAGATGGTCCCATGAATCCGGTAAAGAACACAAAAGTGTGTAGCAACGATCCTCCTCTAACTTGACACCAGTTGATGTCAACTGTGTAGCCAGCAGATTAAATGCATTTAAATGATCCGTTAAGGATGCACCTTCCTCCATTCGCAAAGAATACAACTTCTTCCTTAGGAACAACTTTTTCACCAAAGAGTTGGCCTGATACATGGCCCCAAGTCCCTCCCACAAACTATATGTGGTTTTCTCATCTAGAACATTCAGAAGGACTGCATCAGTTAAACAGAGTCTTATGAGACCCTTATCTTTACAGTCTTTGATATCCCAGTCTGCTTGAGCTATAGTTTTTGGTCTTGTAGAACTTGTAGTTGCTTCCCATAGGTTACGATCTTCTAACATGTCTTCCATCTTGAGTTTCCACAACTCAAAATTAGTGCCATTAAATTTCTCCACCTCAATTCTTCCATATGATGAACTCACCATCTCAATCTACAAATAAAATTCAGGATGCTCTGCACAAGACTCCCACTCAACTTGAGATTAGCTTTAAAAACCCTACCCAACAACTAGGATCAAAAGTTGATCAAGCTCTGATACCACTTATAAGGAAACTCAGGTGCGAAAACAGCTTCCTACACTAATCTCATAAGGAAAGTATGATGCAAATCCTATTAAAATCTTCTACACTTATAGATTCAATATCATGTAAACAACAATATTGCAGCCAACTATGCATACAAAATATAGACAGAGAAAGGAACACATAACACAAGGATTTTCGGTGGGGAAAAACCTTTCGGTAAAACAACCCCACCCCTTCAGAACCTACACAATGTATTATCTTCAACACCAGGTTACAATACAGTTGTAATGCAAGTTCAACATCAACAACAGAAGACTCCAGTAGCTACTCCCAGTACCAACAATACACCTTTTTCGCATCGCATCTCTTTGCAACCCTAAAAATGATTATAACATGCGCTTCACTTTAGGGCTACTCACAAAAGGTAAACCGTATTAGTGTTTTACCATTCTTTGAGAAAATAGGAACCCCAAAATTTTTTTTTCCCACTATTGGGGTAGAGTGTACAGTACTCAAATATCTTAGTTGCCACATGTCTTCACTTGTCATTGAATCTTCCTAACATAGCTCTTACGTGTCATAGGAATCTGTCATAACCATTTTAGTCATGATCTTCTTACACACAATTCAAGATATCGACAAATCAACATTATTTGCAAGAAATACATTTTACAAAATAAATAATAAGAATAGGAATTATACAAGGTTGATACACCTTATTCCTAACAAAGATATAGTTCAAGTTGTTAGAGTAGAACAAAGTAGGTTAAGAAGCATTGCCATATTCTTTGTTTGTTTAGATGCTAATGCTTTGACTAGTACAAAAACAACAATATATTACTAAATAAACTAATAAAAATTGTAGATATGTGACTAATTTTGATCATGTGACTAATGGTAGTTTATTGCCAGACATTTATCTCCAAACCAAATTTATGACTAAGCTATTTTAATCATTGATTTAGTCATTTATTGTTGTTATTTGGTAGTTTATATGGTAGTTCATTTGGTAATTTTGGTACTTTATTTGGTAGTATATTTGGGTAGTATATTTGGTAATTGATTTGGTAGGTTTTTGGGTCGTATATATAGTAGTATATTGGGTAGCTTATTTGGTAGTTTATATGGTAGTATATATGGTAGTATATTTGGTAATATATTTGGTAGTTTATTTGGTATTATTTGACCATTAATTCAATCATATTAAGGCACGATGGAATTGAACCACCATCCTCCTACTTATAAAGTAGGTGCTCTTCCATTGAGCTAGTACCCTTTAAAGAATAATGCAAAACATTGACAAATTTGTCTTCCCAACATTAGATCTACCATGATCATGGTCACTGTAATATGATACACTCTTCTCAAAGAACAATAATCTAAATCTTTATCAATAACAATTCAACAATTTTAAATTCTTCTGTTCAAGAATTTTAATATTATATTTCATGTCAATTACACTTATCTTTTTTAGTGTAGTGATAGACTCTTATAAAATATAATTTGGAGCACTTTGGCCATACACAACTATTGTTTCTTGAGCTAACTTCTCATAAAAAGATACAAATGATTATATAATTTATGTCAACAAAATAGACCTTTGAATTAAATAAAAACATCTAACCCTATTAAAAAATTACATCTATTAAAAATTATGAAAGACAATCAATTGAAATACTCACTTTTTAACAATAGTACAAGTTGGATATCAAATACACTATCAAAGGTTTACTGGGATAAAGAAAAAGAGATCTTAATTTTAAGTAAGCGATATACCATTTGGTAAAACATCTCTTGAAAACACATCCTATATTTTTTCACTCCTATGGCAATCAAATGAAGAGAATCATGAATATAAATTAGTGTATCCTAATATAGATGTAGCTTAGGGACATTTCTCAAACTACTACATCATATTAACCATTAATGGATGGATATTCACTTTGTCCACTCAAGAGTATAATACCAATTTGTTCAAAAGATGGCCTAAGATGACTATTTAAGATTAATTAAAAAATTAGGATGTTTGTCATAGATATATCTATTATCTAATTCACTTGCACAATCTCCATGAACTTAATAGGAAATAAATGTTTCTTTGTACCCTGGAAAATGAGAACCATGGGGATTTCACCTAATATCGATGTTTTTGATTTGGAAAATGCTCCATATTTTGTCAATGATGATGACCATGGTGAGGAAGAAGATGATAGTATACTAATTGAAATTTCTACATATTGCAAGGTGAAGGATAACAATTATATACTAGTGTATGTTGGGGAGTCACTTTGTTTTATTTGAATCTAAGAAATTATTTTACTTGCCTTGTATTGCTATCAGATTGGTGAAGTTTTGGAATTACTACAATCTGTTGAGTACCACTCAAGGTTGGAATTGAATTGTTGTCCACAATTTCCTATTAGTCCCCTTGCCTCAAATTTGGTGATATAGGGGGATATTATTGGTAAGGAGTGACATTGAGATTCCCCAAAACAAACATATAATCATAAATTATTTTTCACCAAATAACAAAACTATCTTAATCACGTAACTACAATTATAGAACCATTGTCCATAATTTCCCTGTACAAACTCAAATTGGTGGGGCTAAAATGGCTTCCAAAGTCAATATTTATGCTCATAAAAAATAGTTTGTTGACTAGGAAGATGATCATGATGCTAATGGCAGACAAGGTAACAAAACTACTACACTTGATAGAAGCAAATCCTTGGGAGAGTGGCACCAATTTCTAGCATCTATCACAGCCACATCCACAGTTGCAGCCACAACCAGCTATGGCTCAAATGTAAATTTTCAATAACACCAATTCTATATTGAGAACAAAGAAAAAATATACAATTTTTCCAATTGATATGTTGGAAACTTTGCCACTTCTTTTCCATCATCTCGTTGCTAAGTATATGCTACATTATATTCCTTGGGGAAGCATATACTTATTTATATTTTCTTCCTCCAATCCACAAAGGTAAAGAATGATTTCTTAAAATTTCTTCAAACTGTAAGCTTTGGTATAATAGCATTCTTTTGAAATTTTCCTCTCTTTTCTGTCTATCTAATAGACTGGTTAATGTGTAACATATACTATTTTGATCCAATGAAAATTTCTCTATAGAGATTCCCTCTTATATTAACCCCTTAAACCCTCTTTTAGTCATCATTCACCCTCTGTTCTATCATTTAACAATGTTGTCAAATCTTAAAGGAATATTGTCAAATTGCAAGATATCAGGGGTAATGATGTGAGTTTCAACACTTACAAGGGTAAATTTTATCGTAAAAATTCATAAATAATTCCCTTTTCTCAAATTCAATGTAGAAATTTTGATAATTTGTATTGGATATTGTCCAAATTCTATTGATTCTTATCTATAAGTCATGGGCAATAGCTCTGCAAAATTGCCAACTTCTGTTCATCACTTTTCACTGTTTTCACCACCATTACTAGAGTTATTTGCAACTGATATTTTTACTATTAAATCTGATTTATTTGATTGCCCTCTTTGATCAACAATGATAGTGCTAGGTGCTTCAACTCTTACAAGTCGATGGCTCTTTTTATTGTACAAGAACTATAGTAATAGGTCCAACAATGATTCTAACAAGGGTTTATTATATCTTTTCTTTTTAGTGTCATCCCCTGTTGTAGGGTGACTTGGATTGGCATCATTTCTACTACTTCCACCAGATGATTTGAGGGTGTTCACAAGAGGCATAGACTTTTTTTGGGGGTGCTGAAGGTACTAAAGAAGGGGGACTACCTGAAGGACTTGGCAGAGAAGGATTTTTAGGACAAGGTCATGGCTTAACAATTAGACTTTTTCCATCATAGTGAACATCAAAAAATTTAGTAAATTTTGGAACAGGGGGACAAAGATTATTATCACTGACATCTAGAACACTCACATACTTCAATTGAGTTAAATTAGCTAGGATTTGACTAGAGAGATTGTTATCATTCAACATGATAGTCTTGAGAAAAGCTAGATTTACAAGAGAAGGTGATATATTTCTAGTGATTGCTTGTTAGGTAAAGAGATTGAATTAACCAAGTCATTAGCACATCTAATACCCATCCATAAATTGTAGGGATCATTTCCAGCCCAGGACCCTGCTAGATCCACTGGGTAATTAAGAGTGGCTAAAAACTCCAAAATAGAAGTTACTTCGGGTGCGCAGAGCTTACCAGGGTCAGATAGACAGAAAGAAATTTCCTTGTAACTAAAACCACCAGTAGGAATCTTGAGGTTGGGAATTGGTCCAATAATCTTGTTACTATCCACTGAAAGAATGGTGAGTGGCAAGTTTGCAAATTGGGCAGGGATTGGCCCGACTAGTTTGTTATGATTTAGCCTGATATCTTTCAAAGACACACACTTTAAGAGTGAAACTGGACTGGTTCCATTGAAAGTATTCCCATATAACCATAAATGTTTTAAAGACTGCATTGTGCCCAACAAGTCTAGTGAACCAGACAGACTGGGTGTATCTTGGTTATTCAATTGGAGAACCTGGATTCCAAATCTAGAGAAAGTGATGAATTAAAACAACAGCACAAAGAATAAAAACAGAGCTTAAAAAATAGAGCAGCAAAAAACAAGACTCAAATATATCGAAGAGCTATAAAATTTCTTCTTGTTATTACAACTGAGAGGAATGCTCTATTTATAGAGCTCATACATATTTCTAGAGGGTTCTTGAGAAGCTCCAAGAAAGGAAGCACTCTAGATATTTCTACATAATTTTAAATTCACATTTTGCACAAAGAGAGAGGCTCCAAGAAGCAAGTAGAAAGTTATGGACTGTGCATTAAATGCCCAGCTACTATAATAAACATTATTTTTAACACCCCCCCCATAATGTTTATTTGGAGAGAGTAGGAACATCTTTGAGCTGCAATAGATCTCTAAATTTCGTAGATTTTACAATAGACAATGCTTTTGTAAATATATCAGCAAGTTGATCTTCTGTTCTGCAAAATTGAAGCTCCACCTCTTGTCTTTCAATTAGATCTTGAACAAAATGATGATGCACTTCGATATGCTTGGACCTTGCATGATATACCGGATTTTTTGCTAGCTTGATAGTACTTTGATTATCACAAAATATTGTTGTTGGAGAGTCTTGTGGATGATGCAATTCTTCAAGTAACTTCCTAAGCCATAATGCTTCTTGAGATGCCTTTGATAAAACAAATATATTCAGCTTCTGTAGATGAGAGTGACACTGTTGATTGCTTCTTGCTACTCCATGAAATCGGTCCCGATCCAAGATGGAAGATATATCCTGAAGTTGACTTTCTATCATCAATATCACCTGCATAATCAGAATCCGTATATCCAACTAAAGTAGGTTCTCCTCCATATTTGTATTCAATGCCAAGTTGGTAAGTACCCTTAATATATCTTAATATTATTTTAGCCGCTTTCCAATGTTCAATGTGTGGATCTGCCATGTATCTTGATACAATACCAACTGTATATGCAATATCTGGTCTAGTTATAGTAAGATACAAAATATTTCCAACAAGCTGCCTATATAATTTTCCATCCACTTTCTTTTGAGTAGAGTTAGCACCTAACTTTACTCCTATTTCACATGGTGTATTACATGGTTTACAATCACTCATATTGAATTTTTAAAGTACATCAAGAGCATATTTAGTTTGAGAGAGCATGATTCTTCCTTCTTCTTTCCATACTTGCATACCCAAAAAATAGTGCATTAGTCCTAAATCAGTTATTTTGAAAGCTTGTTTGAGTTGATTTTTAGTTATCTCAATATCACGTGTGTGATCTCCTGTAATAATCAAGTCATCCACATACAATACAATGATAACAACCTTATTATCACAATATTTTACATACACATCTGGATCAACATTACTTCTTTTAAATCCAACTTCTAGAAAGTACTTATTAATTTTTGAGTACCATTCCCTTGGTGCTTGTTTGAGACCATAGAGTGATTTTCTTAATCTACACACCAAATTCTCTTCTCCATACTTAATAAATCCTGGTGGTTATTGCATATAAATTTCTTCTTTTAAGTCACCATGCAAAAATGCACTTTTTACATCCATTTGAAAAATTTTCCAACCAAACTTTGTAGATAAAGCAACTATTGTACGAATGGAAGTCATCTTAGCTATTGGAGCAAAGGTTTCAGTATAGTCTATACCTTCTTCTTGTGAGAAACCTTTAGCCACTAACCTTGCTTTGTATTTTTCAATAGCTCCATCTGGTGTTAATTTGGTTCTATAGGTCCACTTGCAACCAACCACATTTTTGCCTTCTGGAAGTGTTGTTAGTTCCCATGTTCCATTCTTCATCAAAGAATTGTATTCTTCTTGCATAGCTGCTTCCCATTCTTCTTTTCCTTTTGCTTCTTCATATGTGTTTGGAGTGTCAACCTGCATCACCTTAGTCATAAGAGCATAGTTAGCAAATATATATCTAGGACCTTCTTGATAAATTTCTTTGATGCTTCTAAATTTCTTTGGATTTTCATTATCACTTTCTTGAGTCTCATCCCATGTAGTGGTTTGCTCACCTTGAATTTGACTATTGGTAGAAGTAGAATTTTCTTCATCAATCAAAATTGGAAAGAAAGATAATGTTGGAGAATTATCATTCTTAACATCTTCATCAAACCATACATTTCTTTTAATATAGATTTCATTAGTTCTAGGATTGTATAACCTATATCCTTTCGATTCCTCACTATATCCAACCATTATGCACTTCTCGCTTTTCCTTTCAAGTTTGCTCCTCCTTTCATCAGGAATGTGAGCATATGCTTTACAACCAAAAATTCTAAAATGAGATACTGTAGGCTTTCTTCCACTCCATGCCTCTTCTGGTGTTATGTTCAAAACTACCTTAGTAGGTGTTCTATTCAAGATTTATACGGCAGTATGAACTACTTCAGCCCAAAATTTGGCTTCTAGATTTCTAGATTCTAGATTTCTAGAATGAAGCATGCACCTAGCCATTTCTATTATAGTTCTATTTTTCCTTTCAGCAACACCATTTTGTTGGGGTGAATAAGAGACAGTTGATTCCTTTTTAATGCCATGTTCTTTACAAAAATCTAAAAGAGCTTTATTCATGTATTCAGTCCCTCTATCAGTTCTTAGTATCTTTAAGTACTTTCCACTTTGTTTTTCAGTCAAAGCTTTAAACTCTTTAAACTTTTGAAACACTTCATCTTTCTTTTGTAGAAAATACACCCAAATTCTTCTACTATAATCATCTATAAAAGTGAGGGCATACCTTGATCCTCCAATTGATGATGTTTTGAAAGGACCCATTACATCACTATGGACTAAATGTAGAAGAGTTTTTTCTCTCCATGATTTACTTTGAGGGAAACTTTCCACATGTTGTTTTCCCATTGCACATCCTTCACACACCTTAGGGCTTAATGATATCTTTGGCAGCCCATGCACTATTTGTAATTTCTCCATAAGCTTGAGACTTTGAAAATTGATGTGCCCCAAACGCTCATGCCATAACCTGCTCATATCATCATATTGGGCAATAGCACACATATGTTTATCTCCACATTTAGAAGTAAATTCTTGAAATTTATATAATCCATTCTCCATTTTACCAATTGCAATGACTCTATAATTATCATTGACATCCTTGATTAAGCACTTATCATTCTAGAATTCTATTTTATGTCCTTGACTTGCAATTTGAGATACTGAAAGCAGATTTGTTTTTGATTCAGGGACTAATTTCACATTTTTGAACAAACCATTATCAACTTTGACATTACCAGTCCCTTTAACTTCTAAAGCACTATTATCCCCCAAATATATTTTCCCTATATTATTTTCACTTATTGATTCAAATTAATTCTCATTATGAGACATGTGTTGTGTAGCACTGGAATCAATAACCCAATCTTCTTTGAAAGTATTATTTTCTTTAAGTGCAACACAAAATGCATTTCTTTTAGACTCTCCTAATTTTGGATAATTATTTACTTTCTTTTCTACATCTCTTTTCTTCTTGAAACTTTCATTTGCCTTATGACCCATTTTACCACAATAATGACATTTCCATTTACTTCTATTATGATCTATATATGAAATACTCTTATTTTCATTCTTCCAATTTCTTTCTTTAGATTCATTTACTTGTGACTTATTATAATATTGTTTTCCTTTTATTACAAATGCTTGAGATTCACCATCAAATGATTCTTTTTCTTTAACTTGTCTTTTCTCTTCTTGAACCAACTTAGCACACAATTTTTCTGATTTAATACTTTTTAATTTATTTGCAGTATCTAAACCCCTTATAAATGATTGATAAGATCCTAGAAGACTTTGTAATATAATTTGCACAAAATCTTTATCATCTATAACTTTTCCAAGAGAAGCAAGCTCATTTTTCTTTTCCTTTAACTTACTTAAATGTGGGACTATCTCTTGTGAGCTTGATAATTTCAAATTGTATAATTCAGTTGTGAGAGATAAGATCCATACATCACCCGAATTTTGATATAAATCTTTCAAAATCTCCCAAACTTTGACTCCACTTCTCTCATTACGAACTTCTGGAAAAACTTCTTCTGAAAGTGTAAGCTTGATTAGTGCTGCTACCCTCTTGTCCCTTTTATCCCAATTATCTTGATCATTTCCTGGATTTGTAGGCCTTTGTTCACTACCAGTCACAATATCATAACAATTTTGAATGGTTAGAGTGATTTCAACATGAGATACCCAATCATAATAATTTTTTCCATTTAATTTAACTATAGGTAAAGTCACACCAAGTGATTCCATTGTTAAATTCTCTCGTTTTTTTTGGATGAGAATGAAAGATATTTAAAAACTTGAACACCCAAGCTTGAAACTAAAAAAATCTCACCAATTTGTTGAAGAAAAAAAACTTTTCTTTTGCTGTAATATCCTTCCTTTGATGTAGTTTTTTGTCCCAAACCAAACTGTTGTTCACTCCTTAGTTACAGCTTGCAAATGTAAAGATTCACACAAGAAAAACACATATATTCATTCCAAAAGCATCATATATTCACAACCCAAAGAACTAAAAATGCTCTGATACCATGATGAATTAAAACAACAGCACAAAGAATAAAAACAGAGCAGCAAAAAACAAGACTCAAATATATCAAAGAGCTATAAAATTTCTTCTTGTTATTATAGCTGAGAGGAATGCTCTATTTATAGAGCTCATACATATTTCTAGAGGGTTCTTGAGAAGCTTCAAGAAAGGAAGCACTCTAGAGATTTCTACATAATTTTAAATTCACATTTTGCACAAAGAGAGAGGCTCCAAGAAGCAAGTAGAAAGTTCTGGACTGTGCATTAAATGCCCAGCTACTATAATAAACATTATTTTTAACAGAAAGTCAATGGAATGGCTCCTAAAAGTTTGTTGTAGGCCAGTTCCAACAAAAAAAACTATGCCATCTCCCCAAGAAAGTTTGGTATATGACCAACAAGATTAACCCGAGATAATGTCAAATTTTTCGAACTGACAAAGGCTTTTAGGTCCACGGGAGGCTGCCATCCTTTGGTGGCATCGAGATTATTGTACTCCAGAGAGAAAAATTGCAAACTGGTCAATCCCACAAAGAAATCAGCAGGAATAGTGTCAAATTCGTTCGTCCCAAGGTAGAAAAATTGTTCATGTGATAAACTATTGAAGGTGGGTAAAGGCCCTGACAAATTGTTTCTCTGCAAACTGATTCTCTCTAGTGCAGCAAGCTGATTAAAATTGGAAGGCAAGGTACCTGCTCGTCCGGCTTTAAAGAACTAAATTTGCTTTTGCGGTGTCTCCAACATAAGGTTTCTTAGAAGAAGATTTAAAATTTGTTCCATTTTATAAATACATCCTCATAGAGGAGAGAACGAAAGGAAATAGAAGAGACACAATTTCCATGCACAAATATAGTCAATTGCAAAAGTAGAAAGTTGGAATGAAATGTTGATATGAAACCTGCATATGAATAATTAAAAAACACAAAAATACTTGAGCTTATAAATCGAAGAAGCTGGAAAACCTTAATATTCAAGACTCGTTTCAAAAAGGAGAGTTGTAGATACACCTAATCTCATATTCTCATGTGAGCCACATGCATCAAGCAAACATATCTATAAAAAGATCATAGACTTGATTGGCATTTTTGATGATAGAGTTCAGAGCTTCCTCAAGATATCCAACACAGTGAAGAAGATCAACTATGCACAAGTAACAATCAAATTTAGGTATAAAGTAATAAGTGTCACTCACCTAATTGAAGTATATACAACCCTCATTCACTAAACCTACATGGCTATATGAAAATAACAAACAAGCAAAACTCACATGCTTAGGGTTTGTTCTAGAATGTACCGTTAGTTCAAAGAGTTTGAGAGCGTCCTTACACATGTAATTCTATTCATATCCTAGAATTATTGAATTCTGAGAGACCACATCTTGTTGAGACATTTTATCAATAAGTTCACATGTCTTCTGTATGCTTCCACATTTTTTGTACATGTAAACTAGGGCACTCATAACTACAACCTCCGATAGCAATCTACTTTTAACTATTGTTTGATGGATGTCCATACCCTATTCTAAACATGCCATTTTGGCACAAGCTGGTAGAATGCTGGAAAATGTTGAGGAATCTGGAATTGCATCTTTGTAGAAGCCTCCAAGGCTTTTTTAACAAGCATATTTTGTGAATATCCTGCAATCCATCGCATTCTATGTGACCACATCCTGTTGAATCATTTTTTCAAATAGATGAGATGCCTTGTTTATGCTCCCACATTTTGAATACATGTCTTTCAGGGCATTCGCAACTTTGGTTCAAACAAAAGTCCTAATTTGATTATGCAATACTGGATGCCCATTCCCTATTCCAGAGCTCCCATTTTGGCATAGGCTAGAAAGATACAGGAAAAGGCCATAGAAATTGGCACTACACCTACTGATTGTATTTACTTAAAACTCTTCAAAGCGTTTTCACGAATCCTATTTTGTGCATATCCCATAATCATATCATTCAATGAGACTCCATGTCATAGAGACATTTTGTCAAATAGTTCGCGTGCATGTTCTATCCTTCTACATTTGGCATGCATGCCTATCAGGATAACCATCACCACAATATTAGGCTACAATCATCTTTCCCTTTGACGAATGTACATGCCCTATTCTAAAGCTCCTACTTTGGCGCATGTTGGGAGGATGCTGACAAAGGTTGTGAAGTTTGTCTTTTCACTGGCAAGTTGCATTGCTTAAAATCTCCAAAGGCTTTTCAACAAACCTATTTAGTGAATATCCTGCAATCATGGCTTCTGATTTCACCCATGGCTTCTAATTGTGCTACGATTAATTCAATACTCAAGAGATCGAGCTGAAGATGGGTAAGGAAGATAGAAAAGATATTAAATGTTGATCAAATAGTGGTACCTATTTGATGGGGTTTTGTGTGCATAAATTTCTTAACCAATCAATAGGTTTTATTCAGTGGCTCAGCGAAGGCACCAGTGAGAAGATTGTGGCCAAAGTACCAAGGATCATGGCTAGAGCACTAAGAAAACATGACATTTTATGAATATGGATTTCAGAGTCATAAAACATGACTTACTTTTATCTTGAAGCACATTACCGCTGAGTATTGCCTAGGGAAATGTAAGTCCTGATCGAGAAATATTTTTTGAGCAGAAGGAAAAATGCCCATATATTTTAATTTTGAGGGAAGGCTACCAAATGACAAAAACAAGAATGCAAAGTACACAATTTTAAATGTTATTGTTGTAATTTACCCTTAAAAGCATCGAGAGAGTCTCCAATCCCAATTTAGGGCATGCGGAGGATAGATTGGATGACTTGAGGAATTCTATAGTGAATCAATTTGAGGATTGTGAAAAACAAACAATTAATTAAAACAGTTCCAAATACTTATTATTCTAATGAAAAACCTTTTCTTATCAATTCAGCTTAGGGAAATAAAGTTAATTTTTACAATGAGAAATGGAATGGGCATGTAGACATTTTAACTCTTTATGTAGGTAGTCTATATGAAGAAAATCATGACTTGGATATAAATTTGTTTCTTATAAAAAATTACATTTCTTAGGGCTCTAAGTTGGACTCTCACAAGTGGTAGCCGCTACTAATCTTAATTACAAAATGTGACTTTCTAATTAGAAGTTATAAGGCAAGAACATCTTATTAGATAATAAAAATGGCCAACTAGTTTGAAGTTTGAATAGGTCAAGGAAATGTAAGGTATAATTAACTAAAATTAATTTGGTATATTAATACAACTTCCATCTAGAGAGATTCTTTCCATTATTAGTGTTGTCAATGGATGCCCTAATATCTCTCAATTGTCTTAGGAGTGGGAAGACATTTCAACAAAACTATAAAAATTAAATCCAAGTAGCATTTAAAAAAATATAATTGTTGCAACTGATAAATCAACACATAATGTTAGAAATGCTCAAAAAATACAAAAATCTTTTCTTAATATCCATGTTACATCACTAGTTGATCTCCTCTACTCTCCTAGTTGTCGCCCTCTTATGCACTTAACTCAATCACTCACACATTGAAGAATAGACTACAGTGCCAAAGTAATTGGGGTTTTGGAGCACTTCCCCTCATTCCTCTTAATGTCGCCAATTAAATATATAAAGTTTCTTTTGTATTAATAATCTCTAGTATTTAAGTATTTTTTATTTAATAGTATTTTATTTTCATATCATAATTAATGTAATTCAATATTCAAAAGTAATTATAGAATAATAAAAACATAAAAATTTAAGAATAATATAAAAATATATATAAACATACTTATAATTGCAAAATGCTTAGATTAATTTTGCAACTTTCTAATGAGAATAGCTATCATTTAGTGGTTGGATTATTCATGCAATAAGCCTATCAGTGAGAAAACATTAATGGTGAAATGCAAATTGTACCATGATGTTATCTATCTTTCTTGTTTCAGAGGGACTAGTACCATGATCTTATGGCCAAAGCTATTGATTGTTCTTTTGAAGGTGGATGTATTTCTTCTTACATGGGCAACTCTACACATTTTTAGGTTTTGATAGATAGAGATATCTCTAAAGCTCTTCATGGAAATCAAATACAAATGATATATTTCCACTAGCTATCTAGTTTCTAATTGTTATTTCCTCTATGACACTAGCTATTGTGCAACATATTTGGACCCACTCAAATCGCCCACTCAAATTGAATGCTGCATCTTCCATCCCATGTCATGCATATTACTATAATATATGACACTGTTCAAGGGACAAGTTGATGCTACTAGAAGAACGATACATTTTGAAGGAACTTTAATTTTAATTTTAGTATATTTATGCATTTTCTATGAAAGGAAATTTCTTATAATAAGTTATTGCAATTATTACTTGTTTTTTATTTCTTATTTATTAAAATAATATTAAATGTAATATGTTAATATAGCATATGAAGACATAAGTCTAGTAGAAAAGTGTCATGTCCCCTTTTTAAATAATTAAAAAATAATAATCTTTGCTAAGGCAGGCAGGCCCAAGAAAGTGAAGTTTTGGAAAAAGGGGGTTAATCTTTGGAAACAGTTGGACTAAATAAAATAATTATTAAAATATGTTTCATTAACCTCTCTTGGACGTGAGTTACAGTTATGCCCTCTTTTAAGGGGTTTGGAGGCATTTTGGGGCTGATTCCAGAACTTGATTTTTGCTCATTCTTTGTTATTCTTCAGAGGCTGCCAAACCTGTGGAGAAGGAGACCCAAGAATGGGAGTTTGCAGGTTTCCAAGGAGACCCAAGAACGGGAGTTTGTAGGTTTCTAGGAAGGCTAAGGATGGGAGTTTGAAGCCATTCCATGTGCATGCTCATATAGAGTTTGCCTTTGTGCTGAACAGTGCAGATTTGTGAGTTTTCGGGTGTGTTTTTTGTATGAGTTTGGTGTTTTCAGTTGAGTATTTCATATCAGTTTGGGTTGCTGCTGTATATCAGACTTTTGAATGTTAAAATAGAGCTGAATATATGTATTGGGACGTGATTAAACTTTTGAGATAGATTATTAGTGTTTTTGTGGTGTTTTCGAGCATTTTTGTGTTAATTTCGAGAGCCCGATGAGCATAGTTTTTGTCCTACATTTGTGAACTGTTGTGTAAAGGCTATATGGATTTGGAAATGTCAGTTTGTAGGCTGTTATGCTGCTGAAATTTCTGTAAAAATTTCCATTTTCAGGTTTATTAATAATTTGTGAAGTTGTGAAGCTTTTGGCACTATTTCTGGCATACCCGATTTGGGTTTAGTTGAGAAATTTGGTGGATCTTTGCGATATTAGTTGTTTGATCTTAAAGATCTGATTAGAGGTTAGAAATATCATACAAAACTAGAAAAGGGACATTTCAGTGGTATCAGAGCCATGATCTTGCCAGCCTGAGGGTTTGTAGAAGTTTGCATGTCAATTTTGAGAACTACCCAAATCTTGCATGTCATAATTTATGGTTGCATGTTGCTTCTAATCAGTTGCATGTCAAAATCTATGGTTGCATGCTACTTCTAATCATTTGCATATTAGTTCTTGGTGAATTTGGTGGTTGTAGAAGTTTGCATGTCAATTTTGACAACTACCCAGATCTTGCATGTCAGTTTTGACAACTACCCAGATCTTGCATGTCAGTTTTGACAACTACCCAAATCTTGCATGTCAGTTTTGACAACTACCCAGATCTTGCATGTCATAATTTGGTGGTTGCATGCTACTTCTAATTAGTTGCATGTTACTTCTAATCATTTGCATGTTAGTTCTTGGTGAATTTGGTGGTTGTAGAAGTTTGCATGTCAGTTTTGACAACTACCCAGATCTTGCATGTCAGTTTTGACAACTACCAAGATCTTGCATGTCAGTTTTGACAACTACCCAGATCTTGCATGTCAGTTTTGACAACTACCCAGATCTTGCATGTCAGTTTTGACAACTACCCAGATCTTGCATGTCATAATTTGGTGGTTGCATGTTGCTTCTAATTAGTTGCATGTCAAAATCTATGGTTCCATGCTACTTCTAATCATTTGCATGTTAGTTCTTGGTGTTTGAAGAAGTTATATCCTATTGGGGTTACACTCTACTTTATCCAGAATGGATAGGTATAGTACAGAGTCTCAGAGGACACGATCTTGGACAATTGATATCTAGAGTCAAAACAGTAGAAAGGATGGTTATTTAGATATTCGAGATAAACTTATGAAAGTAAGCCATGACATGTCTGAACAGTTGGTTGAGTACCACCGTATAATGAATGACATGTTATCCGACCCAACTAAGGTGGATAAGTTGACTGGATTTCTATTTGGCAGATTTTCTCACAGGACAGATGACACAATTCCCAAGAACTTGCATGAGGAGTTTGAGAAACTAGCTGATAGCTAGGTAGAGGTCTCAGATTCTACTTTGCCACAGGAGGTGGTGGGAAAGGATATTACACAGATTGATAGTAATGGTCAACTTGATACTCAAATTGAGACAATTGTTTATAGGTTGTCAAAGGGTGATGCTACTGGTATTCAGGATGGTATAGTTACAATAGGAAGTGACTACAGTGTAGTCTGTTCAGATGATGGTTATGAGGATGTTGTTGTGCACGATGGTGAGATACTTGGTAGAGATGAGAAGACATTGAGCATTCATGACTTTGCTGAGAAAGAGTACCAGGCACAGTTAGATGCTTCATCACATGAGGTTGAGGCAAGTAGTACTTCACATGATTTATCCCGCCAGCTGAAGGTGAGTGAAGATAGTATTTTGACCTCATTATCTCATCATGATAGGTATGTGGAGTTAGTTGGTATTGGTCATATTACTCAAGTGAGGATTTTGCTTGAGTTACCAGCTGATTCTAGTTTACAGATATGGACTCAAGATTGTTTTATTGGCATTTGGGATTCAGTTGACAGGAGATCTTTAACACTTTTTGGTAGTAGTGTTTGTTTGGGTGCTATCATGGATTTGATTAGCAGATTGCACGGTGTTGTCTTTTCTTGTGC